>JAPTYQ010000007.1:15932211-15971638 GCA_029814465.1 Ostorhinchus cyanosoma
GTAGACATCTCATCCTTAAATTTACTTCATAATCACTGTTGAACGTTGAGACCTGCATAGACCTGCAAAAAGCACCTCTATGACTAGTACTGACTTTTTTGATTAGTGTGCCAGGTCCTTATATGATAATAAATGTGAAAATCTATCTAAGACATGAACTCACTGCCATTGACAGGATCGTATTGTGTCGATGACTCTGGACAAGGAATATGATGTCGCAGTGCAAGCCATTAAACTTCTAACACTTGTCTTACAGTGAGTAAACGTTTCAGTTCCATAAAGCCATGATAGATATAACATTATTAAGATTACACAAACATTTAAACACTGATTACAGTATGTACATTAGCTGTTTATCTTTGTTAATGAGGCATTGAATGAACCAAATCTGATCTTCAGTGGGCCTGTAAAATAATAACATAATAATATATAAATAATTTCAACTCCAAAATTTTGCCTACATTTCGGGGTGAAAAGGTAAAATTATATGATGAAAATGTTTATATCTACAGACTATCCTTAAAAAAATTTGAATAACATAAGCAAAAATAAACAATCTGACATTTCTTATGAAAAATATGTGCATGTGTAAGACTTATATGTCACAGTGGATCTTCAGATACACAAAATATTATTTATCTTAAGACATTTCAGGTTGTTTATATTTCTTCAGGTTCACGATAGTTTGTAAATGTAAACATTTTCAAGTAATTTTACTTTTTTTCCAACTAAAACAAATGGATAAATGTGAAGTTGTCATTATTTGTAGGTTATTATGATAGTATTTTACTGGTCTGACCCACTTTAGATGGAGTTCGGCTGAATGTGGAACCTGAACTAATATTATGTTGACACCATTGACATCTTTAGTGTATTTTTTTTTTTCATTTTACAAATCCCTCCCGAAGGTCGGATTAGACACTTTGGTGGGCTGGTTTTGGCCCACGGGCCTCACATGTGACACTCATGCTATAGCTAGATAGATATTTTTTGTTTCAGACATGTTTAACATTCATTGTACTTATATGACAGTTTCCTTTCATTTCCTTTTCTTGCCATGTGTGAAGAGGAGTAGGTAGGAGTATAAACTTATATGTTCCTATTCTATGAATGTCTGCGTTTCATCTAACAGGAGTAGTGACGAGGTTCTAACAGCAGAGGACTGTGAAAGTGTGTATCATTTGGTTTACTCAGCACATCGACCCATTGCTGTTTCAGCAGGGGAATTTCTGTTTAAGAAGTAAGTGTGTTGTTCCTATTTATGTTCCTACAATAAGAGTGATTTACTTTAATCCAACACATATATTGTAAAACCACAAAACAGCATTTTCCTAAATATCCCAGCTGCTGTTTTTTCATGAATTACTTAGATGGTGACAATCCACTTTGTCTCAGTAGGGTTTCATAACAAACCAAAAATATTTCATACTCAAGTGTAAAAACATCTAAAGTTGCTGTTTCTTCACTGGCTGGACTTGTCATTTCATCAGTCATTATTTCTTCAGCAGCAGCAATGCAATATGTTGCACCAGCTCTGAAAGTTCATGCAAGGTTAATGGTAATAACACTCTCAATAAGATACTAGTTACTCTGGTCATTGAGTCACTTCAAAGGTTTGTTTGCTGAGTAGCAAAGTTTACAGTAGACAGCGGTATTTTATTTATTTATTTATTTAACAACAATAATACCATTGCTAAAAACCCTCTGACAAGTACTCTAATCATATTGTAATTTAGATGGATCATAATTTCAATTTGTGAGATTGCCTTGATTGTGGTTTTCTTCATCTTCATCTTGGTGACATGTTTTCACAGACCATATCAGACTATATTTAGATTTGTTTATTTGGGCAGCATTCACCAGAGGTTTTTAACAGCCTTGTTTTGTTCTCATTAAAGACTCTTTAGCCATCGGGGTCCTGAGGAGGAAGGTTTACCCAGGAGAGGCAGGCAGAGTCTCAATGGCAGCCTCATCAAAACTACAGTTTTCTTCTTCTTGGAAAGTGAAGTAAGGATGGATGTTGGATCTTGATTTTGAATTAATTAAAGTCTTAACATCTTATCAAGGCTATTAATAGAATCTGGAGTGCTTTATTAGTACTGTATTGATTAAAAACATCTTAAAAGACCTGGATTAAAATCAGTATTCACCTCTGTACATCTATTGTGAATAGTAGGTTTGTGGTTGTTTGATTTGATGCCATTAATGTTTGGCAGCTTCATGAACATGGGGCCTACTTGGTGGATAGCCTGTGGGAGTGTGCATCAGAGCTGTTGAAGGACTGGGAGACCATGATTAGTCTGCTTTTGGATGAGCCCATGCCAGGGGAGGAGGGTATGAGTCCACTCTCAGACTTTCACTGCTCACATTGTCAGCTCCAGTATAATAACTTTTCTGCAACTGGATTGTGGGATAACTAGGCAGGTTTTTATATATATTGTTCCTAAATGTCTCTGTTGTTTTCAGCCCTTACAGATCGGCAGGAGACGGCTCTGGTTGAGATCATGCTCTGTGCCATTCGACAGGCCTGTGAATGTCACCCACCAGTGGGCAGGGGTACAGGAAAGAGGGTGAGTGTCTGGTCGGGCATCCACCACTTCATATGTTTCAATGTTTCTGGAATACATTTCAACCTGTTAATATGATTTGGGCTCTTTGTACGGAAAAGGTTCTGACTGCAAAAGAAAAGAAAACACAACTGGACGATAGAACAAGGGTCACAGAGATGTTTGCTGTTGCATTACCACTGTTACTTGCAAAGGTGATTACAGGTTTTTTACACCGACAGCCTCCTAAGACATGTATTTGGACACAGATTTTATTCTTAAGCATTTAATTAACAGTTTTTTCTCTCTGATTACAGTACTGCGTTGATATTGATAAGGTGACTAATTTGCTGCAAATACCAAAGTACTTTGATCTTGACATCTACACAACTGGACGCTTAGAAAAGGTTTGTTGATTGTTGCATCTACTTTCTAACTTGTAGAACACATGCATTGTCAATAGTCTAACAGTTTTTTCTGTCTTTTTAAGCATTTGGATGCCCTTCTGCGGCAAATCTGGGAGGTTGTGGACAAGCACACAGACACTGAAGTCCTTGAAGCCTGCTCTACAACCTACCACTATTTGTGTAATGAAGAGTTCACCATATACAACCGTGTGGATATCACCCGATCGCAGCTTCTTGATGAACTGGTTGACAAGTTCAGTAGACTCCTGGAGGACTTCCTGCAAGAGGTGGGTGTTGTGTCATTCCTCTGCTGCTTCACTGTGTCTTTAAAAGTGCTCAGACTGAAATGGCTGATTGATTAATTAATTAATTAATCTTATCACTTCTATATCAGGGTGAAGAACCAGATGATGATGATGCCTACCAGGTTTTATCTACCCTCAAGAAGCTTACTGCCTTTCACAAGTAAGTAAATGAGCAATGCTTTTTAATGAGGCTAGACTTGAGTATTGACATTTACATGAATGCAAATTTAATTAAGTCAATATTTTCATTTAAATTTTCTTGCTTTCAGTGCACATGACCTCTCTAAGTGGGATCTCTTCACCAGCAACTACAGACTTCTCAACACAGGTCTGCAGAATGGGGATATGCCCGAACAGGTATTGCATCCCCAACAGTGTAATGATCTCCAGCTATGTGAGTCTTTCATAATTCTTAACCTGTACTTCCAGTCACATTACAGCTAATCTAATCTTCTTGGTTTCTCTCCCCCAGATTGTGGTTCAAGCTATGCAGTGCACACATTACATCATCCTCTGGCATCTAGCAAAGGTCTCTGACAGCACTTCCTCAAAGGTATTTATTTTATTGATTTATTAGTTTATTTGTCTAGTCGTAGGACACATACAAAACACTTATATCAAAATCAGCTGAACAAATTTGCCAGCCACACTTGGGAATTTGATTCTTCCCACTATAATTGCCATATTAAAAAAAACAGTAAGTTTTCAAAGAGGTACCTTTTTTTAATGGATTTTTTTTTTGTTTGTTTTTGCTAAACAAACCTTTAATCAATGTCTAGTTGCAAAGCACATTTCACAGGTGCCTTGTTCCATATTTAGTTTCATACCAAATATGTGTGAAAAGTTGTTTTTATCTAATCCAGTACTTTGAGTTTTGGCTCTACTTAGTCCTTAACCTTTGATTAAAATCAACCTTCAGCGCTTCTTGTTAGATGTTGTTAGATTATAGACTTATTGTGTATAAATATTGTGTGAACTGCTCATCAACCACATTAGATATTTATATATATTTTATGTTCATATGAATGTATTAATGTTTGACAAACCGTTACTTAGTTCATTGAAACAATTAGACCTTGCTCACAAACTGGCGCATTTTTGTTTCTGTTTAGGGTGATATGGTGACCTTGAGAAAGCAAATGAGAGCCTTCTGTTTGATGTGTCAGCGTTACTTAAACAGCATCAACACTGCAGTTAAAGAGCAGGTGGGATCATTGTGAAAATACAGTTTCTTATACAACAGAAAATTTGTCTGTTTCTTTGTAAATACTGAAGTGTTGTTTTTATCCCAGGCCTTCACCATACTATGCGATCTGCTGATGATCTTCAGTCACCAAATTATGTCTTCAGGACGGGAGCAGCTGGAGCCTCTGGTCTATATGCCAGACTCCACTTTACAGGCAGAGCTGCTCAACTTCATCATGGACCAAGTGTTCATTGATCAGGATGACGACAACAATAGCACAGGTCAGTGCACATTATCATTCTCATGTTAAGTCATTAAGCCTTAAGTAATGCTCTAATAATTGTGATATTTTTTTTAAGTAAATGTTCTGCTTAAACTTTCAGATGGACAACATGATGATGAGGCCAGTAAAATAGAGGCCCTGCATAAACGGAGAAACCTTCTTGCTGCCTATTGCAAATTAATCATTTACAATGTTGTTGAGATAAACACAGGGGCAGATATATTTAAACAGTATATGAGGGTAGGTGTAAATCTATTTTTATTTGTTAAGTATTTATCTAGCCCTGTTGTCCAACAGTGTTTTTTCTTTCTCCTCAGTATTACAACGATTATGGAGATATCATCAAGGAAACAATGAGTAAAACAAGACAAATCGACAAAACACAATGTGCCAAGACACTCGTACTGAGTCTGCAAAAGGTTTGTTTAATTCTATTAGTTACGGTACACCTCACCTGCTTTAAGCGAGTACAGACCATGTGTGTAGTTTAGTTTAATGTGTTTTTATTTTGTTTCATTTGCAGCTATTCAATGATATGCTGTCTGAGCTTGGCTGCAATATTGACCGCTCATCATCAGCCTTCTGTGGTATTAAAGAGCTTGCCCGACGCTTCTCCTTGACTTTTGGCTTGGATCAGTTGAAGACCAGGGAGGCCATTGCAATGCTACATAAGTAAGTGTTATAACAGTGTAACATGCCTTTCTGTTACAGTGAAAGTGTTTGAACGCTGTTACTCATTCTCTGTTTTAGAGATGGGATTGAGTTTGCTTTTAAGGAGCCCAGTCCTCAAGGAGAAGGGGGTCCACCCCTAAATTTAGCCTTTTTGGATGTACTGAGTGAGTTCTCCAGCAAACTGATTCGACAGGACAAGAGGACAGTGTGAGTTGGAGGCAGACAACTTGGTGGAGTAATTTGTTTGATGGAACATTGTGAGATTCATTCTTATATCCTAATCCTTGTTTTACTGAAATCTACAGTCACATGTACCTGGAACGTTTCATGACGTTTCAAATGGCCCTGCAGCGAGAGGACTGCTGGCTGCCCCTCATCTCATATCGAAACTCCCTGCAGGCTGGAGGAGATGATGACACCATGTCTGTCATCAGTGGGATCAGCAGCCGAGGCTCCACCATCAGGAGCAAGAAGTCTAAACCGGTCACTACCACAAAAAGGAAATTACCTGAAGGTGAGCAATAATATTCATGAAAAGAGGTGATGACATATGCACATCCAGTTGTTAAAACGTGTGCAGGATCCCAAAAAAGTGGGTGAAAAAAATAAGGCAAGGTCCGTACAACCTGTGAGCTCCCAAGAAGATATTTATTCACTACAGTGACGTTTTCGGGCATCGGCCCTTCATCAGACATAGGAGCGAAACGTCAATGTGGTGAATAAATATTTTCTTGGGTGCTCACAGGTCGAGCACAGACATTATTAGATGCATACAACATTTGTTCATCTGCACTAGAACTGCTGCTTAGCTGTTCATTTCAAGGCTGTATTTGTCACTGCTCACCATAACACTCATGACTGATGTGTGATTTATTTATTAAGTCACCAACTTTTTCTAACAATGTATGTCAATATTTTTTTTAAAGCATTGACCATAGCCTGGGAACATTTTGCTGCATTTCTTTGCCCACATCGGACCTAGTCTATATATGGACATTTTTTCAGTTTAGTTTTTCCTCCTTCATTCTTGAAAAAATCTCCATCTATGTAAAAAGGCAGAGACACAAAGCGTTGGTAGGACCATGCCAAAACCAACAGGCTGGCTCCCACAACCCTGGAAGGAGTTTAAGAAAAAAAGAAAAATCTAATGAGCACTCTTGAAGGATTAGGTCAGGCTACAATCTTCCATTATTTGCACTCATATAAAATGCTCAAAATATGAATGTAAAATTAAATGTTATTTACTATCATATCCTTCCTGAATCATATTAAATCCGGCAGCTATGTACACATCCGTGGAACACTCATTCAGAGAAGTATACACAACATTCTTTTGTCGAACAGAAGAGAACAGCTGCAGCAGCACGGATGCAGTTTGGATGAACTGTGAGCAGAACGTGCAGACGCCAGTGATGATGCCTTCGCCTCACCTCACCTCCACTGTACTGAGGGATCCAAAGAAGATGAGACCAGAAAACAGCTACACATCTGCATACACGATGCCATCAGAGCAACATCCTCATCAGCCTGTGCCTCCACAGACACAGCAGCCACAGCAGCAACACCATCACCACCAGGCTGCCATTGATTACAAGTACAAAAACCTTTCTACATTCTTATTACCTTACTTTTAAATACACGTTTAAAAGTTTCTCCTGGCTTTTGCTAATTTGTCAAATATCTTAAGGTGTGGAGTCTTGCTAATGCTAAACCACTCTCTACAGTACGCAGGTTACTTGGATGTTAACACAGAGGCAACAAGCAGAGGCGCGTCAACAACAAGAGCGAGTCAACATGCAGTACGCCAAGATGAGGAACCACATGCAGCAAGCAATGTAATAAGATGGCATTTCTCTGTCTTCATTACACAGAGAATTTATTATTGAACACAACAGACAATAGACTAGGTTCACAATTTGCTTATCCATCCTTTGCCATCTTTGTGTCCTCCATAGTCGTCGAGGCTCTGGACTCATGGAGGATGATGAGCAGCCAATTGTTGAGGATGTGATGATGTCATCAGAGGACATCAATGAGGGCATGGATTTTGACACAATGGACATTGATTTGGTAAGTTAAGAAATGTTCATCGATATTAAAAATTATACACAGACTTCCCCTTTCGGTCTTTACCCACCAGAGGGGCATGAGTGTCATCTGATCTACTACCATGTCAGTATATATTTTTCAGTTTTTACTCCATTATTTATAAGCACTTTGAAAACATGAATGTTATAAGGTGACAGAATGATCTCAACACAGATTTAGATTAGACAAGAGACAAACAGGCTGTAGAGGAAGCTTCAAGTCATGTTGAATACATTACTTTTTCTGCCTGTATATATTCAAATGTTTCATTAAATAAGTGTCATAACTGTTACAAATTCACATCAGGACTGGTATAAATTTTTTATGTGAAATGGGAACATATAGTGATATTGACAGTCCAGTTATTCATAACCAATAACAATATACCTTCTTTAAAATGGAAAAAATAATAATGTATAATGTACCTGAATGTGAGTGATCACTCTGTATATAACAATTTAAATAGCGATGTTGTTTCCTCTAAAGTTTTAAGAATTTCCAAAGCTTTGAAACACTTTTTCATCTTATTGGATGTTTAACACTTAACTATTATTTTCCAGCCGGCATCAAAGAATCGAAGAGAGCGAACAGAATTAAAGCCAGACTACTTTGATCCATCTTCTATCATGGATGATTCGGTAGGAAATTCTCTCCATGTGAAACACTATTGTCTTATTTGTTTCTTTTTAAAAATGTGACCATTTAGTTTGGTAGGCAGTGTTATTACCTTCTTTTAGAAACTCTTTCATTGATAATGGAAGCTGAAGTCAGCCTGGATTCACATCAGGCTCAATAAATACAGGGGCAACCCTGCTGCCAAAAAGCTAAATAAAAGTTTTCCCATATACTTAATAGGCCACACTGCATAGACAGAACTGACATACTAGTTTATTGCAATTTCATTCCGCATTAAGACCAGTGAGTGAACAGTGTAGATATAGTGTTTTGTAACATGTTCTTGTTTTTCTGTCCTCAGGTTCTCAATGTTTCAATGTTCTAAAACAACGTGGACTCATCAAGGACATTGTAGATTCAAAATCCTTGGAAGATGTGATGGATGAGTGTTTTGTAAACTCTGAACGGAGAGAAACGGACTACTGAACATGGTTTGTGAGACACCAATGTTTGCCTCTACAACACTTTGTCACATTTAGAGAGACAATTTGAATTTGAATCTGATATTTTCTACACCAGACTTTTGTCACACTGCAAGAGAAAGGTGTTGGCTTTCTTAACTCTGGACCTGCTTTTGCCAGCGCAAGATGTTACGATGCTTTGTTCTATAAAAGTGCCAGTAGAGAAACTTATTCTTCATTATGTGACAGGTGCATAGTGAGGAGACAATAACAGACTGAAATTCAAATGATTAATATATACCTTTAATTTTTTTTTTAGACAAAAATTGTCTGATGTAAATACATAGTGGCCAATATACAGGAAAAGTGAACACAACTTCATGACCAATAGTGAAGTGATCATATAATAGCCAAAAACAATTCTATGCTTGCAATTCTTACAGCATTCAGTTGTTGTTAAACACTGAAATTGTGTCGCAGAGGTGCTGTTTCAGCACAATGGTACTATTATTTTTATTTTTAATTACAGGCTCAAATCAACATCTCTTTGACACAGTGTGAACAGAAACTGATCACAAGGTTTGTGACTGCAGCATTTGTTTCAGGGCCATTACAATAAATTGCATTAAACTGTAAAGGTGTTGATGATATTGTGTCCACTTGCTGTACTTATGAATTGTAGATTTTGGCATGGCATGTAGCCATATATCAAAACATGTACATGTACACAGTAAAGTAAAATGTGAACAGGCATCTCATACTGTTTAAAGGCCTTGCCACAGATGATATACAGCATTCTCAGATTTCTCTGTGATGGTATTTTTTAGAAATTTCCGTGTTCTGCTTTTATACCTTATAGATAACTTTGATTTTTAGATATTTTGTAATGACAATCAAATGTAAAATAATGGTTTCTAATCATGTTATTTCTCATATGCTGAAATAATCCTTTTTAATGGACAGATTATGTTATAAATATGCCCAGTTGTTTCTATTTTCTTTTCATCTCTCTTGTACTAATAGGTGAAAAGTCATACATGACTATGAACTGACGACAAAATTTTTCATTATTTTAACATTCACAGCACTCATAATGTCATACATGGCTTGACCTTATTCACTTGCTTTATCCAATATCTTGAATATTTTTGTCCATTGTATATTATCTAATACTGTCAAATAACATAAACATGCTGTAGTGCAATCTGTAAACGAACGAATCTGAAAAAGGGTTGAGAAAGTTGTTTGCATTTTTGTTTGATGTGGGGTTTTTTTGTTTGTTTGGCCTTTTTTTTGTTCAAAATATTTTAATTTTTTTGGTGTATCACTGTCAAGTGTATAAGAGTTACATAAATATTCTAAATGACAAAAGTTTTAGGGTTATTTAGCCAATTATTATAGTATCACAAGTGTATATTATACAGATTCAAATGTGTAATATATTGTGAATCGGTGCTCTTTTTATATTTGCTGATTTTGATTGCCTGAAATTTTAGGAAGAGGTTTAAGAACTAGAATGTAACTATTTGAAGTTAACCTACTAATTTACAAGTATACATACAGTACATTTATTTGTTTGTCTTTTAATGGACTGTTGAGATTTCTTTACAATTATATATTTGGGCTGGTCAGCAGATACTGACTTTATGGGAAAATATATAGTAGTTAGACACAAAACCATAATTTCCTCAGAATCAAGCTATAAACTGGAGAAACAGACAATGTGGTCTTAGAGGTTTATCATATACAGCACATACTAACTATTCACGGTAGGCATCTTAGACTGGCCTGTAAATGTACATTGATCATTTAATATGGGATCTTTTCTGTTTTACGTTGAACTGCTTAAAATGTGCATACATCTGTTTGTTTACACATATTTAAATAATTGTGTATATTAAATTTGTGTTTTATTCTATTTACAAAGTGCCCATTGCATCCTTTATGATTTATATTTATGTTAGGAGATGTAACATGAACAGAATAAACCCTTGACAAACTGTGTGACGTTTCTATGTACATACATTCATACTTGAATGAAGCTTTAAGAAATGTACAAAAACTAGTGTTTGTTATTAGGGTTATCTTTCTAAATATTTTTATGTTGTATAAAAGTTTCAGATTATTTTCACCTCTTAGCTAATGCATAATTAGAAATGTAAAAGGCACACATTCTTCCGATTTCTGGTCCAAAATAGGAGCCAATGTTGATGCCATAGTTAGTTATAGTACAATTTGTTCAAATCTAATTTTGAGGAGATACTAATTTAAAATGTTACTGTTTTTCAGTAGAGTGAGTTAATCTAGTTTATAAAATGGTGAAATACTTTTAATAAGTAGTATATTTTTGTCATTTAGTTGAATGAGTACAGTAAAATGGTATTAACAAAGCCTTTGTGAGCTGCAGAGTGTAGAGCTAGCGGCAGCAGCTAAACCAGCACACATTTGACCCTGTGTGTGCCATGATGATCTACACATCCGGTCTGTGTGGATGGAAGATGGCGACACTTATCCTCTCTGGTGAATGGATCAAAAACTGGGAAAAATCAGGAAAACACGAGTTGTGAGTACATATAAGCTTAAATGCAGTGTTTAAGATTATAGGAAGTAAAAAGCAAATGACCGGCAAGATAAATGATAATCATATTTCAATCCGAGGCCAGCCTTCCAGGCGTGTTTGCTAGGGCTAACAGAGACGGAAAGGTTAGCTTAAAAACTGTTTAGCCAAGTGTCCTTCTAAGTGCTGCTAACTGCGCAATTTCTCAATAAAATATGAATAATTGAATATATAGCCTATTTGTAGTTTAACACCAACATTAGCTCAATTTTGCGGAGTGGTAGCATGACTTCAATTCAACTAGGCAACGTTCCCTGCATGCTAGCAAGTTCCTGCTAGCCTACGCTCCCACTAGGCTACTTATGAATTTGTAAACACGGGTGCTAACGGAGCTAACTACTTAGCCGTCATTTAGCGCACTCTCTGACTGCTGATATTGGGCCGATTTTGAGTTATATACTTCTGAAAAACACGAACGGGATCCTAATTGGTCAACGTTAACCGGGTACAGACAACTGAGCAGCATTTGGGTTGATAAAGTAAGTTAATGTCTGTGTAGCGGTTTCATTAGCCTTAAGTGGAGGGAAGTGACGAATCTTGACATAAATATTTGTTAGCTACGTTAGATGTGCAGTCGATTGTTTTTTTGGATCCTATATCGTCAAGTCATGATATTGTAAAATATGTGATTTGTTCGTAAAATGTTTTCTGACCCTTTAAATTAAGACGATATTAGGGAGATTTCACGTTCAATGCTAACATTAACGACACAGCTAATTGACGGTTTAGTACCATATAGGTACTATACAATTGTTCCCCTGTAGATCAGCTTACTACGTGACATTGTCTAATGCTGCTGTCGATATATTGTATACACAAAGTAGTCAAATTGTTGCTAATCTGTGCTATTTGAATGATTGTAGGATTTACCCCACTTAGCATGCACTAACGTCGTATATTAATTGATAGTCAGAAAAGTATGGCGTGGCCAGCCGCTTCAGTCATTCTAGGAAATTTTGAAAAAGATTTCTGGAAACTATATTCAGTCCATTAATCAGTTTCACGGTGCTAGTTGCTATTTGGTCTAAGTAGGAGGCCTTGCATTTCTAAAAGACCACTGAGATACTGAAACTCATCAAATCATAATTACTGCAGCCCTGTAACTCAGATATTGCAATAAACTTGCCACTAATCGAGTGTTCTGACAAGTAAGGCAATGCAAGCTTGAATATAAGTACTGTACATATCCTTACCATTTATACAGCCTTCACAGATCCTTTATGTGGATTGTGAACTTTATCTGACTTCCCATTGTTCAGACAAGATTAGGTGCTGTAAAGTTAAATCTTTAGTCAGCCCAGCTTCAGTACCTACATTAAGTCATAAAAATATTTGCCTATGTGCAGTACAGCTGGTTATATCCGATTACGCACCAAAACCAACAAGTAAGAGAGCAGAAGTTGGAGATCCTGAATGAATATGACTCTGAGACCTTCTAGTCCACTGACAGAGGGGACTTGACTGCATCACGTTGAATCAAAAACACAATTTCTCTGTAATGGTCGGCAAGTCATTACTCCCCAAACTGCCTAATAATTTTGAGAATGTGTCTGCCCCTAACATCAATCACTTTGGCATATTAAACAGTAGGATTGACTACAGTTCGACCTAAAAGTTAAATTAATGCTGTGCTATTGTCGGAATGGCTTGTCAAAAGCTTAATGTGAATATTAATAATGTCAAAACTGATGATGTAAATTCACCTTGTTTAAACTGCCTGTCAGTGTGCCTCATCAGTCTACCCTTAAATTACTTTTGTACATCTTAGTTTTATTTTTCTTGATTAATCACACTGCGTTGTAAGCCGAGTTAGAGAGATCCCATCTTGCTATCTTACCGTATTAGATGTAGACAGCCTAATTCAAGTCACTAGTGAATGTGTAAATATGATAAATACTCTTGCTGCAGTAAGTTGTGGATCATCTTTTTTTTTTTTTTTTATTATTATTATCTGACTAACCAGAAATGTTTAATTTTTTTCCACAGCGTACAACTCTGCAAAGAACTTACAGAGAAAACAGATCATGGTGAAATTAGAGGTAGGTCTGATGAAAATTTCTCTTGTTTTTGGTCAAATGCATCCTTTCTAGTTAATTGATATTTAAAATTGCCAATATTTTAAACATGCATTTATTAGGGATTTTAAAAGATGTAAATTGTAATTTTGACAGTTATGTGGAAGCAGTATAATTTAAGATTTGGCCACAGTATGCTGTTCCTTTAGGCAAATTTGTGGTATTTGCCTACATAAATTATAAATTGTTTTGATTTGAAACATTTGTTATTCTACTACTACTGCTATACTCCTATGTCTTGGATGGTTTGTTACTTATAATGTGCCATCGATGTGGTGCATTTCATTTGAAGCTGAAGTCAAAATTCCTGACTTAAGAATTCAAACATCGTTGGTCTGATCGTTAATAGTAGTGGAAACTGTTGTAATACACAATTAACCAGCACAATTTTTGTCTCATTAAATTTGTCATCTAAAGTACAATCCAACCTCTACCCATGCACTTGACGCTGCCATGTTTGCATTCACATAATATGGTATAATGGGGTGTTTTTCGGCTGGTATTGCTAAAAGTAGCACACCTGGCTGGGACTGGTATTACTTTTGCATTTCAAACTTTGCACTAGAATCTCGTCAGTTCAGGTTTGATGTCATTGCTAACTCTGACTTCTGAGGTAAATGGAAAACCACCGTAGATGCAATTAAATGACTTTGAAAAATGGGCAGGTTTGTTGTTCTCAGTTGATAGTTGACTTCTCAGAAAATTTCCATACCTCCAGTGAAGGAGTGACTTCTTTTTAAACCATTCATTGCAGTGCATACCTTCCTGGTGTCATTGTAACAGGATCCTGAGTGTCACAATAACTTTCTGGTTAATTTAATTTAGATGCAGGCTGAATGCTTGGGTAATGAATCGAAATTATCGATCATACATAATTATGAGGATCAAAAGAAAGTTAATTAAGTGTTTAGCTTTATTAAGGTGAAATTGGCCTCAAGTTGGCCTGCATATTTTTGTTCTTCTGTCAACATAACAAATCTTTGACATTTCTGTTCACGTCTACAGAGATACAGACTGCCTTATACGAACTCTGCTGGCAAGTTGTGCAGGGGAATCTCAAGTCGAGTCTTGTTACAGATGTCCTCAGGGACATGATGGTAAACATGTTTTTGTTTGCTCTCATTGTTTGCGTGCTAGATTTTACCGTATAAAGTTGAACCATTCCATTCCAACAAATATTTTTTGCGGCCTCTCACTTTTCTTTATCATTTCAGGAATTCCGAGATGATATGCCATCAATTTTAGCAGATGTGTTCAGTATACTAGGTAAGTTTTGGCTTTTGTTTTGAAGATTGAGTTATGACATGAGGTAGGATTAGTGTATTAGATGGTTTTACTGTCATATTAATTATGTTTTTTTCTTCTTTTTTTTCACAGACTTGGAGACTGGTGCACTGGAAGAAAAAAACAAACGCGACCATTACACTAACTTAGTAGGAGCATGTTTGGTAAGAATTATACTTACAAATCCTGACATAAACAATACTGGGCACTACAACAGTTTTCCAACATCTTTGTATACGGTCAAAAACAGGCATGAAAATCATTGAAAGCCGTCTGCGGGCCACCTGCCTTTGGCTGAAAAATAAATGTCTTTAGTGCATCTGGAGTTCATAATTAGTCGGGATGGGTACCTTCAAGTTTTTATAGATTCTAATAATCGTATCAAGACTGCTTATCAATCCAACTCTCGAAGGGTTTTCTTATTTCTGTTTTCGGGTTAGGGTTACAGTTTGAATCAGAATTATTAGCTTTGTTCTTTTTGTAAAACCAATAACATCAGAGTTTGTTGATATTGTGACCTGATCTAATTTAGCCCTGGGGGGAGTTTAGCACCAGGTTTTGGTACCCATGCCTAGTCATCAATGTTATGTTTAGTAATTGGAGTATTTGGGGTGTGTATGAACTCATAAATACTTACTTTGCCAACAGTGATGTAAAAACTAGAAGATGTTTTGTTCTTTGGATTAGGTATAGGTCACCCTCTGGTAGTGTCCTAAATTTCCACAGACCAGGGCCATAATGTATTACTTAAGATTGCTGTTTTTGTCAGCTTTTTGTTCCAGAAGCCATCCTAAAAGAGAGACTGGATCCAGAAACCCTTGAATCTCTTGGACTCATTAAACAAGCCCATCAGTTCAATCAGAAGATTGTAAAAATCAAGACTAAACTATTGTGAGTAAAGTTTCAAGTTACTTGACAACTGTTTTTTTGTTGTTTTCCCACGAAAGATGCTTTAAACATGCCCACACCTACTCTACTCTTTTCTCTGCATTTAAGTTGAGATAGAGAATGAGTCAAAGTTGTTTTATTAGTATAAAAGCATCAGTCACTAGTGTAATTAATTTCAAATTACAGTTCTTTTTACTAGTTACTGAAAGAAGTAATCATTTTTGTCACTTAAATGTTCTGCTCCTATTGTGTACTCATTGTTTGTGTATTTGTTTCTTCTCAGTTACAAGCAACAGAAGTTTAATTTGCTGAGGGAGGAGAATGAAGGCTATGCCAAATTAATCACTGAGCTGGGCCAGGACCTTTCAGGCAACATCACAAGCCATATTGTCCTGGAGAGCATCAAGTCCCTCATAGGTACTAAACCAGATAAGTCATTTGCTGCATGAACCCTGTATTCAGTTTTTTGTATTTTTTTGTATATGAGCAGTAATGGCTGAGAATTGAAACTGTCCCATGAGTGAAACCACCGCAAAACCTAGTGGAACTGTCATGGATGAAAAGATGAAATCATCATCACAAAACAAGTTGAAAGTTGCAATGCTTTGGTCTGCAGTGATCTCAAAACCTCCCTGTTTAGACCAAGAGGACTAGATGAAAGGATTCATGGTTTCCATAGCAACAAACTTCTGTATTTGGGCTGTAACTACTGACTTTTCAGTCTTTGGTGGTAGCTGAACATAAATTCTAGTGTCTGAAAATACAAATGGAAATGGTGCTGTATTTCTAAGGAAGAAATGGTGAAATTGTAAAAAAAAAAAAATTAAAATAATAATAATAATCACCTGAAACAAAGGAAAGCTGTACTCTTCTTACATTGGACTTTGAACAGGACT
This sequence comes from Ostorhinchus cyanosoma, assembly GCA_029814465.1. Lineage (NCBI taxonomy): Eukaryota > Metazoa > Chordata > Actinopteri > Kurtiformes > Apogonidae > Ostorhinchus > Ostorhinchus cyanosoma. The sequence goes on from JAPTYQ010000007.1 coordinate 15,948,535, forward strand.
TTAGATCATCAATTTTTCTCCATAATATGACAATGACACATGATCCGTACTGTAATTACAATAACTTTTCAGATGGTGATAATAACGCTGATAAAAACAATGCACACATTCCTACCCAACCGTGTATCAAGTTGGATGGTTCAGCTTTTAAACATTGAGCCTTTGCACAGTTGTGATTTTTTCTTCCTTTTGGTTTCTTAGATTCAGGATTAATGGTGTCATACTGCAACTTTCTGCTTTGCCATGTACCTGTACATAGCAATGTGTGGGTTTTTTTTTTAGGTTCTCAGACCAGGGACTGCTGATTCTTACCCTGTTGATATTCAGAACAGGTGGTGGGATAGCTTCAGTAGCACTTCAAGGTTTTATTCAGTCCTTCTGAGGGTTGTATCTATGAACTGCCCACATAGATAAAAACTAATTTAGTTTTCCAATATGTTATATAACATAACATCCAACTATATAATTGGATGTCAATAAAGTGAAGCCCAGTGTTACCGTATTTTAAAGTATGCTCTGTTTGTCCTTATTTCACTTTTCTACAGGATGCTTCAACTTAGACCCAAATCGAGTTTTGGACATAATTCTTGAAGTCTATGAGGGTCGATCTGACCAAGATGAGTTCTTCCTGTCTCTCATTAAGTCCTACATGTGTGAGCCACTTACCCTTTGCCACATCCTGGGCTTTAAGTTCAAATTTTACCAGGTGAGAATTTGAAGTAAAGTAAAACACAATAGTGAAAATATTTAAGTACTATTTGTATACGTCTTGTAACTTGTAGCAATTGTAGGAGGCTGCTATCTGTTGTGACAGGGAAAAATATAATCTGTCACATTTTATCTGTCTTCAGGAGCCCAATGAGGAAACACCTAAGTCACTTTACCATATTGCTGCTGCTCTACTTCACCATAACCTGATAGAGCTGGAAGATCTCTACGTACATGTAAGGAGAATTAAATGTGGATAATGACATTTATTAGAGATTAAGCATGTGCATGTATGGTATGTCAGATTACTGATGCACACCTTTAATGATTCTGAGATGTTTGTTTTGTGACTTTTATCCAATATTTTAGTTCTCTCTGATGTTATGCATAGATGTATTTTGCAGAACATCAAATATGTAGCCCCTGTAGAACAGTTTGTACCCAGACTGAAGACTCGGCTCTATTGTTTGTTCTTTCTTTCCAGCTTATGCCACTAGATGGCTCCATTGCAGAGGAACATAAACGAGACATCTCAGAGGCCAAGCAGATCGCACGTAAGCTGGTGATGGTTGTGGTTCCCTCAGAGAAAAGTGAAGACAAGGAAAAGGAAAAGGACAAAGATGAAGAGAAGAATGATAAGGTATTAAAAAAATCCTGTCTCTTGGATCTTTACTTCTGAGTTTAGGGCTATATTAATTAATCATTGCATGAAAAACAACACAAAAATGAATGTACCGTTTGTTTCTGTAAAAACGGTTATAATTATTCACCCTTAGACTGTGAATAATTATTTTATTTGTATATATGTGTGTTTTGCAGCCATCTCAACAATGGTTTAGCAGATTAAACCAATGCAGATCAGGTTTCCACTACCCTGTGTCCATCATTTAATTGATTGTTAGTGATCACATAATAAAATACGTGCACACTCAATTGCTGATTCTCTGTGTGTCCACAGCCACCTGATAACCAGAAGCTTGGTCTGTTAGAAGCACTCCTAAGGATTGGAGACTGGCACCATGCCCAGAGTATTATGGACCAGATGCCTTCCTTCTATGCTACTTCGCATAAGTCCATTGCGTTGGCCCTATGCCAGCTCGTCCACCTGACTGTGGAGCCTCTCTACAGAAGGTGCTGATTTCCTTTATGATTTAATTGTATTTTTCTTTTTCATGTTTTATTTACTGCTCACTGTGCATAGTGAAAGCACCAAGTAAAAAATAAATGTATCAAAAATGACTTCCAAAGAAAACTAGCCGATACTTTTCTGACATATTTGTCTGTTCCCAGGGCTGGTGTCCCTAAAGGGGCTCGGGGCTGTGTGATCCAGCCACTGAGAAACAAAAGAGCCCCGCGACCTGCAGAGAGTTTTGAGGACCTACGAAGAGACACATTCAGCATGCTCTGCTACTTGGGCCCCCACCTTTCTCACGATCCTGTCCTTTTTGCCAAAATAGTGCGTCTGGGCAAGGGTTTTATGAAAGAGGTACAGAATAGAAACTAATACTACAACCTACAGTGCATCTTATTTTGATTCACACTAATGGTTTGTGTTTTGCATTGTAGTACCAAAGTGATGGCAGAGCTGATGTCAAAGACAAAATGGTAAGGTTTAAAAATAAACATCTTTGACTGTGCAACTGTGTTATAAATTATTATGTAAGAGTAAATGAGATCATTTTTGCCCTGATTGCATTAATTGACCTGCCAGTTTATATGTATCTGTATGTGACGTGTGGGAATGTCATTCATTTTGATTGCTTGCTTGTTTGTTAATTGCAGGATACACTGCTGAGTTGTTTCCTGAGCATTGCAGACCAGGTGCTTCTCCCTTCTCTCTCTCTGATGGAGTGCAATGCTTGTATGTCTGAAGAACTGTGGGGTCTCTTCAAACTCTTTCCCTACCAGCACAGGTGAGATGCATACACTCACACAGGCATCACTAACAGACCGCTGTGTGCATAATAACCTGAATTGCAGTCCTCCATAAGGGATTTCCAAGCACTCCTGGTGAACAATAACACTTCACACTGTTGGTTTTCAGCGTGTGATTGTTACTATTTACTTAGATGCTAAGGATTGTAGTACTTTGTAGGTTTTTCATCCATCTACTATACTGAACTTAGAGGGCTTATTTTAGTAAGAGCTGAAAGTGTTGCAAATGTTAAAACTTTAGTTTACAGTGTGCTCATCTGTGTATTCCTCATTGTAATAAATTATAAATAGATTTTAAAGCTGCTTGGTAGACAACAAATTACTTGATTGATTACTGATTTCAATGTTTTGTCATCCATTATGGCACAGGTGTCGAACTACGGTCCTCGAGGGCCGGTATCCTACATGTTTTAGGTATTTCCCTCCTCCAGCACACCTGATTCAATTAATGAGCAGCCCATCCTCATTCTCTGCAGAAGCCTGATAATGATGGAATGGCTTCCAGGTGTAATGGAAGAGGGATGCAGGATACCGGCCCTCAAGGACTGGAGTTTGACACTCCTGCATTATGGGGAAACTTATAATTAAACTACATTTAAAAATATACAAAGTAAAATTCAGCTCCCTCTTGGTGCTGACCCATATCCTAATTTGAGCATTTTTTAAAAACATAGTGTAGATGACACTTTCCTCACCCAAAGCAAGCTTTGAATTACAAGATGTGAATGTGAACATGATCATTTACTTGAAACTCATACTGAGAAACTGCATATATTATAATTATGCTGGTGCTTCCAAGTATTTTGTAGCTCAGTCTTTTTTAATTCTCCCTCTTTTTTTGCCCCAGGTACCGGTTATATGGACAGTGGAAGAATGAGACGTATTCAAGTCATCCACTGTTGGTCAAAGTCAAAGCTCAGACTGTGGAAAGGGCCAGATACATAATGAAGTAAGTTACTTCAGGCTGTACCTTTAGTCTTTGGTTATAAAGCTGTTGCAGCTCTTATTGAACTTCACTGCATGATACGTAACTCAAGCAAGTTAATATTTAGAGCAGAGAGCCTCTGATATTATAATGAATTTACCTCATAACATTGGCACAAATATGTATCATAACATTAAGGCTATTTTATTTAAATATAATGATACTTTTCACATTACTGTATCACCACTTGTACCAATGCAGAAATAAGTGAACCCACCTTTTTTAAAAAAAATTGTATTAGAAGTGTTTTTGGAATTTCTTTGACATGTACCTAAGTGACTGTCTTTGCCCCTCCCAGACGGTTGACCAAAGAGAATGTGAAACAGTCCGGAAGGCAAATTGGGAAGCTGAGCCATAGCAATCCCACCATTCTTTTTGATTATGTAAGTCAATGTTGTATTGCATCAAACCGAGATTTATGTCAAAGAAAGTAAAGTTCTACTCGTCTTTGTTTGCTTCATTTTCCAGTTACATTTGTGGGGACAGTGTGTATGTTGCACACATAAATAAATCATGTCCAGTTTAGTTTTCATGGCTGATTTTAACCTCCTTTTATTCATCAGATGCTGTCTCAGATCCAGTGGTACGACAACCTTATTGTTCCAGTGGTGGACTCTTTGAAATACCTCACATCGCTCAACTATGATGTCTTGGCCTGTATCCTACTCGCACTGCTCCCCTTTATTCACTCTTTTGTCACATTTTAAAGTTTTGTGTTTGAGGTGAGATGTGTGTTGAAAGAGCTTTTCCAGTTGTCGATAGTTTGTTATGCTTAACTTTGTCTTCAGATTGTATCATAGAGGCTCTGGCAAATCCTGAAAAGGAAAAGATGAAGCATGATGACACCACCATTTCTTCATGGCTTCAGAGTATGTATATAATATTTAAGCTGCCTGTTACTGTGTGATTGCCACATTTGTTTACAGGGAAAAGGAAACAAAGTGAGGTTTTCTGGAGTTGCCAACATGCATCTGTTTCTTTTCTTAAACCCAGGTCTCGCAAGTCTTTGTGGAGCCGTGTTCAGGAAATATCCGATTGAGTTGGCCGGCCTACTTCAGTATGTCACCAATCAGCTCAAAGCAGGAAAGAGGTGAGTTGCACCCAAAAAATTCCACAGGATAGGTAGCAGTCAAAATTCCAAGAGGAAGTGATTATATTACATCCTTTAAGCAAGAGTTACCCCACCGTATGTTATAAATGTGTTCCACTGTCTCATATTATACAGATATTCTTTGCTGATACTGTCTAAAATATCAATAAATAAGTATATATATATAAAAAATGGATTGAATACATTGCAGCCTTATAAACTAGGAACAACCAATGATGATATATTCCTTGAAATAGTGTGACTACAACCCTTGAGTATTGAATGTAAATTTCTGGATTCATAATTTTATCTGAAAGTTCTAAAAGTTACAGAGCATAAACACGCCATCATTCTATTCATTTGTCTTTATCCTCATTTGTACAGTATTGATGTAGTCATGAATTAAGTGTTGATACCAGTATAGATGTTGAAAGTCAAGTTTGGCCAATGTTATTTTCTGTTTAATTTTATTTTTGTTCCCCTTTTGTGCAAGGAAACAAATGGGTCTTCATATTATCACACTATGATTTAATGAGCACAGTTTCAATGATCCAAATTTGTGGCTCAACATTTAACTCAACCTTTTTATGAGACTGTTAAATATCAGCCACTGCCTTTGGTGAAATGCCACCTTACTTACCAACATAATATGTTGTTCATTAATACTGATTCATATGAATAACCCTTAAATCCATAATTGTTATGGTTAAAACATGGTGCGTTGACACTGCTCTCTTTTGTGATGTCACATACACGTTTTGCTACGTTTCCTCTGTCCTGTAGTTTTGACTTGTTGATCCTGAAAGAGGTGGTTCAGAAAATGGCTGGAATTGAGATCACAGATGAAATGACCTCAGAGCAGTTAGAGGCCATGACAGGAGGGGAGCAACTCAAAGCTGAGGTACGGAATCCAGTGAATTGAACATGCAGTTTTCCTGAGCATCCTCTCTGTCTGTGTAATAGCCCTGACTAGTCTGTGTCATAATTTTGATTCTATCAACAGGGTGGCTACTTTGGCCAAATCAGGAACACTAAGAAGTCATCACAGCGTCTGAAGGATGCACTGTTAGACCATGAATTAGCCCTACCATTATGTTTACTCATGGCCCAGCAAAGAAATGGTGTCGTTTTCCTAGAAGGGGGAGAGAAACACCTAAAACTTGTTGGTCACCTTTATGATCAGGTATATTATATATTTCTGTTAATATGTTAATTTATGTGCAATCTTTTAAATCCACATCAACTTTTACTTCCTACTGATCAAGCAGATTGTGTTCAATTGTTCTTTTGTTTTCTCTTCTGCAGTGTCATGACACACTGGTACAGTTTGGTGGCTTTCTGGCCTCCAATCTTAGTACAGAAGACTACATCAAACGGGTTCCCTCCATTGACATCCTCTGTAACCAGTTTCACACTCCACATGATGCTGCCTTTTTCCTGTCTAGACCAATGTATGCCCATCAAATTTTGGTAAGTGCAGAGATTTTAGTCTTTGGCTGCTCATTGTCTTGATGATGTTCACCTTTTCAGAATAGATGAGTAGCTCTATTCCCATAAAATTAGTTGAACCATATTCAGTATGTTGGTTTTTCTTACAGTCCAAGTATGATGAGCTGAAGAAAGCTGAAAAAGGGAACAGGCAGCAGCAAAAGGTACACAAGTATGTGGCAGCATGTGAACAGGTTATGACACCAGTGCACGAGGCAGTGGTGTCTCTCCATCCGGCCAGGGTCTGGGACGATCTGCGTCCCCAGTTTTATGCCACATTCTGGTCTCTGACCATGTACGACCTGGCTGTGCCACATTCTGCCTACGAGCGTGAGGTCAATAAGCTCAAAGTCCAGATTAAGGGGATCGAGGAGAACCCTGAGATAGTGAGTACACATGCCAGTATTTTTAAAGTATTCACATCTGAAGTGTCGTACTACTTTGATTTCCAAAAATTTCAATAGTTATTATTATCTTGATATCACACAAAATTGCTTCTACTAATTTGTAGTAAATGCCAGTTATAGGGAACTGTGGTATTTGTTTATGATTTGACTGTTTATGATAATTTCTCCCCAAAACAGCCCTTGAATAAGAAAAAGAAGGAGAAAGAACGCTGTACTGCCCTGCAAGAAAAACTGCAAGAAGAGGAAAAAAAACAGCTGGAGCATGTCCAAAGAGTCCTGCATCGCCTCAAACTTGAGAAAGATAACTGGTTGTTGGCAAGTAAGTATCCTCCAGCTGCTGACAACTGTGTTGATGTATCTTTTCAACTGAAAGAAGCGGAGATGTAAATATGTAGAGATGTTTCAAATGTACTTTTAGAATGTGAAAGTAAATATGTACTAAAGCTTGCTAAACAATTAAAAAACATTGTTTAAGTGTTGAGTGTGCATTTCATAAGAGACTGAGAAAATCAATTCATACTTTTATTTGTAGTCAAGTCAAAGAAGAGGCTTAATGTTTCAAAGTTGGACATGGGCTGAATTAATCCTTGTCATAGTCACAGTATTGATAGCTCTTGTGATTGTTTCCGTTTCTAATGCAACTGTAAATATGTCCTGACAGAATCCACAAAGAATGAGACCATAACAAAGTTCCTGCAGCTCTGCCTGTTTCCTCGCTGTATCTTTTCTTCCATCGATGCCGTATACTGTGCCCGGTTTGTCGAGTTGGTACACCAGCAGAAAACACCCAACTTCTGCACTCTGCTGTGCTACGACAGGGTAGGACACTCATTTACTTCAGACAATCATGACTAATTCAACTACACTTTTACAGGAGACTTCTTAAAGCTGCAAAGTGCTGTATAGAAATAGAATTAACATTAATAATGTGATTAATGAAGAGGGTGTACAACGTCCTGTTCATCCCACTTAGCAGAACAGAAGTGACAGACATTTCCATTAAAACACTTCAGAATGACTCTAAGTGTAGAAAAGCAACCACTTAAGTACACACACACATTAGCCATATATAAGCGCTTAATAATTTGCCCTATCAAGAATATTTACAATTAAAGGTGTTTTTGAAGGTAGAACTTTACTGAAGTGCTGATTTAGCATCAAAGCCTTAAAGTAGCACCTGACATATTACGTCATGCTTTGTCATCTAAAGATATGTTTTTGTATTGTGTTGGTCTGCAGGTGTTCTCTGCCATCATTTATACTGTGGCCAGCTGCACAGAGAATGAATCCCACCGATATGGACGTTTCCTCTGCTGCATGTTGGAGACCGTCACTCGCTGGCACAGTGATCGAGCAGTCTATGAGAAGGTAAACAGTTCTGCATGTTCTCTACATCTCAGTGTTTTCAGCATTTTTGTATGTGTGTGAACAATGAGTTTGTAATTAATGTTTCTATCGAATGTTTTCTCACAGGAATGCAGCAATTACCCTGGCTTCCTGACCATCTTCAGAGCAACAGGGTTTGATGGAGGGAACAAAGCTGATCAGTTGGATTATGAGAACTTTCGGCATGTAGTTCACAAATGGCACTACATGCTGACTAAAGTAAACTACCTTTTATTGGTTTCTAATCTTTGAGATTATTTTTGCAAGATGTGTTTGTCTTTATTGATGTTCTCTTGTCCCTTTTAGGCTTCAGTTCACTGCCTAGAGACAGGAGATTACACCCACATACGAAACATCCTCATTGTGCTCACCAAGATCCTGCCCTGCTACCCAAAGGTCCTGAACCTGGGCCAAGCACTGGAGTGTCGTGTTCACAAGATCTGCCTTGAGGAGAAGGACAAGCGACCAGACCTCTATGCCTTAGCAATGGGGTAACACAGCATTGTGTGCTGTCCAGCTCTCTGTGGAGCATACTCTTTTACTTTGTCTTTTAAAATTAGCACAATTATGCACAGGAATTAGTTTGTTGTGGTGATGGAATCCCAGCATCTTTGGGTTTGAGTTTTTTTGTCAGTAGGATTAGAAAAGAAGTACTCAGGTTATTTTTATGAAATATTGTACAGGGGTAGGGCATGGGCCAAGGAGGAGCGCATTAAATTTAGGAGGAGATCAATAAAAGGAGTGGTTGTCTTCCCTTTCTCTAACATGGTGAAATAATGTAGGTTAATTGATTTGTCTCTGGAGCCCTGGTAGACATAAATGTTTTTTGTTTGGTTTTTTTGTGCCTTAGACAGTTAAGTAATTCATGAGCAGGTACTGACTGAGTCCCAGATGTTTGACTTGTTGTGAAAGGAATTATTTAATTAGTTTTCAAAGATTTTAACAGATATTCAAAGATGGTCAGTGCCGCTGATGTATATGGGTTGTACGTTTGTCTTTCACAGGGTTTCTAATTGAGCTTATTAGTGTTAATCAAGGGACTCTAAAAAGTGTGGTCTTCGTTATCAGATATAAATGAGCCCAAACTAGAGGTTTATCATTCTTTACCGTTGTACCTGCTGATATTTTATATTTGCTGGATAACACATAGACTGGATGTGTTCAGGGGAGACAGGCTGTATAAATAATATATATGCAAAAATTAACACAGGCTCTTTGCTCATTAACACTCTCTAACATGAGTTTTTCTTGCTTTTTGTTCAAAAGCTAATACTGCTGCTCTGTGTGACACTCAGAAGTTGTTTTGAAGTTTGTGTCTCTGCCTTTTGCAAACCCTTTATGCATCTTACAGTTATTCAGGTCGGTTGAAAAGCCAGAAGGTGCACATGGTCCCTGAGAATGAGTTTCACCACAAGGAACAGCCAGCACGCAGTGCTACACCTGCCAATCAACAGAACGGCCCCGGCAGCACAGGCAAACCCACCACCAGCACAAGCAAGACAGATGAGGGGACATCAGAGGATGGTGGTGAGTGACAGTTCCATTCAAAACCTGTTAATTAGTGTATAATGGAGGAGCCAAATGGAAATTCTACCATTCAGTATTGGGTGTTTAAGCTCAGATCAAGTTTTTTATTCACTCAGCGCTGAATCATTCCGTTCTAGAGTTATTGTTTCATCGTAGCACATCTTTTAGGGAGCTATCAGCAATATAATTTTAACTCCCTCGCCGAAATCTTTGTTAAACCACAAAATCAAACCACAAAGCAATTTCTGCACACCTCTTTTGTGTATACAGTATCTGTTTATCACAAGATTTGACTAATCTGAGAATGAATACATTGGTAACCTTTTTACACAGAGCACTTACTATAGATCCTAATAAATCTGTGCTCACGCAGTGCTTGGCTTGTTTTCTTGTAGATCGGGGCAAAGACAAAACTCAGGGGACCACAAAGCCAGTAAACAAAGCCAACAGTGCAGCGGCCAAAGTGACCACCACCAATGGCAACGGTGCTCTCAACAGGTAGGCAGAGAAATGTCTCACACGTGAAAATGGTTAAATGTAATATATAAAATCATACCCACTTACAACACAAACTAAATTCTGTAATGGGTTAGTTCAGATGGAATTAAATTCTGTTTAACAAAATATTGAATAACATTTTTGTTAACTTATTACAGCACTAAAGTTGTAAAAGAGCGGGACGAAAAAGAGAAGAGCGGGAAGGAGAAAAAAGAAAAGAAAGAAAAGACACCAGGCAGCACTCCAGAGGCAAAGGGGGAGAACCGGCGGGAGAAGCAGAGAGATGAGAGAGCCGGGAAGGAGGAGCGGATGGCACGCGAGGGTAAGGAGAAGACGCCCAAGGCCGACCGGGAGAAAGTGAAGTCCGAGGAGAAAGGCAGCAAAGACGACAAGGTGAAGGCCGGCAACGGGGAGCCCATGGAGCCGTCCAGAGAGCGCGACGTCATCAAGGAGTCCAAGAGTAAGGACAAAGGAGACCGGAGCGCTGCAGCCGCATCCCTCAAGTCACCAGTTGCCAGATCAGAGTCGGCTGAATCTGAGAGGGGTAAGGAGGCTTTCTGCTGATCTGAGTTCAGTTAATACATGAGGTTTATTATAGAACATGACCAGTTGTGGATTTCTGGCGCTGATAATGATAAAATAGAAGGATATTTTACAGTTCAATATCAAACTTTTTCATCTAGTACAAGGCTGACATCAGTGCATTGAACAGCAAACATAACTTTTGTTTGCTGGAACATTCTCTCCAAACAATTTTCATTAAACCTTTTTGATAAAAAAAAACCCTCTTTCGAAACAATTGAAAATCTGTAATATATGACATAATTTAGTGTTGCAATAATATGACTTGAAATAAATAAGCTAACCTTGCAGTTTCCATCAAATTTACAGTGTTGAAAAATACCCCCAAACAAAACAGACTTTTCAGGCCATATTTGTGTTGTTTACATTACAGGGATTATGAGAATACCATTTATAGGTTAGAACTAGTTTTCATGTTGAGTGATATTGGGGAAACTTGTGTGCCGAAACACATGTACGTGTAGTAAGTCTATATTAGTCCCTTAAATTAGTCAGCTATAGTTGATGTGTGATTTGTAAACCAATGAGAGAAATATCCTCACTTACTAAGTTCACTTTCAAGATCATAAGTAAATATTTCTGCCATAATATTTTGTCACAGGAAGCGGCCCAAATAAGTCTTTATTATTACACTTTCCTCAACAGATCACAAAAGACGAAAGCTCGACAGCCACTCTTCTCCGTCCCACTCGTCGTCTGTTAAGGTTAGTATGGCTTGAGGAAGGCTGTGCCCATTTCTTCTCTATCTGCCGGAGCGTTCCCTGCCGTTGCACATTCCAGCAGCCCCGAGGATCACCAAGGAGAGTTGTCGTTCATGCAGGCATCTGGAAACCCAACCGTATCCATGGGAGTTGGAAAGCATTCCATGGACATCAGTCAATATTTTGCAGAATGAGGAAAAAATCCTCAAGGACTTAGCCAAGAGATTAATGTATATATTGAGTATTTTCATATTGAAATATTTCTATTTTTATATTAATGAAAGCAGTCAGTGTGCCTTGAGAAGAATTTTTTTTACGCATTTCTATATTCCTTGTGGATTTTTGCTTTTTTGAGGAAAATAATCACCTGAAGTATAATTGCTTGTCATGTCAAGAGCTTTGGCCTTTCCCAGTGGCAAAATAAAGCAAAAGCAACATTTTTTTTTTCGTACAAGGAGTGCAGTATTTTCCTACTTAAAATGGTGCCCAAGATTTTTGTCCCGTTTTTGCAAGCAGTGAAGATATCCCAGTTCAAGAGATGTGGAGTATTTTGCTTTTCCTCAACCTGCCCCGATCTGGATCCAGCGGCCAGTAGAGGGATGTCCAGCCGACCGCTCTGCTGCAGCTGAGTCACCGGTCCCCCTTCGCTCTTGGCTTGTTGAAACGACCTGCATTCAGCCTTCATGTTCCACGATGAGTGCCCAGTCGGTCCAGCCGGTCCCTGCAGTGCGATTCCCCACAACGACCAGCCATCAGCATCGACAGTCCTACTACCTCCAAGCAAGTGGAAAATCAGAGCCACCAGCAGCCGAGATCGACGGAGAAAGAGTGTTGCGGTTTTCAATCATCCAAAATGCAGAGGAAAATTTGCCTGCCCCCTACAAAGAGAGAGAGAGAGAATGAGGGGGAAGTGTGGGCGAAGCCTGAATCACCTGGAGCGTTGCCCAAACCACTGGAAGCTTGTGATAGGTCTTTATTTTACCCTTCCACCAGAGAAATAGGCTCCCAGTGTCTTATCCATTCCTGAACTGTAAGTGCCAGCAACAGTTATGTAGCGTATATAGGGATGCAGTCAAGCACATACAAATTGAATGATTTGTCTTACACACACATACACACACACACACGCTCACACACACACACACACACAGGCACACACACACACACTCACACAAAGGCACACACACTTACACAAAACGATTTACAGCACTTGCACTTTAGATGTATTGAAATGTCAGCTGCGTTGTAGGATTTTATATTATGCTGCCTGATTCCAGACATGTCTGTAGTACTAAGAGCAGTAGTTATTTTATATATGCTCAGGGTTTTTCTATTTAAGTATTGACATTCCAGATGTTGAGCCGATGAACTCTCCTCTATGTAATAACCTTGTCAAAGCCTTAGTCCTTGAAGGTCAGAGGTCGAGGGAGAAGTATGCTGTTGATCCGGCCAGCCCAGACTCCCCACCCCCACCCCAATCCCTTCTTCCGACTCTACTGCTGTCTGACAACTTCCTCCCAAACCCCCACCCCCTCCCAGCTCATCTGTCATCTCCATTCATCCCCACAGGACAATAGCAACGAACTCAAGGAGTCCACATCCAAGGTTTGAACCCACTCTACTTCTCAGATTGTCTGTTAGTTCAGATGCTTGTGAAAAGTCACTAATGTCTTCGATATTCATATCTTGTACGAACTTTGTAATAACAGATTGTGGTTAAAGGAAGAGATTCCAGTCTTAACCATTTCCTTCTTTAATAAAAACTGTCAGAGGTTAAACTAAGGTTACATGTAGGGGTGCGCATCACTAGGTTCCTGACAATTCGATTCCAATCCAGAGGGTTATGATCCAGTTACGAATGATTATAGATGCACCCTGCAATTAATTAATATTTTTCTCATTGTATGATAAGTACTTGCTATTTTTAAAACAAAGCTCATTTCTAATGATCCATAATGAAAACACGCTGATGAATTTGCTTCAATTATTTTTTATTGACAAACAGAAATGTGTCAACTGGAAGGTTGTACATGCACTTGGATTGCAAAGAACCAACAGGGAGATGAACATCATGTTCCCAAAATTTCTCATTGGTACTCAACACACCCTGTTAATATTGTGGCTTTTTTCCAGTTCCCCTTTCCCCTCAACTTCATAGAAACCAAAATGTTTCCATATACTTGCTTTTAACAGAGTTTTTAGGCGCTGCATGGATAATTTTTTCTGACATCTTTTTGTTTTGTGTGTGCGTCACCATAAACTGATTGGGCGGTGTAGTGGTTGCACTTGAGTTTCACCATAAATATTAAAGTAACATCCCGTTCAGAACATCGATTTTGCCACATCTGCACTGCAATGCATCGAGGAATCAATTTTTTTCTGCGCCCCTCTTTACATGTGTCACTGTCAGTCGTGTCACTTTCCCAGCATCATCCATTAAACTTGAGTTTACAGCATAGCATTTTCCTGATGTGCTTTGTGAGTTTTATCACTTTTGAGGTTTGAAAAAAAGCAACATGATATCATTATTCATGTAAATATAGACACCACTTTTAATTGGCGTGTTATTTGTATGCATTATAAGCTTTCCATGTGTATGTTCACACTGTTAGTAGCCCCCTACCCAACCTGAATTGATGTGTCAAATACCGTCTACTGAGGGTTACGGTTATGTGAACCAGAGATCTTGACGTGAATTGACACGCAATCAAATGATGTTGAATAACACACGAAAGGTCTAAAATGTGTATGTATAGCATGCAAAAGGTCGTAAGAACTGGTGTGACATACGCTATTTCATGAGATCGGTCTCAAAAAAAGATAGTGTTTGTATTCATCTACAAAACCATAGAATAACTGTAAATGGACACCCTCTGCATCCCTTCAAGCCACTACCTGTATCACAAAATAATTACCTTGTTCACTGTTCTTACAAAATTGTTGTTTATTGTGGAAACTCAGCATTTCTCCAAAAGGACTCCATTCAGACAGAACAGACATGTTTATACATGAAGATCGACTCTCTCCATTTAACTCCTTTATCTCTGATTGTTAATGTTGCACAGCCCTTCAACAAAGAAGTCAGTAGACAAAGTTGGAAAAATGAGCACGGAGCAGATGAAAACAGTGGAATAAATGGAGATGAGAACTGTAAAAACAGACAAAAAGGCAAATCAAACATTTCCAATCACTTTCACAAAGAAGTTTTAAAAACAGACTTTTACTTCCATGTCAGAACTCCAACAGCTACACTGTGACCAAGAAGAACCAGCAGAGCCACTAGATCTGCATTTGTATGAAAGGGATCCACAGAGTTCAAGGGCTGTTTCACAGAAAACGACATTGTTTTTGAATACGAAGTAGAACGCATCTCAAATAACTGAGCATCATTTAGTGAAAATGGAAAACAGAACTAATGTTATTTTCTTTTCTAAAGCCAATAAGCAGCAGCTCGTGGTGAACAGGGCACATGAGTTCTATTACAAACTCCCTTTGAATAAATGTGTCACATCAAGCTGCTGTTTGTCACTGTAGGTTTTAGAAGCTGTTTTACAATGAGACTTGGACTTCTATTAATTAGTCGTTTTATGAATAATTACACTTCATAAACTTGAGGTAGCTCATAACTGGCTCCATTCAAATACTTTTTTTTTCTGTTTTGTTGTGTTTATATGAATTTGTTTTCAGCACCACATCAACTACAATTCAGTCGACCGGTCCAAGAGCAGAGAGAGGGAGATGGACAAAAAAGATTCAGAGAACGCACAGGGACGATCCAAAGAGAAGAAAGAAGAAAAGGACCGGAAAGACAGGAAAAGAGTCAGTATCTCTGAGTCCACAATGAGATAACCCTCAAGAATTTGAATATTTAAGAATCTCACACAACTGTAATGTGTCATGTTAGTAGTGTTAAAGACTGGGATTAATGTCCACGATCTGTCTTTGTAACAAACTATTTGGTGTTTGTGGTGTTTCAGGAGCACGCTGCCAATGACCGAGAGACCAGTCAGGAAACCAAACGTCGAAAGGATGAGAATGGAACCAGTATGTTAGCTCTCACTACATCTGAAGGCTTCTATGTATTTATTAAAATAACAAAACCTTCACTTCAACTTGAACGTCTCATCTTCCCAGATTCCTCCAAAAACAGCAAGAGTATGAGCCCTTCCTGTGACTCGCCACTTTCAGCTGAGAAAGAGAAGAGCAAAAGATCCAAATCTTCGAGTAAAGAGAAGGGCGAGTCGGTGAAACCTGAGCGGACTTCCTCTGGAGGCAAAAAGGTCAGTTCAACTCCTCCTCATTTACGCTTTTCTACCAGCATCACTCTCTTCCCCTGAGTAGGTCACCTTTAATATAAGAACATGTCGTCCTGAGATAAATGAGGAAGGCGAAGCTTCCCGTTGAATTTTCTGTTTGAACTGATTATTTGGATTCTGTAGATAAATGTTCATTGTCATATGAGGGACTTGAATTGACTCTTCTCTTTGTGATCAACAGGAGTCCAGGCACGACAAAGAAAAATCTGAAAAGAAAGAAAAGAGGGACAGCAGCGGAGGCAAAGAAGAAAAAAAGCAATATCCTGAAATGCAGTGACACCAAATTACAAACATGCGAATAGTTGAAAATTTAAAGGTTTACTACAGTTTTGGATTTTCTCTGCTTTTGCTTCGGGCCACATCAGATTACAACCACATCAGCTGGGCTTTGACTATTCTGCCTAAAATGCAATTTGCCATTTTCACTCAGGGATGAAATGGCCTTTTTAAAGCATCTGTTTTCCAGCGTTTCCACATTTTTCTCAGTACAAAAGCTCCTACGCAAACATGTACTGCTCAGCTCCAGTGTGAATTATGGCTTTGACTGTGATTTTTCTGTCATGCGCTAATTGTACAAGACGCTCTTGCAAAAGGACGACTCGCTGCTCTGAGACTCCTGGCAAAATGATGTGTAGTTTCTTGTAAACCAAATGAGTGGACTGAACACATCACTCGTCTGACTCCACTCATTACAGCCTTTCATAGCTGTCATCCTCCCCCTAAGTTAAGCAGTCATAGCCTGGTTGTTGTGGAAATGCAGATGTTGGCAGATGAGTGGATACGCTCTGTGATTGATTCGTTGTTGACCTTAACAGTCACACTCACAAGCACAGATAATGTGCACTAATGAGTGAAGGTAAGACACACTCCTCCTTGTAAACAAGTCATCACACAGGAACATTTGCCATCAGAGTCTCATGTGTTTCCTCTTTCTCTTCTCGTGCAGCAGAACCGGACAAGCTGCTTTTATCTACAAGACAACTGCAACTCCATCTGTACTGTGTTATTAACCCGACTCTCATTTCTGCCTTTTTTAAAACATACTAAACCCCCTCCCCCTCCCCTTAGTGTTGTTAGCTGTAGTAATTAAAATTTACGAGCCACCTCAGTACGTTTCAGTTTCAATATTATACAGGAAACCAGCTCAAATTTTTTTTTTGTTGTTTATTATTCAGTATGTTGCACAATGTGCTGCTCTAATCACTATGATCTTTTATTCAGAAACTGTGGTCACTGTATGAAATTATCTTTTGGAAACATCTGGTCATGGATTCAGTAACCCTAAGCTTCAAGATTTGTAATATTTCGTTTTTGTACGTTGTCAGGCTTTGCTTATGCTCGATTTATTGGAGTAACATGCCCATACCCACTTACCTCAGATCCTTTTGAGATACTTAGATATTTTCTATTTATTTATCTCCAACCTTTTAATCCAAGCAAGATAATAGGCATAGGTGAGGATGAACAAACAGCATACAAAGGACCAGTGTGTATATTCTGTACAATAGTAGAGGGTGACATGAAATCCGCATCATGTTATTTTTGTTCTCCTTTTTTTTTTTCTGTTGACGACCTCCCCCCCCTCCCTCCCACAGTGTTCTTTTGTGATTTTGTGTTTATCAGGTTTTTACATAATTTATATATATATAAAAAAAAATGCCAGTTCGACCTTGATTCAAATGTAGAATTGTAAAGAAAAAATCAGACAAAAAAAATCTGAAGCTCTGTAATCCAAATACAGCTGTTTCCAGATGACTTTTGGAGATTTTATCTGCTGTACTCAATGAGTGTAAGCTTTTTTTAAAAAAAAAAAAAAGGAAAAAAGAAAACAAAAACCAATAAATAATAGTTTTCCTAGTGTGTCACTTTGACATCGTCTCTGCTTGTGTTTTTCTTTTGTCCAAACATGAAGATTGTATTTCTAGAAACAGATCAAGACTCATTCAGTTTCTCAGCAGTACATGTTGATTCAAGTTTTAGGAAGTTTTGGGAAACTTTCACTGTTGTGGATGTAGCAGAAGGGTAAAAATTTTGATAATTTTGAATGAGTCAGAAATATGAACCTCGGTCTGTGCACTTAGAAGCCTTTTACTGTAACCTACATCATCCACTGAGAATACAGCACATACTCAAAGTGAAGTGGACACCGGGTGGTAAACTGGTTCCTTTCAACATGTTGCTATTTTTTGATATTTCAGTGGTGAAGATATCGACGTTAAGTTTGATATTTTTTGACCTGCTTGATTCACTTAAATAGATTGAGCTCCTCAAATCCAGCAAGGAGAGTTTCAAAAGAAAGCTGTGAAAACTGAAAAGAACATTCATTAAAAAAACAAAAATAGCATTTGAAAATATTCTTGCATCATGCTGTTTTTACTGTTTTTGTTTTTTCATGTGAGAAAAGCAGAATCTTGTTCTGTCCAAGGTCTCAGGAGGATAATCTGTAGCAATGCATCAAATTCTTTAAGATCATGTTAATGTCATTGCTGTTCTGTGAATTTTTAATTTTGGAACAACTACATTTTCTTGTTAACAAGATCACTTTCCTTAAGGAGGAGGACATTTATTTTAAGTAAAAAATTATGTAATGAAAATATACCTTTTTATACTTTGTTCCAACTTACATTTTTTAGTTAGTTTAGGTAACTTAATATTTACTACTGCAACAAAGTATAGTTTTACTTTGGACAAAACAAAATTTATGTAATTTTATTATATCCAGTTTTATTAAGTTATCTCAAGTTCAAACTTCTAATTAATTCCTGTAAACTGTAATTTCACTTACACCTTAATATATTTTCTTTCTTTTTGTGGGAATGACGACCAAGCAAAAGCCGGTTCTCTCCGATTTGGGAAGGAATCAGATCACTACAACATAAATGTATACAGTCGACCCCCAGAGTTTTAAAGAGTGAGTAAAGTTGGTGGATGGAGGTAAAGGTGACATTTGGGTTGTATGGGGTAAGGCTGCTGCCAAAATAATCCTGTGCGTAAGATAGAAATGTGTGCACATTAGTCTACATGTGTACAAGAAATATTAGTAAACTCATGAATGAGTCCAATTGTACATAAAAAATATTGTGTGTACTTTATTGCAGATGAACATGAGTCCAGGTTCTCTTTCTGTGGCAGCGTCAGGCAGGATCACTGTGCAAGATGGTGGACCAAGTCAGAGAACAAACTCAAGGTCAAATCAAACCATTTGTACTTTGTTCTGACCACAAAGAAGGAACCTGAACAAATGCGCAGTCTGTGGAATCCATGTATCCTCTGTAGAGAACTATGTAGAGAACTTTTCCAACTTCAGAAGGAAAATATTGTTGAATTTTCATCCAGAGACACATTCATGTGGTCATCGGTTTCAGGTATTCCATTTAACTGCAAAGAATGTATGTAACGCATTAGTTTTTTTGAGTTACATATTTTTCCTTGTTAACTGCATTCAAAAAGTTTTAAAACAGCTTTTAATTGTACATACTTTCTTTTTTTTTTTTTTAGCTTCCATACAGCTTCATCTTTTTCTTGTCCAGCCCACATTCACTTATTATGAAGCGCCATCATACACTGACAGTTTAAAGTAAATGTATGTACATGTAAGAAATAAAAGGAAGTCCAAAGGGTGAATATAAACCTGCTTTTATTAAGGAAATGTAATAAAATCCTTTGTACATAACCTCTGCACAGAGGTTCATTATGTCCATACATGCAACTCTCGTGGTTGAGGTACTTTTACAAATGAAATGGAAAAATTAAACCAAACTGGAGCAGATGTTGTTACTGGACACTAACTTAACCAGGGTCCATCTCGAGTTGCAGTTTGGTAAAACTATCACCAAATTCACATGCACTTTATTTGGGAGAAAGGGATGAGAAAGTCTGATATACCAAACAAATGTAGGCGTACATGGTTTGAAGCATTTTTAGATTTTTCCGTCAGTTTATAAAAAGTTCACTTATACAAACAGACAAATGGTTCATTCATAGCTCTTTCTTCGCTGTACAGTTCACCAGCTAAACTGTCTGCATAATGCAATGCTTGTCACAACCAAAGAAGCTATGGTGTGTTATCATTTACCAAAAAAGTTTAGATTCACAGCTGCAGATACTGCATTCACATGAGAACGGCTTCTAAGTGTGTACAAAGTGTAAACCATAAGCTCAGTTAAACAATTTGAGTATGCTGTTACATAAAAAGGGGTCACTCTCCTAGCCTCTAAAGGATTTATAATTCTTCTCAAGAGCTCGACGGTATGGTACTAAGTGATAAAAGCTGACCTCATTTCAATAAAAAATGGTCTGTCTCGTTTCAAAGTGGCAGTCGAAACAAATGCAGTCTCACGTAATAGATTTAAAACAAGCATCTAAGTGAATACAGAGTCGGGTGAGTCTGAAGTCCAACAGGCTTTGAAAGCAACACCACCTAAGCAGATTCAGATGACCACTAATTTCATATTACTGATATTTTCTGAGTAAAAAATGGGGTACAATGTTGTCATTTTTATTGATGCTTAACCCTATAGACTGATGCTTGTCCTAAATATTCTGACACTGAAAATAGTCTTATAGTAAAATAAGAAAATGACTTTACTTCACTAAATATAACATTTATCCAACTTAAGATGTCACCACAAAAATATGTCTGTAAAGGATTCAAATGTTATAAGATTGCCAGGATGTTTCAATCACAAATCATGGCTTTTTTTTTTTTATGTCTTCAAAATATAAAACAAGTTCCCCAAACAGAAATTATCACCTAATTTTCATTTGAAGCAACATTTTGCCCTAGTTCCATACTTTTTTTTTTGTTTTTTTTTTCAAGTTAATTAAATTTGAATTGCATTGCCATGACGCCAAATGCTTCATAAGGCACTACAAGAGGCAAATCCCATGTTTCAAGAAGCAAAAGTCCTGTTGCATCGTTGCCCGCTCTGTTAGTGTAGCAGGCCTCACGACCCAGCACGAGCACTTCAAGCCGACCGGGTCCGAGGTGATGACAAAGGCTGCTGCCTCTGAGGATGCCAGCCTCGGTGTGTCGGGGGTCACACAGAGGGGCTGCTTCCATCCAGACGCACCAGTGGAATCCACAAATTTCACCTCTGAAAGATGGAAAAGCACCCAGTGAGGAATGCAAAAAAAACAAAACAAAAACCCCCTAAAACTGTTCAATTTGATGGTTTTACTTCATGAACTATGGAAGCTCATTTCTATCACTGTTAAAATAGTGAAAAAATACATCAAATAATAGCTTGGCAACTCTATAAAATTAGTAACTTTCTTTTAATAATGAAATACTGTCTAAAATAATTAGTAAATCAAAATGACGACCAACTGTCACACGTCTTTCTCAAAATAACAATGCTTTCTTACAATAAGGATAAAGTTTTAAAATAATGACTTAGTTTTTCTAAAAGAAACAAAATTAGAAAGTTACTGACTGAATGAGACACTGCCTAAAATATTGAATCAGCATCTCAAAATTATGACCAGTAGCATCTCAAAATAATGATAAACCCCAACTTTTATAAAAAAAAATGATAAATATTAATATGGATGTACTATTAAAAGTATAGAGTTAGAGGGTCAAAATGACCTAATATCACAAAATACATTTAAATCAGAAACTTTGAAACAATGGTCAACTTAAAAAAAAAAAAAAAAAAAAATACTGATAAATCCTCAACTATAATAATTTAGTGTCTCAAAAAGTTAAAAGCATTCTCAAAATAATGAGATACTTAATCTTAATAATGATAATGATGGCACTGAATGATTTTAAGGCTTTCTGAAATTTACAATAAACCCTTAAAGAATGCTAATCTCTAAAAAATAATGGCAAACTCCACCAAAATGAGAAAGTTGCTCAAAATAATGAGATACTTTCTAAAATAATTGATGTTTTTATAGACATGTGAAATTTTGCCCATTATAAGTAAATAGGAGTTTTTGGTTTTTTTTTTATTATTATTCCTAAAAAAAAAAAAGAACTTTGACCTACTTTTCCCAAGATGTAATTACATCTTATCTGAGTCACTGGCAAATCTATAATAAACCCAATTTGGAATGAATTCAACCAATAGTTTTGCTGCTAATGAAATTTGGCCCATTATAAGTAAATGGGGAAAAAATGATTCTAAAAATTCATAAGAAATGTGAACTTTGACCTACTGTTCCCAAAATGCAATCAGATCTATTCTAGGTCACTGCTAATCTATAAACCAGTGTTTTTGCTGCTAGTGTTAAACAAACCAAACCAAAAACAACACCCCTTATCTCCTCTTCGGGGTTCGGGGTAAAAACAGCTTTTATAAAACAGAAAACCCACCCTCTAGATTTTAACGCTCTCTGTCCCGTACACGTTGTAGCCTTCACGGTACGTGGCAAAATTCTGGGTGTTTGCAGGAGGGGCTGGCTTAAAGTTTTGGGCATTCTTTGCCAGCTTGAGTCTTTTGGTTTCTTGCCGTGACTTATAGCAGAACTCTATCAAAGCCACGGTCATAGCCAGGCCAAGCCCTCCCACCAGAATATAGAAGACTCCTGCCACGTTGCTCAGGCTTAGTGCACTTGTCTTGTCCTGGGGGAGGTAGACACAACCATTAAGACTCTTTCAACTGGTGACATGAGACTGCACACCCTCACCAATAGAAATCCTACATCCTGCATCACTACAGAATAACTAAACAGTCAATCTGAAGAGTGTCTGCAAAAAACCCTCTGACATATATTTGCCTAATTTAGCCTAGAAGTGATGTAAACTGGAACAACGTGCTGATAAATGTGTTTAATTCTTCCTCTTCACATGTCATTTCTACTGCACAGCTGGGAAGGTGAATGTAGAGACAGTTTGTATTTTTTTTTTTTTATCTGTCCTGTGTCATGGTCTCTTTACGAGTCCACTTCTAAAGGAAGGCGGTCGTGGTCGTACAGGTCTACAGATTAAACCTATCATATCTTCTCATCTGCAAAAACACTGCATTACAATCAAAGTGGCAAGCTGTGAAAGTTGAATTGAACCATTTTGCTGCTATTTAAAACCAAACAGTAGCATTGAAATCCATTTATGTGCATTCTAATCCATGGTTTTTGAAGCTGATATGAGTAACATTACCGCTACAAATTCATGCATCTTTACAATAATTAAAAGACATTGAATATATTTCTTTCTGCAAAACCACACCTATGAAACTCGACCTCTGAATATCATTTGACTTAAACATGGTCATATGATATTCAAAGGCCAGTTCCTCAAACAGGCCGATAAATAAATGAATAAGAACACCAATAATCTAAATTTCAATAGAGGTTTGGATGACAAAACAGCAGTATAATGGTTTCAATTCTTATCTCAAAATTTCATGGTATGAATAGAAATTGTGTGTAATCATGCTGAGTTATGTTTATGTAATGAATTATGGTCTGTGTCAGTAAATTCGACTATGTGAAGTGTAAAGTAATTCTAGTTTGGGATTTGTTGCGTTAAGAAT
>JAPTYQ010000007.1:15977930-15990455 GCA_029814465.1 Ostorhinchus cyanosoma
GTGTTCAAATAGTGAACGCACTTCTTTGATGAAGTGCAGGTTCTGAGAGAATATCACAAACGCTTGTACAGTCTGCTGCAATTCAATACAACAGCTGCTGCAATAAATCCCACCTTTGTAAAGCTTATATCGTCTGCCAGGAAGCTGCGGTTGGACTCTGTTGGGAGCGTGGGCTGTAGTTTGTGGGGTCATTGTGATACATTTCAGAACTATAAGCTTAACAAAGGTTTCATTTATTGTTATATTGGATTTCATACATTGTACAAGTGTTGCGTCTCATGTGTCCGATAAGTGTCACCTCTGCTCCTGGGATTCAACTCGCATCTTAACTTTACCTTTCAGTCTGTCTGCAAAACAGGAAAACATGAACAGGAGAAGGTGTGTAGAAACAAACAAACAAACAAACAAACAAACCAAATGCAGGACTGCACAAAAAAAACACACAACGCAGACGACACGTGCAGAACGCAGACACTTGTGGACCGAATCACAGACTAGATGAAATGAAATTAAATCCAGTAAAAGCACAGTTTACCTGCAAAGATGTACATATTTGATAGTTTCAAGTTGGTAGAAAGAAGTCTAATTGTTAATGTATTGAGTTTCATCTGAGTAAACATAGATACATTAATGCATTTCTTATGATTAATCTGTCAACAATGAATAAATATGAAAGCCACATGACAATATACTTACTTGCTTTGTAGTTTTGTGACTATCCTACCGTCTCAGTGGTAATTACATACAATATATTTCAACCCTACTGTTAAATTACCCACACCTGCATTTCTGAAAGTGAAATGAGGACAAAGAAATATGGCGGTCACATGTGCTAATTTAACACTGATTTTCTACCAATGAATTGTGGCAAACTGTCAGTGAGAGGAGACAGCGTCTTTGTGTTATCGCACCGGTAGTATCCATATCCCGCTCACTCAGGAATGGATGACTCCAGTCGATAGCAGCAAAGTTTGCCTGTCTCTTCTTTCACAGTGTGCCGAGGTCATGATGCAAGCTGAAGAGCAGAGGCAGAGATGGATCCACAGTGGGGCTGTTACTGCGCCCCGCCGTCTGAAACAAAAAATCAGGGGCCTCATTTTGAGAAAAGCTGTACAATAGATTTGATTGAAGAAGTATCTCATCAGGATATTCATATTTATACCAGTAAGGTCTAAGAAAGCTATAATGTCTTATAATAATATAGTTATTCACTGATTTAAAAAAAAACAAAACATTTACACTGCAAAAATAGTTTCCATTCTCTGAAACAGAACTAAATATTCTTGTATTAAGGAGAATAAATTTGCCAATGGGGTCAGTACATCTTGCGTGAAAAGATTTTTTAAAACTACAATAAAGGTCTAGACACTGAAAGACCATAATGGACCAGACAAAAAGGAAAAAATGTGAATATTAAAGCAAATTGTTGTTATTTAAGCTGGATTTAGAATTCATAAACTGAGGAATTAAAATATGGAGAAGAATCTTCTGATATTATATGAACTACTGTTCTAGATCATTGCCAGCTAAATCCAGCTAAATATTAGATAAAATATTATGACATTGAGCTCTTTGTTCTTACAATGAGATTATACAAGGCTTATTTCCCAGAAACAAGTCTTGTTTACTTTCTTGAATTTTTTTTTTTTTTTTTGCAGTGTAACATGTGAATGCAGCTCTTTCACTGTTATTGTGAATTAGCTCATTATCTTCAAATAAATGTAAAATTGTAATCAAATCTTGTACAAATGGGGCCCCTGGTCATATTTTACACTCTACTGTAAGGTTTACCAGGTCAGGGTGGCCATGGAAAGACTTTGACTGGTCTTGATGAAGACCAGCCAAAGGTTTCTGTCAGTCTTACACTGGATTTTGGTGAGAGGATGTTGGACAGAAAGTTTGGACCGTTAGATGTCACTCAGTCATTAGAATTCTCACGTTTGCCTGCGATGCTTAGTCCCCTCAAGACAACGCTGTTCCCCGTGCCTGCCCTAACACCCAGGCGGCAGATTGGAGAGTGCATACATCGTTCATACCTGGAGGTATTGATCTTGTGAAATGAGATTAGCTTTAATCCTACCATAAATATGAAACACCCTGCAGATATACAGCTCTCATGTTGGCCTGTAGCAATAAAAACCAGAGTGAAAGAAGGTTTCTGGCTTTCATAACCACGGGCCAAAACATTGAAACTACTCTTCACAAGCACAATATTAACCCTAAACCTTTAGTAATTAAATTTTCTCATCTCACATCTGACATTTTTGGGTTTTTTTCCACTAATAGCCAAGTAAAGGGTTCCCACTGGATCACAGCTGCGTTATTACAATTTAACATATTAATCAGTAACATTTATCCACAGACTACAATCAGTGACGACAGCCTTGCCGATTACTCTGTTCTAGGATACCCGACTTTGGTGACATTGAGGCTGACCTTAGAGTCACCTCCCCCGCTGCCGCACTCTCCCTTGTCGTACCACCATTTGTTTTTCAATTTGTCCAAGAGGCCTTGCTCATTCAGTTTTAACACTGCCAGGTTAACAGCATTTCTTGAAACGATAAAACATAACTTGTAAGTAAATGAACAGGTCCGTGAGAAATCTAATATAGAATATTAGTAAAAAATAGTGATCATAAATATCAATGGTTCATCAGGGGAGCACGGAAGGGACAAATTGGTAAAGAATTTCACTGGTGTGAAAGGGTAAGAAGCATTTTGACAGCAAAGAAAGTTAAATATTAGAGAGGTGGCATGGAGGGTTACATCGCTTAAACTGAAGTGTGCGGGATGGGGACATTGTGTCATCGCTGAATCAGAAATAGAAACATCCAGCATGCAGCTTAACATTCATCACAACTGACAGACCAGCATTTTAAGTAGCAAATTAATTAGGGAAATATTTCAGAATTAAATTAGAGGCAAAGCAAAAGGGCACCACAGAAACCAGGAGGGAGAAGAGAAAAAGAGAAAAACAAAGGTCGGGGAAGGTGACAGTGCACATTGACATTCAAATGGATTCACCGGATATGACTAATATACCAATAAAAGAACTTTCCTTAAGAGAAAAAAAGAAAGTAACAGAGACACAAACCAGATAGATAACACAACAGAAGATGGCTGAATGTGTAGTTAAAACTAAGTACAAAATACTGTACTTATAAATGCACTTGGAAAAAAAACAAGAATTAAGAAGTGAGGAAGAAGAAGAATGACAAAAGGAGACATCAGGGTAGGTGGAATACTATAACAACATGGAGGATATTGTTATATTATCCCACCCACCTTAATGCAGAGCCTTTAGGTGTAGCCACACCATAGCCCTTAGAGTCGAGGTTGCCGCCCACTTTCATGGTGTCACATGGCTTCCGCTGCTCTATGTACTCGTTCATTGTGGATTCGAGAAGAAAGGCGAACTTGCCCTTCGACTTTCGTACCCGGGAAACCCCATCTGGTGTTGTCTTGGCAAACACTGAGGGTTCAGCTGATTTCATGTATGACCACATTTTCTCATAAACTGCTATTTTGGAGCGCTGCATTCAGGGAACAAAGAGAAAAAACAAACAGTTAAGTTGTGCAATCGAAGAAATATCAAGAACCATGAGAGCACTCTGGCATGGGTTGACTTTTCAGGGTAGTTTTGTTCACAATCTTGCAGAGATTTTCTAGCAAATGAGATCAATACCACTCTCAGTATGTATTCAGCCATTGGCCTAGCTTAGCATAAAAACAAAAATATAGGGAGAAACAGCAAACCAGTTCTGTCCTCAGTTGGAAATGTATTCACTTGTTTAATAAATGTGTGGAAAAAATAATAGTCCCAGTGAAACAGACAGAGGAATGTGTTTTACTTTTACTTGAACGAGTAAATGAAGGGAAAAAAGCTCAGTGTGTTTTGACTGCGTAGCTCCACCTATGGAACAAGAACCCAGAAAAACCATAAAGACCCACATCGCTCCTTTATTCCTGTCCTCACGCCTTTGTCCCTTCCACCAGAGACTGGAGTGGAGGAGTCGACAAGGAGCCGAGGCAACAAGCATTTAACAAAATGAGACATCCTTACTTCACAGCTGTCATTATTAATAAATGCTGCTAAAATATGACACGTGGAACGGCTGCATCATCTGCCAGATGAGCAGAACACTGCATGTAAACTTATAATTAACTTTTCATTTATACAAAGTGGCATCATGTGTCAAGCAGGTTTTGTAGGGATGTCATACACTGTTTTTATTTATCACGCAAGGTTGATCATGCACTTGATCATTTCAAATAATAAAACAGTAATCCAACCAGATTTTCAACTATAATGTGACATGTTTTTTGTTTTGTTTTTTTGTTGTTTTTTTTGCCTCTTTACCATGACACAGGTCTAATCACTGAAAAGACACTCGTGTATCCATGGTTGTAGCTCCTTCAACCAAGCCTCATCTGTCCTCAATGTGCATCTTAAGAACTGAGAGGAAAGATGACACACTGAGTTTGATCTCCAGGTCTCAAGTAGGAAGAATGATGCTCAAGGAGCGGTGGAGCCAAGGAAAAGAAGAGCTGTATGCACGCTATCTTATAGATAAATAAATCCTCTTCAGAGGGACATAAAAAAAACAAGACAAAACAAAACAATAAAGCATTTTACTGGATGAAAAATTTGTATAAATCCCTGAGTGAAGGATGCAATATTTGTTTTAATCATTTTCCAGGAAATTGCTCTAAAATACAAAGAAAATTTTTTTTTTAATCTCACACTTGGGCACATACTAGCATAGAATAGAATAGAATAGAATAGAATAGAATAGAATAGAATAGAATAGAATAGAATAGAATAGAATAGAATAGAATAGTATTTATTGTCTTTGACTGGTAAGAAACAACTAAATTGTGGTCAGTGGGTTATTGAGAAATAACTACCTCACTTACAAAATGAAACTCGAATATTGAAAAACCACAACATGACAGTAAATGGATTTTACAGGTGCTGGTGGGTGTATTTTTGGACATTGGAGAGAGCCAGATTCGCTGTTTGCACTTGTCTTTTTGCAAAGCTAAGCTAACCACCTGCTACCTCCAGCTCCACAGTGGCAAACACACACAAGAGAAGGATTGATCTCATGAAAAAAATGGAAATCAGTGCATTTTACGTGTATTTCCCAAAATGCAAATCCTTCCTTTAAAATTCTTAACCACACTGGATAAAACTGCTGCTGCACTTCCTGATGTGTGACACGACAGCAGACGTTATATGTGTTTGAACAAGTCAAGCCCTCACTGGAGTGCAATGTTTCTGATATTGGAAACATAGGGAGCAAAAACATTTTTATATCATGTGTAATTCAAGTTGGTTTTACTCCTTAAATGCACAGAGTGTTGTTGATGGACCTTTGCCAGCAGCCTGAAGTCTGACAATCTGGCAGCGCAGCAGAAACAAACTGCAGGTCATGTTGGATATCAATATTAACACCTGACCTCTGCCGTTTGTGCTCCTTCTAGCAGTTAATCCTGGAGTCACAAGATCATGATTTCATTTTTGTTTGTGCTTAAATGAACCCTTAAAGACACAGATTATCACAATGTAAATCCTCTACAGTAACTGCATTTGGCCCAGACTGGTGACCTATTGTGGAAAGACCTCGACTGTGGTATATCAAGTGCAGAATGATCGAGCAAGAGGCACATTTTAAGCAAAAAAGCCAATAAATCCCTTAACAACTGAATATTTCTGCATAGATTTGGCAGAAATCACATCACTGTCATGTGTCATGGTCGCATTATCATAAAGCCCTCTATTCATATTATTACCATGATCCCATCTATTGTATTGTCATTATTATCATCTGGCCTTCACCCATAGGTAAATGGGATGGGCTCCAACGCCGCCACGACCCTCACCAGGAATAAACAGTTCAGAAAATGCATGGATGGATATTATGACACGGCTAAATCCATATGAAGTCAAGAGTAAACGGTTATTTGTTCCTAGACGGTGTCTCCGGTCGCTCCTGTGCCTGTCACATTTGACCTGGTTTCTGTGGGACTGATAGGCTCACCTCTGTGGCCCAGTCAGCCGCCAGCTGGAGCAGCTTCAGACGCACACAGAGCAGCGCTGCTCTGACACTCAGTACACTGCTAAAAATGGCCAGCAAGAGGCTGATCGGCGGTCACAGGGGAGCTGGAGTACACAGCTGTCTACAATAGAGGGGTAAAAATATAGAAACTGCAGCAGACTGGGCTAATGTGACCTTCTGAGACTGCTTCAGAGGAAAAGTTTAGGTTGAAACTTGAATATTTTAATCTCCCCGGATTTCATATGATCTTATATATCATCGCATATAGTTGTTATGTAATAGAAATTATACATTTACATAACTACAAATAGGATATTTTGCTCAAGACACAACCAAAACCTAGCTAAGTACTTTTTATGTTTTCTGTAATGCTTAGACCTTAAAAAAAAAACAAAAAAAAAAAAACTCCATCACATGTCTTTGTTCCATTTTTTTGTCCGCATGCCTAGTTTCATCACAAATGTCTATTCAGAAGTTTGAGTCATCCCAAATCGCATCTGTGAGGTGAAAGTATGGACAAGCATCAGAGGGAATTGACAAAGTATGTCAGCCAAGCGTTGTGTACTACAACATAAATAATTCATCTAAGACGTAATGGATTGTGGGCTCAGGCTAGTAAGTGAATCATACTTGACATATGCACGATTTCAGTTCAGTTGAGTGTTCATGTAAACACTGCGAACATGACAATAATAGCTGATGACAGGTCTGACCAGAGTGTGAAAACAGCAATTCTTTTCTGGGTTACGTCAATATGAATACTGCGTATGTGTAACTCTTAGTTATGTGGAGAAATATCCTATTAAACCTAAATTTATTTCATGTTGAGGGGGAACAAATCAATTAAGTAGCTAAATAAGAGCATGGCTGGTCAAGCAGCAACTCTGTAATTGAAGATAAATGCACACACACGCTTCTTTCTTTACAACTTCCTGATATTTCCTCTACCGTTTCCTATTTACTAAATTGTCATGTCACCTCATTATCATCTATGTGTACAGAAAAATACCTCACAGCTGCATGTTAACTGTATTAAAAGCACTGTAAGCTGCATATTTCTTTGAGGATGACTGTGAGGTATTTACAGCTCCTCTTAATCATAAGGTTTAGTGATTAATAACAAGTGTAGGTTCTCATTAATCACTTTTCAATAACTGCTGCTCACAATAGCGTTTCCAGTTTATAGGAATAAAGCCAGAAAATGTGTCAGTCAGGTTGAAGTCAGTACCCGTCTTTGACAAATCACTGCCTGACAAATGCATCATAAATTAACGCATCCTGAGAGTGAAGACGCTGCTGTTAAGGCGGTGACTCACCAGGAAGCCTCTAAAAAAAATAGCTTTGGAATAGCTTCATTTTAATTTTTATTTAAAAAAAAAAAAAACATCTGACAGCCGTGTCAAAAGGGTATTTTCAGCAGATTTACGTTTAACATCCAAATCGTCATCATTTTTTTTTTTTTTACTTCACCGTCTCATTAAGTCAATAAGACAGATGGAGAAGTTTATTTTTTAGTGACAGAATTATTGCTTGTAATGTAGTTGTGATTGTATTAGAATTATTCAAATAAAGTGAGATCCTGCAAACAATATAAAATCTCTAACAAACTTTGGCTAACCCTTAAATACTTTAAACTATTTTTACGGGGACTTCCAGTGTCATCATTTATTATATACTGTGTAATATTATTCTCTGTGTTTTTCAGTGACAATCAGGTAATTTCCTATATCCTCCTGAGAACCAAGGAAAAAAAAAAAAAGTCTTACAATTTCTGTTTTTGTGTAATATCCTATCTATTTGGGCCTAAAAAAACACCTTACAATTTAGATTTTTTCAAAATATATTTTTTATTTGAATTTCACAGCATGTCCATTGTAGAGGACAACAGGACGATATCTGTGTGAAAATAGAACTGAATTTAGAAAATGAGAAAAAAGGAGCAGTTTATATCTTTAGAGTATATTCACCCAAGAACACATTCAATTTGAACAAAAACAATAAAATTCTGTATCACTCTTATGTTGTTTGTTGCTTGCAAGGACAGAATGTATATAATAATACATTATAATGTAATGTAATTCACTGATCATGGAAATGTTTATAAAAACTAGGAGTAAATTTGGTGGTTATTCTGTTATAACTGAGTAAAACAGGAAAAGGTGTCTTTCAGCAAAATATATCCCTATCTGAACTTATAAACAAGTGTCTACAACCACGGTCATTGGTCAAACATGGGTTTTACTGGTGAATCAATGTTGCAGAAAATGACAGTGTTTCCAGCTTCTGAGCATCCAAAAAAGACACATCTGTTATTGCTAAAAGGCTGAGGAACTACATTTTTCCTGAATTATTTCGATGTATTGAAAGGATTAATGGTTGAATAGTTATTGCTCATTTTAAATCAATGGATGCATTTGGTCTCTGACTCTTTAGGTTTTTGAGGGTTAAATTTTCATCTGTTTTCTGTCCCTCCACTCACATCAAAACCACTTCTACTCCAGGTCTGTCAGAGGTTTGAATTATTACACAATAAAATCAGACATGTGACCCATACCTGCTTGTGATTTTCGGAAAGAAAATATCCGGTATAAAATGTAGCATAAAACTGCTTCCTCGTCTTTCAAATGTGATGCAGTTCAGTTATTTTGATGATCATTTTCTTCCCAAAACACAATCTTAACTGAACAGCCACATTCCTCATACGTAATGTTTCAATGCACTCTGCAGTGCGGAAGACAGTCAGTTACAAATGACCACCTCCACACAGAGTGCTTTAAGACCTCGGTTTAGCTTGGCACAGTAGACCGTGCTATTCTGCTTGAACGCCTTTAAAAATGGGCCGGGTCACAGAAACTGCACTGCTCTCATTACACATGCCTCCACTTCCTCCAGAAAAAAAATCAGCCCCTTACTCTGTTAAACATGAAAACTGGAATAGAAATGTATCCTCCTGAAAATGAAAATGCAACCAAAATGTTGATTTCTCTTTTCTTTTTTCCTCTTGAGAGCAGTTCTTGTTTTCATTTGGACTGTCAGTCCCATAATTTCGCTGCTTTTTAGCATATCTATACTAGCTGTGAATCTCAGATGGCTTGTTAGACTTTTGAAGATGCTTCTGGTTTTATAACTGCACATGTGAAGTCTCAAACCAAAACAGTGAAGCCTGAACATCGCCAATAGACCAACTGCGTCTCAGACTCACTGTGGGCAATCACAGCCGGAGACTGACGATGACTAAAAATAGACACAGCTCAGAGCTGGACATCGGATGTGAATGACATTTCCATTTCCGTGGAATAGGACGCTTCTTTAAAAACATATGAGATTGCAGTTTTGTGACAGAGGGCGACAAATTGGAGTTATAGTGACATGTTTTACTTCCGCTTTGATGTATTTTTGAGACTCCAAATACAGAGAAAAATGACATCCTCAACTTTTTCCTGCAGAACTTCTGAGATTTAAAATGATCTGGAATCTGCCACTGCTGCTTTTCCAAATGACCACTGTAAATTAAATTAGATTCATCAATGCTTTTTTTTTTTTTTTTTATCCTGCTGCCTTATCTGTTTTTTATTACAAGACATTTATACACTGAGTGCGACCTTGATGAGAATATTTGGGCCCTTGTTTTGGCAGCGACTTTGAGTGATGCAGAAACAAATGAATCTGCATATTAGCGGCGCTGCCAGCAGGCTAATCAAACTTTGGTTTATGACTTTACAGATGGTTGGATCAGGAAGCATAATTGTCCCAGTTGTATACACTGCAGCTTATTTTTCCTTTTGCCAAAAGTCTCTCTGACATGAGTTAATATTGTGGACAAATGGATACGGGACCAGGCAGATAATATGCATTTATTCATAAGCCGAAATGATCTGAAGTCTTATTTGCTATAAACATTGTAATGTGTAACATCCACATACAATGGACTGAATGGATTCATGTGACTCAGGTTCCAATAATGTTTGAATCTTAAAATAATGTTGCTAATGTGGCTCTGAATGTCTGTGGGATCTGTATATTTGCTGCACACAGCTGGTTTTCTGTCACAGCATCTCCAAACTGCATATTTACACACACAGCAGTTATTATTATTATTTTATATTCTTCTTCTGCTTAATAACACGACATCAGACTGGACCTGAATTGTCACTGATGCTGTGTGTTCTGCAGCTGATACACACAGACTGCAGGTTAATAAGGTGCAGTGTTTGTAATAATGTCGACTAATCTCCATCAGTGCTTTTTATTGTTAAATCGCTGAAACTCCCAGATAAGCCCCAGACCCACCTGATCCCACTAATGTCTGACTGAAAATTTCACACTTGATATGATTAATTCAATATCATTTGAGCCTCAGAAACATGAAGATTTGGCAAAAGAGAGACAGAGAGACTGAAACTTGATCAATTAATACATGATATCTGCAACAGCCAAATGTGGTAATTTTCAGTAACGTTTTCTGAATTAAAGGGATTTTGCATCGAGGCTTATTTGCAAAGAAAGGAGCTGCTTTAGTAACAAATGTATAAATATTCCCTCATTTACATACATGCAAATGGAACAGGTGCACTCTGATGCTATTTGCTTGGCAGCACAGTTGAATTCCACCCTTTGCTGTGAATTATGAGCTACGTTTTTGCCTCATTTGCACCGGAAGAAAAAGTCACTCATTTCTTTAGTAGATCAGGCCCTTTACTGAACTGCTTCCTTTCATAGGACACAGAATTAATCAATTGTAGATCTAATATTAGTCCACTGAAAGTGCTGTTTCAGGAGAAACAATATCACCCTGTTATTGATTATTAATTCAACTTATTATCTGGCAGGTAATACATCAAACCAACAGGAGAGCTCCAGAGACCTGTGCTCCTTTCGGACAACACCGTTAAAGCAGTGCTGGTTATACAGTATAAATACAGTGTTGTGACAAAGATGACAGCCGACCAGAAACACTCACCCTAAAGAACTCCTTAGTGGAGCCTGAGTCTAACGTCCCATAGGCGATCTCTGTCTGCTTGGCCAGGTCCTCTGCGCTCTCGATTGGGGAAACCATCCTCTCCACGGTGAGGAAGGCAGCCAGGTTGGCTGTGTAGGAGGAGATGATGATGAGAGTGAAGAACCACCACACTCCTCCGACGATGCGCCCTGACAGAGACCTGAGGGGATGAACACAGCAGACAGAAACATGAGAGCAGTGGGTTCACATCTAAACAGGGAGAAGAAGGAAAAGTGGGGATGCACTGATTCGATCTGCCAATGTGTCTCAGGCCAATACTGAGCTCACCGAGCGGCTCGAGTATCGGGTAGACGTGACCTCCTCACGTTAGACACACTTTCCTCTGGTTCTGTCTAGAATCCTCATGTTACCTCACAACACACAAAGTAACTCCTGAGTTCAGATGAAGTTCAACCTGAGCTGAACAATCCATTTGTTCAATTTGCAGAGTTTGACAGTTTCGGAAAAACTTTGTCAACAACTCATTGATAAGAACACAGAGCCAAAATATCCCCCATCTTCAGTTCATCTGCAGATCCAGTGGTCCATGGTTATGGGCATAAATTCATTTAAAGTATCATTAACTCAACGCAACTGCCTGCACAGCTGATTAATTCTTTAAAAATAATAACACGGCTCATTAACTCAAAATAGCTGTGTCTACACTTAGTTTTGAAACATATTCAGGTAAACGACTGTTGCAGGGAGCCAAAACAGCTCAGCCAGCAGCTGTCTCAATCCACTAGGATAATGCCAGCTCTGAATGATGCCAGGACAACACCAGTCCACAGCTACTGCACTCTGAGTGCTGATACTATGTGGTGTTTGTTTATTTATTTGGATCCTCAAGAGCCTCCTTTTAAAATTACCACATTACTGTGACTACAAAAATAAATTTAGATTTATGTTTTTATATCACAATAATTATCACTATTGCAAGGTCTCTTTATTTTGTCTTCAGGGGTTATTTTGTCCACACTTGAAGCTAAAACATTTAAATGTCTCAGGGTTTGTGCTGATGTATTCATTTAGATGTTTTATCACCATGATTCATTTGAATGTTTTTGAAATCTTTTCTTCTTAACAAGTGTTTGTCATATTTTGACCATGTACTGTAACCACCACGCGTTTCAGGTCATTTATGTCCTTCTAGGTTCTGTTGGTTTAAAGCCAAATGTTGCTGTTGAATGCAGGCGTTTGGTTTGATCTCATTCGTCTGCTGTAAATGCACCACTTTCCACAACAAATTTAGACCAGAGGGGACAGAACAAATCTGAAGTGAAAGTACCATGAGATGAGACTATCGCTGAAGCCAGCGTGTGATGAACTAAACTGCTTTTACTGCGATTCTGCTCACTGGGCCTTGATCAATTTTTCACATTTTAAAACCCTGGGTTGTATTTTAACATATTTTGACGATCCTCTCTGGTACAACTTTCCTACGCTCTTCACGCACACACACCA
>JAPTYQ010000007.1:16032394-16054871 GCA_029814465.1 Ostorhinchus cyanosoma
TTTTTCGAAGTGAAAAATTGTAATTGAATTGAACTAAAGAAGCGGGATGAGATTTATCGATGAATGAATTGTGTACAAAGACTTCTTTGTCTTTCTTTTCTTTGGAATTCTTATATTTTTATCTATGTACGCTTGAAATAAAACAGTGTTGAGGCTGTAAGTACTATGTATGGATTTAAAGGTAACATCTAATAAAGCAGAACAATTATAAATGCCAACAAAACAGCAATTTGAGTAACTCCCACAGCAGAAAATGACAGAGTGTGAGATAGATATATGCATCATAAATGTGGATATTTCTATTATCTAAAGAACAGTGCACAGAATATGATGGTGCTGAAATACATGGCAGCAGTAGTACCTCATTATATGCTGTGCCAGATTCTAACTAATGGTGAAATCCTTTTTTCTTTACTGTTTTCCACCAAGCCAACACACTACAGCTGACTGGATTAAATGAGCAGAAGCAGAGTTACATGCTGTGCTACCCTTTTCTCTGCAAGCCAGGATGAAACTGCTGATTCCATAAAATAATGGATATTATTCCTGTTACTGAATAAGCCAGTGAAAAATGTATTTATGTAAATATAACTCAGCTTCTCAACTGGATGCAATGTTACACGGACTGGATGAAAGGAGCTCCAAACCCTTTGCAGCACAGAACACACTGCATTTTCTATTATTGACTATTTAAACTGTTATATACAGTAGCCTCCTATTTACATAATCTTGAATTATATCATTTTGAAGAACAACAGTTTTTTTTATTAACACTTGAATCTGGGTGGAAAATTGTGTTTTTAAAGTTTATAGAATAAAAACAAAAATCAATAATATACCCTTAAAATACATTTGCTTCTTGTAATGTGTAATATTTGTTGTAGCTAAAAGAGCTGCTGATGTTAAATCCATTTTTGCACCGTGTTAGGCAGTAAACATATAATTAACCATTTTGTATCACAGCTAAAATATTTATTTATACTAACTACGAGTCTCATAGCAGCTAAAGCAGGTGTACTCAAAAAGGATGTGTACATTGTCGTGAGCTCAAAAAAAAGAGTCGCCATCTGGATTTAACTAAGAAAGATTGTTCAGATCCATCTATTAGATAATTATGGCAGTGGTTAATATGTTTGGGCTGCAAAATTGTATAGTAAATAGCTTTTCATTTCTGAAAAAAAAAAGCATGTGAGACTCAAAGAAGAAAATTGTAGGGTTTTTTTTGTCATTTTTACACCTGAGTAGGACTCAAAGGAGAAAATTGCAGGTTTTCTGGGTAAAAGTGATGGGGGATTGGAAAGAGATGTTCTGATCCCCAGAATTATGCTCAATCTTATCTTTTGAATGCACTTTTTGGATTTTAATGTTAATTTTAATGCATGGTTTTAATATTTCAATATTATCAATATTTTAATGTCTTTTATTTTCAATGTCTTCTGTGATTTTCTTTTTGTGTGATTTTTAATGTCTTTTCTTCCATGATGCCTTTGTAAAGCACTTTGATATGAATAGTGCTATACAAATAAACTTGCCTTGCCTTACCCATCATGCCTAGTGCCTACAGTATAAGCCTGAGGGGGTAGGGTTATGATCTAGGGTTGCTTCATTTGGTCAGGTCTAGGTTCAGTAATCTTATGAGATCAGCTAAAAACCAGAATATACAGAATGAGCAGGTTTCAACATAAATTTCCCTGATGCTACAGGTATATTTCCAAAATGACAACACCAGGATTCATCACGATCCAATTTTGAAAGAGTGGTTCAAAGAGCATGAGACATCGTTTTCACACATGGATTTGACCACCACAGAGTCCAGACCTGAACCCCACTGAGAATCTATGGGATGTGATGGAGAAAACTGATTCTCCCATCATTAATACAACATCCTGGTGAAAAACAAATGTTGTGACATTTATTGTGACAGTGCATAATGACTGGATCACATAAATGATTCCATGGCAAAGGCATCTTGTAATCAAAGCTTCTGGCCTGTTCCTTTTTTTGTTTTTTGTCTTTATTGTGGTTGTTGTACTGTGTGTGGTGATGACTGTACAAACCAAAAATAAACCATCCATTCATTCATTCATTCATTCATTCATTAAACCTAAACATAGTCTGATAAAATATTGCTTGTGTGTCGGTTGTTCAAATTCTAAACCTTGACTATGTTTTAAAAGGATTCAATGGGAGGTGTTTAAAACTGAAAACACCATAAAAAAAAACTGTCTCCCTGATTTAAAGCATAGCACAGTCCTTTAGGGGTGACAGGAAGGGCTTTTAGAATTATTTTAGCAATAAATAAATATGTTTTAATATAAAAAGCTGACTCTCAAGTGTCGGCCAGTGACCTTTACTTCTGAATAATGTGGACCATTTAATCAGTAATGAAAAAAACAACCATCTGTTCTCAACTACCCCGACCACTCACCAGCCACTGCTACTAATCGACATATGAGCTGACACGTTCCCAATAGGGCTCTTAAGTATTCAGAGCACAGCAACTCAGCTGTCCCCCTGCGTTCCCCCGCTGGTGACCTTCACAGTGAAGTGCTCAGCAGACAGCAGTCTGATCAGGTATGGCCTTTAAAGACAAGTGGCTCTCACTGGGCGCCACCACATTAGCCACTCAGGAGTCTGAAGAGGCAGAGGAGATGTGCTTCTACATCCATGACACTCACAGAGGTTAAGAAATGTAAAAGTGGTGTAAATGTGTCCGTCCTGTCTCAGTGAAATGTGATGACTGATAACTCTGTCATTGGCTCGGTTTTATCAGGTCAAACAGGCACAAACACGTCTTTCATCTTCTTATCAAAACAAGAAACAGTACTGTATCTGTCTGGCGGCACAGGGGAAATGCTGAGTGTCAGCTCTCCTCCCAGTGCTGTGACACACAGAACGGAACAGTGTAAGCTGGGATATTCATGACATTTTCAAACGTGTTAGTAGCTGTTTAAGAAAAAGGATTTGGGAGGATTTACAAACGATTCCCTTGAGAGTGTTATTTTCGTTGTCTTTTTGACACTTAACTAATCTGGATATTTTGGATTTAGATGTTTGTATGACTCCAGTGATGTTAAACTATTGCGATGGTGCTGAGTTACAGATTTATGGATAGAAACGTTAAGTGTTAAATTAAAGGAATTTAGCTTAATGTGACTTCTGTGTACTCTAATGTGACCTGTGAATGTCAAAGAACGCTGAAAGTCTCACTCTGAATGCGAATAGTGTAGTCTGGTGCAATTTATCAGTCGGGACACAAACAGCAAAGTCTTTTGGTCTGAGAGTTTTGGTTGACTTTGTAAACAGATGGTACATTTTACAGCAGCCAGCAGGCAGGACAACCATCAAGGGCATTTTAGAGAGTCAATTATTCAGCAGAGCTCTGAAAAGTAATACATATTAAAAATCAGGAACATGGCTATATATAGAATTTATACTATTTCATCTCTCACATCAGTTGGAGGTTTTACAGTAATGACCTGAAATCCTGTCAAGGGGAGCACGAAGTCATGTTGTGTAAGGATGAAACACTTCAGCTTTAATGCATGACCTTATGTCTGTAAAGACGTTCAAAGTCAAAGATGACGAAACAATCACTAAAATAACATATTTCTATTTTAAAACTCCATTCGTGGACATTATTGTTATCATAGCTCAAATCAGATGTGAAGGCATCATAGAGTAACAAATCTGACCAATTTTTTTATTACATTTATGAAGCACATAGACACAAAATAAAAGTAGATAGATGTATAAAAGACAAATCATTAGCGTCATTAGAAAGTCTGTTTTCTACTAAGTAAGCATAAAAAAAACTGCGCAAAACTTAAATAATTTCACATCTCAAAATCAGATTTTGTGATGCTAGAATATTGACAAAGAACGATGAAGACACATGTATAAACACAGATGGTCATTAAAGCTGCAGCGCTTTTTCACATCCCTGGGCAAAAATTCAACTCTGACCTATCGCCGTATTGTAAATCATCTGATCTGACTTCGGCATCACTTTGTCCCTGTGTTTTGGAGTTGTAGAAAATCTTCCTGGTGACACCCAGCTTTTGTCTGATTACAAGTGTTTACAGACAGGTAGGAGGGTTAAACATGATTGACAGATGTAATTACCAATCGCTGATCAGATTCTGTCAGATGCAGCCTGTTCTATTTAATGTCTCAATATGCTTGGAAAAAAGACTTTTCTATAACAACATGAAACAACTGGAGTTTATCTGTCATTATATTTAGTCTTTTGATTGGACTGAGAGGAGAGAGCTGCAGAAAGAAGGTGTGTATTTGCAAATTCCATTGCTTTAACCCTTAAAGACCTAGAACTATTTTTGTGGTGACTTCCAAATAAATTCTTCTCTACCACTGGCTTTCTCTTATTTATTTATTTATTTATTTATTTATCAGCATTTGTTATTTCAGCCTCTGCATTTTTCATGTTGGATTTACTGATCAAATAGTTGTTGATAAAATTCCAGTTAATCCAAGTGCTACTATATTAGAATAGTGAAAACTTAAGAAAAAGTGATTTTTTTTTTCAACAAAATACATCATTAACTGAATATAAAATCAAGCATGTGCAACAACTGTGAAACTACATTGGTGTTAGTAGTGAATCAATGTTGCAGTGTCTGTGTTTTCAGGTTCACTGAGGAGTCTCTGAACATCCAAACTGCATTTTACCTGAATTATTTACACGTATTGACAGGATTACTGGTTCAAAAGTTACTACACGTTTTAGATCAGTAGATGCTTTTGGTCACCAGTGGCTGTTTTGGTTTTTCATAAGTGCAGCATCTGCTTCTCTAAACTTCAAACTGTTCCAGGACTGAACAGTTTCGATGGCTGTGTCTGTGTAATTCCAGTTTAAGTTTATGCTAAACATCTTTCCCTCTCATGTTAAATTGTTATCAGAAGGTGAATAAAAGTGTCTCCAGCTGCTGAAAATCCCACACAATATGCTCCTAATTTAAAATAAATATAGCCACATTTCAGCTCATGCAGTAATCTCACATAATAATCAAGATGCACATCCAAAACTACTTTTGAAATAAATTAATCATGACTCATCCCCTTTCTCAAATACTCCAAAAGGTCACATTCAAATAACACCTGAAATCGTCATTCCATAATAATAACATTTCTACATTTGTGCATACATATACAGCCCATAAATGTTAAAAATGTTTGCTTGTAGGTTCGTCCATGGAATGAGCCCAGAGAAAAGCCTGAATATGACGAAACAAAGCACCACAAAGCAGAGTTGGACTGCATGTGGGATTCTTTGGAATATATATGAGCTTAGTAGCCCACACAGCACCGCCCAGCAGATCAGTACTGTATGCATTCTTCTAATACGGTTTTCTCTGCAGCTTAGGGGATTGTTTTATAAAACATAGCGCTATTGGCTATTGGGTTGAACTGTAAAAATACCACAATAATATTTGGTTTCTCACAGTCACATAAAGACAACTCACTATTATATTAAAATAATAGAAGATGCAAAAGACATTCCTACTTCTAAAGCATTTCTCATCAAATATCTTACCTACACTTTGATAAAATGTTGAATAATGAATTACAAAGAATTTTTTTTCCCTGTGTGACAGACTGAGCTGGTGGACAAAGCCGTGGTGAGGATCCGCTGGCACCTGGCCGGGTGTTTCTTTTTGTCTGTCTTGGGCAGCGGCTCACATGACGCCTGAGTGTGGTGTGCAGTCTAAACTGTGACTCAGTCGTCCCTCCCCCTCTCTGGAGAAGGTGACCTCTTTAAAATTCCTTTGCAGCCATCTGAATTTCATTGTTATGAAGAGGTGCCCAAAGCTGAGCACCACACCAAAGGCAACTCAGACAAAGCAACTGAACCTACTTCAGAGAAATCTCCTAAAATCTTAGGGCTTATTTGTGGTGCCACAAAGGAGACGGTTTTCAGTGGGCAGTGCTTACAGAGCCAGTGAAATAAAAAGGATTAAAGCTGCCAAATGACAGTAAAAGGACACTTTTGAACACAATTAGCCTAACAACGCCCACTCCCTATGCAGATAACAGCTCCTTGTTCCGAATTAGCTGAACTGCAAAGAGCCCTGCACCCCCACACCACCCACTCCTGCCAAATCCCCGATCAGAGCTAATCAAACCGATTATTTCTTATCTAATGACAGCTGCAAAGTTTCTAACAGAATGTGAGGCAACGCTCCTTCTGTCTTATTCAGTCTTATTCACATTTGAGACTCTGAAGTCATGTTAAAAAGAAAACAGAGGCGCACATACACAGAGGCAGCGCAGATATTTGCATTTGAACCACATACAAGGAAATGGAGCAGGCTGGCTCTTGCCCATCACCGTGAGCCATACTAACTGCCTGTTCTTCTTCCGCTCTCATATGAAAATAAATAAATAAATAAATGAAAAATACACCCTCCCATCTCTTAACCAAACAAAAATGGCGTTTTCTCTTGGGCAAACAGGGAAGCGCACATCACATCAATCTCTTTCATAATGCAAAAAGACTACTGTTGTAATGGCCTTGCGTTATCCTGAAAGCAAGCATCCTGAAATAGATGAGAAGCATTTGAGCAAAACAGAAACGAGGCGTAAACAGAACACTGCCTAATAAAACACAGGGGCTCTCTGTTAGTTACCTGGTTTCTTCTACTAGCTACTATTTTAGGTACAGAGGTTAGAGCACATTAGATATGACAAGCTGGATCCTCCAGAAAACTGAGGTGGTGGAATGGTTAGGGGAGGGGGTCTAAATTCATGGAGTAAAAACATTTGGCATCTGACAGCATGTCTGACAGAGCTTGGCCCTCTGTGCCATGTGCTGTTTTCTGATGCAGGAAAAGCACAAAGACTGTGCTGACTCCTCTTTTCCTCTTCGCCTGCATACAGTTTCATTTTCTACTTGATTCATTTGAAGATTCACATGCTTCCTCTTCTCTCACTGAGCAGCTGGAACAACAAGGCAGAGCTGAACAGAGGAGAAAATCTTTGCTTTAACCAAAAATACACCTCCTGATCCCCAGCTGCTCACCATGAATTTAGACTCTATCTCACATGACATAAAGTAGAGTAGAAAATAATTATTATTAGAAAAGGTAAAGTATATAAAATGATTATGAATTATTAATGGTAATAGATATTTCAAATTCAATCGATTAAGCACTTGGCTATGTCTCATCTCTCCAGTTTTCTTTGCTTGTCCTATATTGGTAAGTGAATCCATTAAAATAGATGTTTTTACTGTTGTATTTTTACTAGTGTGGGTCAAATTTTTACAAAACTTTACCTGAATACATCTTTACACCTCCTGAATAAAGCAGCTTTTCCACCTCTGGTTCTCTGGCTGAAATGGGATCAAAGATGCTCAAGGCCAGAGCTGCTGCCTGTCCCCTCAGGGTCGCTAAAGTCGACAAAAATGCAACCCCAGCCCTTCTGTGTACATACACAAAAAGACATTTGCTACTTGGCTACAGCTACAGTCTCCTAATGGCCATGTTTATGGGTGTTCAAGAGGAAGCTGAGGCCGACCTTAAACATAAAATGTCTTTAAATGAAATGCTGGTGAAATGGTCTAATTTCACTGTCCTTCTTTTGAGTTTACAAGGCTGTCATGAGAAGGAAAATTATATTTGTCTCCTTTTTTGTATTAAAACTGCAGCGCTTGATAGTTTTTTTTAGCGTCATGATAATATTTCATCATATTAAAATTCAAGCGGTTTAAGAGGGTGTGAAACTTGATAAGCATCTACTCCTTGCCTGTGTTTTCAGGCTGTGGAAAATCTATCCTGTGATGGAAAGATTTTGTCTCTTCTAAGACAGGTAGGAGGGTTAAATAAGTGATTGACAGCTGTGATTACCAATCTAATTCTCACAAATGTGATCTGGATGTGATTCTTACTTATGACTTGAAACGAAAAGTTGGAAAAGTGGCTTAATTTTTCCATAAAAGCATGAAATGACATTGGGTTCATCTGCATCTGTTTATAATTAGACGTGTATTTTAGCTTTTGTATATTCTATTTTCTCT
Organism: Ostorhinchus cyanosoma; assembly: GCA_029814465.1. Taxonomy (NCBI): domain Eukaryota; kingdom Metazoa; phylum Chordata; class Actinopteri; order Kurtiformes; family Apogonidae; genus Ostorhinchus; species Ostorhinchus cyanosoma. The sequence continues at coordinate 16,040,430 of JAPTYQ010000007.1, forward strand.
GTGTATTTTCTAATTCTGCCATTTTTACCCCATCCCCCGAAGGGAGAGGTGAGGGTATTGTTTTTGGTTGATTTGTTTGTATGTTTGTTTGTATGTTTGTCAGCAACTTTATGCAGAAACTACTGGACCAATTTCCATGAAATATTCAGGAAAGGTGTGATGAGGTCCAGAATAGATCCCATTAAATTTTGGTGAATGTAGGTCAAAGGTCAAGGTCACCAAAATGTGTTTTCGCAATGATAGGAGATAGGACAATTCATGTAAAACATTTGAGAGGGGCGGGGTTTGTTGTGCCTGACACCACTAGTTTCCTCCTGATTTTGTCTCTGGCAGCTTTAAAGCAAGTGGAAACCCAAAAGTGGATGCCGCCTCATCCATCACTTGGTTCCTGTGAAAGACTTAAAACCACCGTGCAAAAAACATCTGTTCAAACTAGCACGTTATCAGAATGAAACTGTAATTAACAAACATTGTATTTTTAGTTTTATTACTATATGATGCATTGTAAGGTATCCAGTGTTTTGAAAGGCACCATCAAATAAATATATTAATACCTTTCAAACTAATCATCTAATTAAATTGTAATGTAATATCTTGAAATATAGTAAGGATGAATTGATTGACTGATTGATTGATCGATTGCACTTTCTTTTTCTCATAACTCTATGTTTCCTCTTTGTCTCTATTAACGCTTTCATCATTTTTGTTGGGGTTTAGAAACCTGCAAAAACATGTATGCTTTTATGTTCTGTATGAATGAAACCGAATTGACTATAACCTTTGCAGAAATTGCATTTTTCCAAGACACTATTCCTTCATTTAGACTTTTGACCATGGACCTATATGATAGGCATTTTATTTGTAAGGGGAACTGGATCTAAAATATGACATTATTTTTGCACTGAGACTTTTGGCAGCATACTGTGGCCTGCAATTGTACATTTATCATTTGTCTACAGCAGGGGTCACTAACCCTGATCCTCCAGATCTACTATCCTGCATGTTTTAGATGTTTCCCTTTTCCAGCACCCCTGACGGTTGTTATCAGGTTTCTGCAGAGTTTGATGATAGGCTTATCATTTGAATCAGGTGTGTTGGATAAGGGATACATCTAAAACATGCAGGATAGTAGATCTTGAGGACCAGGGTTGGTGACCCCTGGTCTACAGTGAGTTATTCATCTTTGTTTTTCTTTCTCTCCCGACTGGAGAGTAGTATAAGAGCTGTCCAAGGTCCTGAAGCAGTGTTGTCTCCAGTGAGAGGACAGATTTCTGACCTAACAGCACAGAACTAAAATATTATTGGAGTACACAATTTCTATTAGCTCCCACTAATGCAGAAATGCTTGCATGCTAAAATAACATCTAATTATGTAATGTCAGGGTGAACTGGTAGTATAAAGAGTGCTACAGTAGATACTATCTGCAATGAGAGTGGGTATTGTGACTCCCCCTTTCCAAGAACACAACAAAGATTTGCTGTTTGAAGTTATGTAATGTCTCGCTGAAGGTTGCTGCAGCTACACTTTCTTATTTTCTCCAATTCAAGCCTGTCACCCAATCTGTTCAAAGAAAATGTTTCCTAATATTTCAAAGCAAGAGTGTCTATTCAGTAACAAGAGACCTCATTCTGGTGAATTTATTCATTAAATCCTTCAGCTTTGGGATATAATAAATTGTAACTTTCTAGGCTGCTAAAACTCTAGAAAATGTTTGTTGTTCCGCTTAAATAATTCAGCCACATGGTTTTGTAGGTACAATGCGCTCAGTGCTGCAGTGAGAAGCAGAAAGTCTGCAGCTTACATGTTGTTTGATGTTGTTTCCAGGCTGCACTGCCTCTGCATGCGTGGATGTGCATGGATCAATTGGTGCCATTTTTGGCGCCTGGCAGAGCGGAGTGAACACTTGATAAAAGAGGAGGTTTGCTGAGAGACAGCTCACGCCTCAGCTGTATCTTCTCAGTGAATGCACTCCCCTTTGAGGTTATCACCAATGAGGTCACACACACACACAAACGCACACACTGCTAAACACAACCCATTCCCCACTGTAAGCATTCTAAAGCCAAGTAAATATGCATTTCACTCTTTCCCTGTTTTTCTGGTTCTTTTGAAATCTGCCTTACAGGGAGGCACCTCTCACTCACTACTTGGCTATTCCTTTATATCTCTATCCCTGTCGCACTCTATTTTGCTCTTTCTGTTCTCTATGAGGCATTACAGAGTCCTTGAACTGGGAGGAAAAGAGGCCACTTGAAGCAGGCTTCCTTGATTGATGAATCTCTGCTACAGTCCCAACGTTAGGACACAGGAAGAAAGCAGTGTTTACCTACAGAGGGGAGGTCAAGGCCTATTGATATGTGTCCATTTCAAAGACAAGGTGCAGTGTAGTGTTCAGTGAAACAGCTGCTTTGTGCCATCTAGTCTCTCGCTCCATCTCTCTCTCTTTCTCTTTCCCACTCTCTGTTAATGAGCCTGTGTGCCTGACTGCTGAGTGCAGCTCTTTAGCAGTGTGCAATTAATCAGACGTTTCCTTGCGGAGACGAAACCAACCAGACATTCAGCAGCAGGGCATAGTGATTACACACCGAATGCAAATTCTCAACCGTGTCGACCATCCTCATTTGTCAGAGAATGCAGGAAGAGCTGCAGCTAAGGTTGTTAGATTGTAGTCTTTCTTTTTGATGGCAACAAAGAGACATTAAGATCTAGTTTGCATTATGCAGAGTACATGAAACAGAAGGAGTACATTAGACGGTGAGGATTAGCTTCTACATTAAGATGTCAATATATTAAATGTTAAAATAAATAAAAACTGCAATGACTTCTCAAATGTATTACTGCATGTAGACTTCAGGCCAAGAGCACCATTAGAATGCAGTTACCTCCATTACTGTGATTATATAGTGATCGTAACAAAAGAGGTGACCAGAGCACAGATGTAGTACAAGTATGAGGGTGAAAATGTATTACACTTTGTTTCACATGCGAGCCACGCTTTAAGGCATGAAATATGAATATGAATTATCTTTTGATTTTGTGTTTCAAGAAAAAGTGCTGGGCTGCGTGTCTTGCAGGCATCCTCAATCTGCATTTAGATAAACTGCAGATTTTTGTTTGCTTCTTTTTGGATGAATTTAAAATTGCCATGCAACTGGAACTCCTTACAAAGCACCGTAAAAATGAACCGACTAACGCTTGACTAATTTAAATCCATGATCAAAATTCAGGTACTTGTTTTTCTTTTTAATTTTTTTTTCTATACAATGCATTCATGTACTTGCTTTTTTTTAAAAAAAAATATATGTCTGTCTAGTGTCATTTAATATTTTCTACTTTTAATGATTTTTTGTTTTTTTTTACTATTTTACATTTCCAATTATTTTTTTATGTTCAAATAAAGTTAAATACACTGTCACCCATTAGAGTGGAATAATTCTGTTTTCAGATACATTGCTTTTTTTTAAATTCCTGTTTATATACATCAGTAATCACCTTTGACCAGGTCTAATGATTGCATACAGTCCCAGTTACACTTTATCTACCCAGAATAAATCATAGTGTCACAATCATTTTATGAAAAGAGGTAAAAAAAAAAATATTTGATTACAATTTTAAGGGCAACAGTATATAATATAATGTCCTTTCTGTCTATATGAATTCAAGACAAATCATGACTCAAAAGTAGTTTTCTTTCCTAAGATTGTAAGTGAAAAATCAATATTAACAACTAAAAAGCAGCACTTGTGAATTGTGTGCATTGTTAGAAAATAAAAATAATTAAAATAAAATAAACCACCACTGGTTGGCTTTGACTGAATAATCACATTCAAAATGAATATATTCCAACAAACAAATAAATAGGATGCATTTTTTTAAGCAACAGGACTTTCCAGAGGAAGCACTTGCACTCATTCGATGTATTCTCCAGTCTTAATATATCATGTTTTGTGATATAAATTTGTTTCTCTACACTCTTGTCATCATTTAACAATTCAAAACCATTTTCCCACTTCCTGTAATTGTGACAGACATAACTTAACCGTACCAATACAAATGATATGAAAAGAATGGGCATTATAAACCTGTTAGTAATACATGTAACAGTGTCTATTTGCACCTGACTGAGAATAGCTCCATGGCAGCTATTCAGCTATTTACACCCACAGCCACAAACACACGCAAAATATGTAATGCAATATGTAACATAAATCTGCAGGGGAGGAGGCTGTGGAGGATGAATGGGACTTTCACCCACTGCAATGGGACTTGATTTGGTTGTGAAACACATTGTTCTGTTTTTAGCTTTCCGTTTAGGTGCAGGCACCAGACTACTAGGATAGTAGAGTTAGGAAGCAGATGGATGGACAGACAAACAGGACTGATCATATAACAATCCTAATGAAACTGCCTCTGCCAGGTTTGTTGGCCACTGACACTGGGTGCAAATAGCATCTGTATATATATGATTTTCAATAAATATATAAAACATGCAAACACTGGTGTGATGTATTCTCAGTGGCCAGCTGGTAATACCCAGATGTTCCTCAGCTGAAGAAGTCTTTTCTGCCAGCAGCCATTAGTCTGTTTAATGAGGACATTTCATAGGCAGTGCGTCCTGGATAAATAGGTGATGTTGCACTGCAGCAAGTAAAGCCATGTCTTTAATGGCCTATGTGCGGAAAGCTTTTTTCTTGCTGTGCTAGATCTGTGCTTTCTGTGCCAAGTGACTCCTTTAGTTTCCGCTTTTAGATAAGATGTGTTTATCAAACAATCAGTTCTTTTAATGAGATGTGGGCTGCATGAAACAGTAACAGACTTCCTTTCTGCTCAAAGTTGCTTTCGGCAACAAAACTCCAAGCGTTTTTAAGAACCATAATGAAAATGCCATTTAGGAGAGTACATTTAAATCAGCACAGTGCTGCTGTCGGAGGAAGGCATCTCCAACATGAAAGTGAGGCCAACTCTATTTGATGTTGGTACCATTTCCAATCTAAACTGCACATTGAAAATTAAATGTGAGTTCATGCACGGGTACAATAAGTTGTATCTCTGGGCATTTTACTTTCCATTACAGTCAAAACCCCATCATACAGATATAGTTTTGATCTGAGTTATGCCCTCAGGCTATGATAAAAAAAATCCTTCTTATAGTGTGTGATGAAAGGGAAGATAGAGTCCACTACACCGAAATCTACACCAAGGGAACGACAGTTTCATTTTAATGATTTTTCTCTGATTTGAAGCTGACATCAGGACGTCCTTCTTTTTGCTCTGATGAAAGGCTCTGTTCAGATGAGGCAAGTCTTGTTAAGGGACAGAAGAACCACATAACATTTAAGAATCCCTCTGCAGGACATAACTGTCATATTCATCCACAAACTATCAACACAAACATCTCTCAAAAACCTCCTGCTAGTCCATCTCTGGCTCTAAATAGAACTCTCTTCCTATAATGAAGATTAAAGTGACATTTGGGTGAGTGGTGATTTTATTGCTCCAGAGCCTTGATGGAAGGAGCAGGCAGGGACTGTGCAGCCAAAATACGACGGCTAACTAGCCTCTTAGCAAACACAAGCTGTGCAGCATGAGGGAATCCATCCTAAACTACAGTGTTTACACTGTGTCACGCTGTGGAAATGGGGAGAGTATTACAGATGGTGGCCCGCCAGCATCCACACAGCAGGTGAAAGAGGCCAACAAAGTCAAGCAGAGCTATAAGGGCCGCATCAGGAGGCACTCTGAGAAGGCTGATTGTGCCCAGGAGAGGTTATAAAGTCTTTAATCATTTTTCCCAACCACGAAAGGCAACCAATTATCAGCTTTTTCAATCTGCCACAGAAGCACAGACACACAGGCCGGATCAGTGCAGCTGAGGTTCCTCCCAATTTCAAGGCAACAGCAACCTCCCTAATGTGGTTAAACATGATACAAACCTACTGAATACATCACAATTACAGAGGTGTTTTTCCTGTTGCTATTACATGTGAAGTAAACTGGTTTGACACACACTTATTTGCTGACAGATATACAAATTTGCTTTGAAGAAAATGGCCCGTAGGAAGGGGAGTTTTGCAAACTCTAAAAATGCACAAAATGGTTCTGTAGAGTTTGGTTCATGATTGAGCAGCAGAAGTGACACCCACCTGAAATGGAGATATATAAAGTGAGGCGGGGGAAGTGAAAAAGGAGTGCACTTGTCCTAGAAATGCTCCATCTGAGTTTAAAAATACTTTGGAAACACAGTACGACACGTTCACCAGCAGAGACTGCACCTAGAAAACTTCTAATCTACAGAGTCACTTAACATACAAGAAACAAAATTTATATTCCATAAATACATGTGTTCTAAGTTTGTCACACTACAGCATAAAGTTACTAAACCTACAGTATATTCAAACTTAAATGATGAAACAAATTGCCCTGTATATAGTAAGAACTGTGGAAAAATAAGCTGAAAAGCTGCAGACACTGAAACCACAGGAAAGTGGAGCTTCTCAAATGTCAGATACCACTGGATGGATGCTGTATTTAGAAACTTACATATCTGAGCCAACAAAGCTAGAACCAATTCACAACTGACCTGCCTATTCTGTGACAAAATGCTGTTTTTTATTTCACTTATACAAGTTATCTATTTGAATTACTGATTAGCATAATCATCAATAGCTGTGAAGGAATGGCAGGCTTGTTTTTAGAGATGGGTTATTCTAAGTCTGCCTCCAATGCCTCATGGAGCCACATAATCCTGTACACAGAAATGATGAAAAAAATAAATAAATAAATAAATGAATAAATGTAATGGTGTGACTTAACAGCTAAGAGCTTTTCACACTTTTATTTTAATTTTCTAACATTTCTAACATGCTTAGAAACATTTCCCTGAATTTTCTTTACGCAGCCTTAAAAAAAGCATCAATATTCTTCCACCGTAGTATATGTTGATATGAACAGTACTCGACCTGCTATATAAAAACAGATTGTTGTGCAACCCTTTCTTAACGCCACCACTCCAGATGCTGAATCTCAGCTGACTACGGGACCTCCGTCTGTTAATAGTTGGCCTACAACATGGGAGTAGGAGGCCACGTAACACATGGAGAAGTTAAAGTATGTTGTTCTCTGCTGTCTTTATATAATCCAATTAGTGCTAAATAATAATCGCTGATTGCTGAGGATTAGAGACTCATGCGGCTTGAGCTTGTCGGAGTTATAGTACAGCTGCAGCACCTGTGAATGACTCATTCCTCGGAAGCAAGAAGGTATTGACTGCATCTCTGAGCAGTATTCAGCCCCATAGTGCAAGCAATTTAGGATCATTACCAGCATAAATTTAAATGCATCAGACCACTTAGAATGAGGATAGGGGCTAAGGGATTTATGTATTAAAGACTTAACATATACACTGTATAATAACACGTCTGCACAGGGCCAGGCGGAAAATTACTTTCCTCACTTTTTGAAGCAAGAAGATATTTTGTGTTGATCTGTCGAATGCAGCAGAGGAAGAAGAATCCAAACCCTAACTTAAAGCCACAGTGCTTAATTTGCTCTAATGCTTTTATTTAATTTAATTTTTTACAATTTTATTGAGGAAAAGTAACAGAACAAGTGGTGCCAGGTACAACAAACCCCGCCCCTCACATGTATTGTAGCTTAATTTGGCATCAATCTAGCTGATGTCATCATGTCTATGCGTGTGCTGATATTAAGTATATCAACTGCCTCTATAATGTATAAGTCTGAAGGAAATTGAAACAAAATTGATGTTTTTATAGAAATTTCGACCATTATAAGTACATGGGAAAAGAATTTTATACATTCATAAAAAAATTTAACTTTGATCTACTTTTCCCAAAATTTAATGAGATCTATTCTGGATCGCTGGAAATATATAAATCCGATTTGGTATGAATTCATCCAATAGTTTTGCTGCTAGAATGTTAACAAACAAACAAACAAAGAAACAAACCCAAACAAAAACAATACCCCTTGCCTCCCCTTGGGGGGCGGGGCAAAGGTAGCAACTTCATTAAAATAAGTAATTAATACTTGTAATAATAATAATAATGCCACAATTTCTCAATAAAATCAGTTTTCTATCAAGATCATATATAAAACTGACTCAGCTCAACTAGCTTCTGTTGTTATTGTTGTTGTTGTGTGTGCGTGTGTGTGTGTGTGTGTGTGTGTGTGTGTGGGGGGGGGGTAATCAGGATATGAGAATTCTATAGAAAATTGGTCTCCTTCATGGTTCAATACAAGAGCTTGGAAAAGTGTTGCATGAATCAGTGTCGGGTCATCTATATTTATATTTAGTCTTTTAATTTTGACAGAGAGAGGAGAGCTGCAGAGGGAAGGTGAGTGCTTTGAAATTCCACACATTGATTTTGCCTCCTGCAGCCTTGAGTAAAAGTACTCAAATCACCCTGAAAATACTCCTATACAAGGAAGGGTTCTCTTTAAAAACTCTCTAAAGTAAAAGATTTCAAACATTCAAATCCAAATAAACTTAAAGGTTGGAAAGTATAAGTCATTGTGCAGTAAAATGGTTCCTGACAGTTTTACTCCACTTCATGCTTTTAGATTCATGTAACTGCTGCATTTATACATATGCTCCATTTTACTGCTGTAGTTGTTTAAGGTTCATTGGAGCCAAACTAATGTAATGCATCATATTCTACAAGACCAACATGTATTTGTAGCTGTTGTCTTGTGAGAGCCACTTATCTCTAAATAGTCAACTTTTCATAAGCTTAGAAAAGAAATGCATTTTCCAGCTAATTTGAAAGTGTTTTTCAAGAGTTTATTTATCTCTAAAAGGAGGAGAATTTTCTTAATTCATGAAGGAACACTTTGTTAGTTTACACATAAACACTCAGAAATACACTTGAAGATACTTGGATTTAACTGGATTGGAAGGGCATGAAAAATGGAAGAAACTAAGGCAGAAATGTAGTGGAGTAAAAACTACAGTAACTGATTTTAGACGTAGAGGAGTGAAAGTATTCAGTTACATACAGTGAATGTATGCACAGCTCAGTTTTTTTATTTGAAGTACCATAGCTCCACCAGTGGCTGAATGTCAGAGTGTGTCTTTCTTACCTCTGTCAGTGTCATAAAGGTAGACGAACTTCTCCCATTTGTAGTGGTCGAGTAGACTGAGAACAGCTCCTCGCAAACTGGGCCTCATCTGGATGACAAACTGCACGTCGGCGTCGATGGGGAAGCTGGGTGTAATGAAGGAGGTGTGCAGCGCCCCGCAGAAGGAGGTCAGCGTGTTCATGGACTTTCTGTCGTAGAAGCCAAAGATGGCGTAGACTCCCCGGGAGAACTGGGAGCAGACTGGTGACAGAAACAGAGCAGGGGGAGGTCAGGGACGAGCTGAGTGATTTAAACAACGGTGGGTGAAGGAAGACGACGGTTCCTAACCTCCACTTAGATACCAACACAGCAACGGAAAAATACCTAATGACAAGTAGAAAAGAATCTGATTGAATGTAAAATACATAGATTTAATAACAGAAGCTAGTTAAGCTGAGTCAGCTCTATATATGGTCTTAATTGAAAAGTGATTTAATTGAGAAAAGAGGGCGTTGTTATAACAAGTATCAATTACGTATTTTAATGAACTTGCTATTTTTACCCCGCCCCCTGAAGGAGAGGAAAGGGGTATTGTTTTTGGTTTGGTTTGTTTCTTTGTTTGTTAACACTCTAGCAGCAAAACTATTGGTTGAATTCATACCAAATTGGGTTTATATATTGCCAATAATCAAGAATATGTGTCATTACATTTTGGGAACAGTAGGTCAAAGTTCAAATTTTCAATGAATTTTTTTAAATCTTTTTTTTTCCCCATTTACATATAATAGGTGAAATTTTAAATGTCTGTAGCAGCAAAACTGTTGGGTGAATTCATATTAAATTTAGTTTATAGATTGCCAGTCACACAGAATAGAAGTGGTTGCATTTTGGGAACAGTAGGTCAAAGTTTACATTTTTAATGAATTTTTTTCAATGTTTTTATTCCCATTTACTTATAATGGGCGAAATTCCACGTCTGTAGCCGCAAAACTATTGATTGAATTCGTACCAAGTTTGGTTTATAGATTGCCAGTGACCCAGAATAGAAGTGGTTGCATTTTGGGAAAAGCAGGTAAAATCAAAATTTTTTATGAATAATTAAAAAAAAAAAAGTCTTCTCCCATTTACTTATGATGGGTGAAATTTCAAATGTCTATAAAATTTTCAATTTTGTTTCAATTTACTTCAAACTTGTATAGAGGGAATTGATATGCTGACATCTGTATATGCATAAACATCAGCTGGATCGATGTCAAAATAAGCTTCAATATGTACGAGGGGCGGGGTTTGTTGTGACTGACACCACTTGTTAGGCTTGTTTTAATGCGATACTACATTGAATGCATTTATGCACTAAAGAGTCCACTCTTATGTTCTATTACTGTAATTATTTTTGGTCATTGCTAATAATGAAATGTTTAATTTATTTTTTGTGATACTAATAAGTGTATGAACTAAATATTGTACTTTTCTGTCGGTTGTTGTCAACAATGCAAAATACATGAAGTTTGTGTTCTTTTATTTTGTATAACATCCTGGATGATTTGAACATTGATATTGATTTGAGTGTGTGAGAAGAACAGAAGGAACAATCTGTATCTTGTAGGGCAGTTAGAAATCAGAAATGTAATCTCAGAAGCCAAAAAAGTTGGAAACCATTGATTCAGTTCTTGACAATGTTTTGTAAAGTTTGTTCTTCACTGTGCAAAATCTTAAAAGTTAGAAGTGACGAACAAAAAAAGCTGTCAAACAAATTAAGAAGTTGAATTTGTACTTAACGACAGTACTGCAGGACACTGTTGCATTTAAGCACTGGGGGAAAAAAATCTTCTCAACAAGGAAGTTTCACAGTGGACATCAATATTTTAGTGGCAAAAACTTTCAAATGAGGCTGAAATGTGATGACGTTAATCTTCCGAACGTAGCGGCGGTTATCCAAATAAATGGGTGCCATGTGTGATGTGCGATCCCCATTGCCATGCGATGCTGCCCAGTGCCCTTCACTTCTCCTTGGTCTAAATGCAACTGCTTGGGTAATCAGCTGGAAATAATGGGAAAATCAGTGCACTGGCCACAGCTTTTAATGGACAAATACCCTGAAACATGAGCATGCAAATGTGCAGGCACTGGGCTGTGCAGCAGTATAAAAGATTTACAGCAAACCCTATCTACTACCATCTGCGGGCCTCCAGAAATGAGCTCCAACCATAAACACTCTTTGCATCAGATACTGTCTTACAAGGTGCTAACTATTTTATTTTATTTGTACATACTAAATAGTTTAATAACACCAAGCAGGATGGGATCAGGGATATGACTCGAGTATGGATGGTGGTAATAACTGTGGCAAATGATGGTGAACGCAGGAGAACTGCTGTTTCTGACCATCTGCACTTCAACTTTTAATTGCATTATCACCCTTAGTGTTTGCCAAACTTTTTTTTTTTTGTTTTGTTTGGAGCCAATTTTTTAAAGCAGAAGCCACAGCACACCTCCTTTATAAATCATAAGACTAGTGAATCTGTGCGAAAAAAGGACAGTGTTCCATCATTTTAATGCCATATGTGCCTTCTCATGAATTGCTAAACAAGACATTTGCAAGAATAATTTCACATTTTATGCACATGCTACCGAAAAGAAATACAAATGAGTCCAAGCATCTTCTCATTCCACATTATTATTATTATTATTATTATTATTAATCCAGAAATAAACCACAGATTATATCATGCGTAGCCAGGCCAAAAAAGTCTCCACCTGGATTTCACAGAGAAGATAAATAAGACACTTCCATTGGATAATTACAGTAGTTATTGATGTTTCGGCTGTAAACAAGTTATTTTACTCTAACTGATGCAGTGAATAACTTTTCATTTAAACCACCATCAGTTTGCCAGAGAGCATGAAGATTGAACAATGCCAGCATTCATTGGGCTCATCAGACTTGTGAAAGAGTGGTTCAGGGAGCATGAGACATCATTTTCACACATGGATTAGCCACCACAGAGTCCAGACCTGAACCCCATTGAGAATCTTTGGGATGTGATGGAGAAGATTTGATGCAATGAAAGAACTCTTCCATCATCGAGACAACATCTTGGCTGAAAATTAATGCAATTAATGGACAGAAACAAGTGTTAGGACATTTACTGTGACACCGCATACGCTTTGCATGACTGCAGCGAATGTGAACTGTTATCAAAGCTAAAGGCAGTCCAGAAAAAATATTGCACTGGAATATTCAACTTCTATTTTGGCTATTTTCCTATATTTTTGTCAATAGGTTGCGTAATTATAGGAATCATTCTAAGTTGTAAGAAAAGAAATACTATTAACATGGAGTGAAAACTAATACATTGTTCCATTGTGATAGAATCTCATAGCAAAAGAGTCATTTTGAACCAAATATGAATCTCAAATAACACCACGGTTTCATCTTTTTCCTCTTATATCATGTGTCTTTGCTACTGTAACCGACTTGTATGAGAAGAAAAGAAACTGGGTGTTCTGTTGCAGCATCAGTGTGTAGCAGCAGCGCACAACCTCCACCTCCGAACTTCACCTCTACCTCTCACCACATCCATACTCTTTGTTGTACTTTGGGCTGGAACTCAACAAATGTCCACGAAAGGGCAAAACAATTTCAGCTCCCAACCTTTTACATTTCCGAGGTCCATCCTTGAGTCATGTCTGACTATTCTAATAAATTTCATGAAAACCTGTGCAACAGTTTTTGTGTAATTCTGCTGATGGAGAAATGGGCTGATGGGAGTGATCACCTAACCCCCTTGGTGGAAGTAAATACAGAGTATACAGATTTAGTGTTGGGTTAAAAGCAGAAAACAAATGTGTGTGGTGCATTTGTGAGCTCCAACTGACAAAATAAAGATAAATAAAAATAATAAATAAAATATAAACAGATGGAAAGCCATTCCTCTTATATTATATTTCAATTTTCAGTATATAAATGTCAGAACATACAAACATTCACTGCCATCAAAAGCCTTGTTAATCCCACAAACGTAATAACTATTTGCAGCTTTTAATGTAATAATCCCACAAATGTAATAACTTTCCCGTTAACATAATAACAGTTGCCTACCACAAACGTAATACCTTATTTCCCACAAACGTAATAATTCTTACTTTTGTGAGGAATTATTCAAAAAAAAGTTTCCCAAATTGGAGTAACTTCTCACAAATGTAATAAATTAATACATCACACACCTTTAAGTAATGCATGCATTAATATTCATTCATCTTTCTTTTTCTTCCTATTTATTCTTTTCTTTTGGATACTTACCTTTTTAGAATGATCAAATGTTGCAGTTACACCACATGGTACTAATTCCAAATTAATAGGCTAGGGGTATATCCCTAAAAGCCCCCAATCCTTATTGATGTCATGATGTGTTAGTTCCAGAGACGTGAGCAAAAGAGTGTTTAGTGATTTTAAACTTTTAGGTGCCCCCTTGTGGGTAATCTAGAAATCGTCCAAACTTGAATCAGTTCTTCCTCTACATGATATTCATTGATATAGAAAATATGGGATTTCTACACCCAATATTTTTCCAGTTATCGCGTTAACTCTAGGGATATCCGTCAGGTGTCGGATCCCCAATACTCCGTTAAGGGAATATAAATACAAGTGGTGGAACAAAACAGAATGGGCAAAAAATGTTGAACCATGTAAATAAAATATCTGGATATGATGGATATGGTATTACATTTGGTTTCTTTTTTGGTTTGGTTTTTATGGACAGAAAAACAAGAACACATAAACAAAGGGAAACTCAAACAAATAAACAAACCAAAAACAACAACAGAGTAATACAATGTGTAATTACAATGAAAAAAGATTATAAATGTAAAGAGCAACTAAACAATATAGATTGATTAAGGGCAATAGGGAAAATGGGAAGAGAGGAGTGTGAATGAAAGTGAAAAAGAGAGGGGGAAAATAATAACTGTTGTGATGATAATGATAATAACAACATAAAAATATATAATAATAGTCAAATTTGCTAGTATTATTGTGGGAGTCACAAAACAACAATGGGTTAAATCATTTAATATTTGTAATAATGTAGTTGCTTCAATTACTATTGGTTTGAATTTATATTTAAATTAAAATGGCTGCGGGTGGGTGGAGGTATTATGTTTGTGGTAGACGACTGTTATTATATTTGTTATTACATTTTAAAAGCTGCTAATTTTTTTTTTATTATTATGTTTGCTGTTTATTACATTTGTGAGGTTAACAAGCCTGCTTCATGTTGAAAATCTGAAATCACTGAAACGCAAATTACTCAAATACCGTCCTCCTCCACAAACTACCTGCTCAGATTTACTGAGGAGTG
>JAPTYQ010000007.1:16062129-16079476 GCA_029814465.1 Ostorhinchus cyanosoma
GATGGATGGATGGATGGATGGATGGATGGATGGATGGATGGATGGATGGATGGATGGATGGATGGATGGATGGACCTCCTCACCTGTCCCATCTGACTCATATGCCCCGCCCTACTGCATCCTTTACTCCATCTGTAAATGTTCGTCCATCAGTCCTGGTGCATCTATACCCTATCTGTCCATGGGAGTGGATCTCTCCTTCACTGTGGTTTCTCTTTTCATTCTGGGTTTTTGGAGTTTTTCTTTGCCGAGAAGGAGGGTCTAAGGATGGGGGGGATGCTCAGGACATTAACGTATTTCTTTCATTTCCTGTTTATTTGACTGTTACTTGTTTACATTCAATTAACCCTGTAAAGCCCTGTGAGATAACCTTGTTGTGATATAGGGCTCTACAAACAAAACTGAAATGAACTGAATTAAATTTAATGTGACTTGTCTTCCTCTGTTCTGTGACCATCTTCCTCTTGATACCATTTCAGAGGCATTGAGTGTATTCAGATCAAGAAATTTAGAGTCATCTCTTCATTTTTTTCCAGAGCTGTAGAACACATTACAGAAGGCATTACACCTGTAACTAAAGCACCTGCAGTATTAAAGGGTTATCAAAGGGTTAAAGATATACATGCATTATAGTAAATTGCAGTAAATGTAATGTACTATCACACTGAGAGATAGCTGAACAACCTCACTTGTACTTAATAATATTGTACCATCTGCACTATATATGTAATGTTTCACTCACTCAAATACATCGGCTGTATTTATATATTTGGATTTATGAACATGTTCCCATTATTATCATTACTTGTTTACTATTTGCCGCTACTAGTTATTACTTACATTCTTAACATATGATTCACTCAACATCCTGAGTATGCTGTCCGGTGCAATGCTAGCACACAGGCATCATAAAAAAGCACTTTATTTATAGGAAAAGCTTCAACAAAGACATATGAAAAGGTTAAAAGCCTGCAATTCAATTTTCCTAGATACTGATGGCAAAGATGAAGCAGCCAAGGTCTTGAAAAGGGTTGTTTTGGAAGTGCACGGTCATATGAAAGGCCAAGTCTGACAATGTACAGACCATATTTAAAGTCAGTAGAATACCTAAAAGAAAAAAACAAAAAACATACATGACCATTTTGCAGATATGGAAACTCATGCCAAGGAAATAATATCATTAATGTATTAAATTTTTTGATGAGCTCTTAATAATAAATGTCTCTTTTTCAAAAACACTAATTACTCATTAAATGTCACCTTATAAACAGGGTAAGTGTTTGTTTTTAGAGACACAACTTTAACTGAAGGCACAGTGCAAATGATCTATGTGTTATGACATCTACGCGTTTCATATTTTTATCCACATTACAGTCTGCATTGTTGTGCAATTCATCTCAGTTGACCAACCACAGGGAACGCAGAGGGCATACATGGACTGAAGCCTGAGTAGGTGTTTCTCCTCAGGCATTGTGACTACATGTTGGCTGGAATTCCCTCTTTACAGATTATAGCTTTGTAAAAACAAACATTTTCCTGCAGTGGGTTACCCCCTGCAGATATTCATTATACCCAAAGAGCGGGGCAACACTCGTTGGATTAGCCCTAATCTGAGAAATACAACCGGATACAGCCCACATGCTAAAACAACATGACAGAGGGAAATCTGCAGCAGGGAAACATACACAAGGCCCATGGCTGCTGAAGACATGCATGGAAGAACATACTTTAATATTTCACTGCATCGCAGTAAAAGTGCTGCTACCGCTCCACCTACACATGCTTTGCATATGATGCTTTTGCATTATATGCAACAATACAACTCATTCTCTATAAGAAGCTGTAAGGCCTGAAAAAGACATTTGTACATGGTTTCAGAAATTACAAATGCTTGTAGAAAGTGTTGATGATTCCATTTGCAACATAGTTTGGTGGAAATTCATTGAGCAAACTACACCCTGACAACTAGCTATAATTAATATACTTGAAAAATATACAGTTGTATGTATTATTTACATTTTAAATATTGAAAAATTACCAAATTATAATTAGTGTTTAGAAAAAGAGTTCTTATGTGTCAAGGGGTCAATTTATTGTATTGCAGACATTAAAAAACAAAACCACTGCCATTATTTTTCACCACTGGACACAAGTCTACAATGAAAAACAAAAGTTTGATGACTGATGTCAGAGGCTTGTTTAAATGCAAAATATATTAATGTGTTTTCTGTTTTTGGAATCAAACTATAAAAGTAACTTAATTATGTTGCTCTCTGTTGAGTTTCAAAAAATCCTTAAAATGTAAAATACATGAGGGTTATAATACAAAAAAATGATTTAAATGTAAATGTGACATAACTGAGGAATATAATTTAGCTTTTTTTATTTGTGTATGTTTATTTCTTTTGCATTGTTGGGATTCTAGATCATTTAAGGGAAGGAAATAGCAAAAAAATAAATAAAAACTAAGGTTTCAGTTTATAAATTTTTCAGTTACTGAGTCTGAGAAATGTTGACATATTCTTTATTCTGTATATGTATGTAACCAAAATAAAATTATTCCGTCATTCATCAAATGTTTTTCTGCTACACAGTGGATTTGATTGTGAAGCTTGTGAACATATGATGTTATTGTGTGATCCACAGTTCAGACTAAACTGTGACAGTTCTGACCTCGTTTGGATGACTCCAATGATCTTTAGTGCAGCTACTGACAACACAAACTCTACAGAAAATGGACGGAATTTGAGTATTCACTGTGGCTCTTTTCAGTCTAAAAACAGAGCTAAGTTAACTGAGCTTTAATGTAAACTATCAGCTGAAATTGGGCTGGGCGATAAAACGATAACAATATACTGTATATTGTGAAATAGACAGAAATATGACACATGCTCAAAACAATTTCAGTAGAATTCATTCGTCCATGTTTTGACAGATATAAGAACAGTTAATCGAAGCTAAGTTGTGCCACAATGACCCAATCACACTAGAACCATGTCAAGTTAGGTTGACATACACAGAACAGGCTTAAGAGCAGCCGCAGCACACACGCTAATGTTTAGGCTGCAGCTGCAGGTAATGACTGTTCCCTCAGGAGAAAACCTGACCGAGAACTGAAAAACAGGGTGTGAACGTTTCAGTTCAGGTACACGGAGGAGTACCGAATGGACACGCACTTTTCCTTAAGTTTCACTTTCATTTTTCCATCAGTTAAGGAACTCACCCCCTCATATATCCCCCTGGTGTTGTTTGGTGAAGACGATCTGTTTGTTTGTGTTCTGTTTTAAAACTTAAAAGCTTTTTCCTGCTGGTCAGACTTTTAGTTTAGTTTTAAATCTATGTACCTGTTTTATTTATCTGACACAGTTGTATAATGTTCTTCAGCACAACATGTTCAACCTCTGACAGAAAATAGATCATATTTAAATCCAAAATAACCTTCTGATATCTGCACAACTAACTTATGACTAAAGGAAAATTTAAGCTTGACAAATATAGTGATTTGATTTATATCGTGATACATATCAATATCGTCTGATGTGTGATATGATTTTTTTTCCCCATGCTGAAATAATACATGAAGATTATAAGACACCAGTGTTATTTTGACCGACTGGGTTTTTGTTAGAGGATAGATCTTGATGACACCATAATGCAGACGTGTGTATTCACACTTTATTCAGTGAATGATACAGTCTGCAGAGGCGTGTCAATTTCATTGGCTTTTTAGAGACATCGATCATCCATATAGTACTTTATTATAGATCTTTTTACAGTTTATTATTCCTCTGGCCTCTAAATGATATGCTACAATGAGGTTAAATAAGGAGAATCAAGTAAAAAAAAATGAGCTCATTTAATTTCAACAACTAAAAAAAGATGGCACAAGGTATACACTAGTTATTGAAATTTATGGAAGCAGCTCCTCTAAATTATTCAAAGGCCCGGTGGCATCTTTGGTTTTCTTTTTGTTTAGTTTTTTCTGAGTAGTTCACAGCTTGTTGTCCTTGGATACTCTCAGGTAACATTTAGTGAATCACAGCAGAGCTTTCAGAGGCAGCAGCTCTGAAGGACGTTGTGTTACACTGCTACAAAGTGCTGCAGCATCACTGTAGCTTGTCAGTAGTGATCACCGTTGTTCTGTAACGGCGCTGACATATAAACACATTCTGTGCACAGGATGAAAGAATGAATGCGCATCTCCAGTGGCTCGCCTTCAAGATGATTTGGTACAGTTCTGTGGTTTTTGAGGGTTTTAGGTGCGATTAGAGGGAAAACACAGCTGATTTGGTGACACAGGTTCAGAAGATCAATTCCAGACAAGTAATAAGAATCACTATTAGAGCTTTAGACCCGATTTCCTTCAGGAATCATGAAAGTATTCTGATCTGCTCTGATCTGATCTGAATACAGCCTTACACATTTAAGCCAAATGATATCTGTCGCATATATGTTAGCTGTAACTGGACACTAGCATTTTGCCATTTTAGAATAAACCATACTGTTCCCCTCCATAATGATCATTAAAATACAGGTCGATTTAAAAGTGTCTCTTGTAACTGAAATGAATCTTATGTTAGTCATAAGGTCATTCACTTTGAAAAGCTGTTTTTTTTTTTTTTTTTATTATTGTTGTTGTTTTTTTGTTTTTTTCATGCTTCCCAATCCGATGAGAACTACATGACAAATCTGAGGATGAGTGCTTGTCAGCTTACAGCAGGTCATCCAATCTGACAGGACTCTGGCTGCAGTCGCAGTAACTCAGATATTTTTATCAGTGCATCGTGATAAAAGGACATGCTTTTGGGTAAGTGTCTCTTTCTGTTCAAGGGCTCCCAAATCCAGAGGATCCATTTAAAGGCTGCACATGTAACCTACACAAAGTCTGGTTTCTACAGCAAGTGGATCTGCACTCTGTCATGTTATACAAATCTTAGCTTTCAGTGGCTTCTTTGTTTTCAATCACATACTCATAAAAAAAACTGTGATAATGAGCTGTGTTTATACATTTATTACACCAGACAAAAAGCATGAATTAAGAAAGAAACTATCATGCAGGAACTCTCCCTCAGGCCAAACAATTTGACAACCGTGTCTCTGACGCTCATGCATCATTCATCACTTGTTGGTTTAAATGTGTTCTCAGAGATATGATACCAAGGTAGCTGCCTATTTTTTGGTTATGTTCTGATACCCTTGTTTTGGTACCTTGCAGAAATTATGTAAAGCACCGACAAATTGATGTTTACCCTTAAATGTCAGAATATTACCAAATATCTGTGTACTCCGTGGAACCATTTCTGCAACAGAAACATAAATCATTGTAAATCTAGGGTTGTGTTCTCATTGCATTCTAATTTACATACTTAAGGGATGTAATGACAGCTGCAAGATATTCATTTATATGCAGTATTTCAGTATGTAGAGAGCATTATGTATAGGTAGCTTTGCAGAGGTAGGAATATTCTGACTTTTTACATCAGGAAAACAACTACTGTGTACTTTATAGACTACTTTCATACCTTAAAGGAGTCGTATTTTGCTAAATGAACTTTTATTAGTCTTTGGTTTGTTTATTTGTGTATTTTGACCCTAATAGTTCAAAAAGTTTGAATTTGAACCCTCCAGCTACTGCAAAGCTATCTTTATATCAATTTTGGGGGAAAAAAATCAAGTGGATTTTAATTTGTTACGTCTATAATTAGTTATGTCACAGCATTTGCACATCTAAGGCCAAGATTTCTGACAAACTTTTCTCCGAATACGGCATAATTGTTTATCAAAGTCCATACTGAAAATATGTCCAAACTTCAAGCCGATTACCTAAAATGTTCAGTTGTTGGTTGTATTAATGAACACAAGGTGACAGAGCAGCACAGTCATCAACCTGGAGGGGGCGGGGCCTGAAGTGGCTCATTTGCATTTAAAGGGCCAGCGCTCAAAAGGACCTTTCTGGTGTCATTACTCAGAAATAGGGTTGAAGATGGACCTGTGGAGTTGAATTAATGAAGAATTCAGACCCAAGCAGAGCATTTACAGTTTATGTAGACCACAGGGAAATGTTTTAAAATGTGTAATTCCATTTTTTAAAAGCAAAATATCCCTCCTTTAAACATTCTGTACTGTATATACAAAGCCGAGCCAAAAAAGTCCCACACTGATATTTTCTTTGGCTTTTTGTTTTCTTCACGCTATGCAGTCAGAGCTTATGCAATGTCACAACATTTATTTCCGTCATTTTTTTGTCCGACTTGAAACAACCCCAGATCATAACACTGCCTCCACAGACTTGTACAGTAGGCACTAGGCATGATGGGTAATCACATCATCCATCTCTCCTCTCACCTTGTTGCATCCATCACTCTGAGACAGGGTCAATCTGGACTCATCAGACCGCATGAGCTTTTTTCTATTGAAATACAGTCCAGTCTTTATGTTCTCTATTAAACAGATGGTTGTTTAAGAAATGAGAACCTACTCACTGCATCAGCTACAGTGAACGAACCTGTTACAGCTCAAACATATGAATCACTGCAGTTATTATCCATTGGAAGAATCTGACCTATTTGCTTGGTTAAATCCACATTTGGACTTTTTTTTTTTTTTTTTTTTAGCCAGGCTGTGTATTAAAGTAAGTTAAAACTCCAGTGCTTGATAGTTTTTTGGCATCATTCAACAAAAATTCTATAATTACCTTTTGTCGTATTGTAATTCAAGTGGTGTGAGAACAACTGAGTATTCCACCCATTTTTGTGGGTGGTAGGAATATAGCCAGTGAAATAAACTTTGGACATAAAATTTACACCTTTTTTGCATTAAGATTTCCTCAAACATGACTCTCCTGCTCTATTTCATGACTCAACACAGACATTTGGAAAAGTAGCTTCTCTTTTCCACACTGGTATGAAACAGCATCAGGTCCATCTAACCTGATTTTGGCTCCAGTGCCTTTAAATTTTATCTGTTAAGGAATGATTTGAGTCTCCGGATGATGTGAGTCACGCATGCGTAGAAGCATGTATCTCTGCCGGCCATCTTTTACGACTCACTACGACAACTTATTCGCAACGGCAAAGGTCCTTGAAGGTAAAGTCTCTGTACTTTTACATAATTTGACTCATACAACAGTGATTTGTCCTAGCGAGGTTGCCGTAGAGAGTCGTAAAAGATGGCCGACAAAGTTAAATACTTCAACACCTGCACTACTCACATCATCCAGAGATTAAAATTGTCTCCTGAAAATTATCAACAAATGGTGAAGAACTCACTTTACAAATTAGGTGAAGAATATTCATATTATGTCATTTTTACTGATGCAATAACACCTAAATATTTTAAAGCTACAGATGATGTACTGTATGTGTTGCTTATTCTAATGTTATACATAGTTTATATTTTTGCATTTTCATCTTAGATAAATTGCTTATTTTCTTGCTTAATAAGCTCATTTCTCAAGCTGACATATTTAGACAAATAGTAACAGTTACTCAATAAGTTACTGATAATATTTAGCGTAGTATCAATTGCCATACACTGAATTTGTTAATTAGTTGATTATAATCGCAGCTTCACTTTAACCCATAAAGACCCAGTGCTACTTTTGTGGCAGTTACCAAATATATTTGTGTTCTATATTGAACCTTTCTTATGTGATTTATCAGCATTTATTGTAATATTATGCTCTGTATTTTGCATTTTTCAGTCTAAATCATGAATTTTCCCTATATTTAATTCATTGCTCATGTAGATGTTCATTAAAGCTTAGAGTACATTCAAAGGATATGATACCAGAAACATAGAAAACTGAAGAAACTGTGACTTTTTCCGTAAAATCTATCATTAACTGAACATAAAACGACTGTCTCCATCCACTGTCATTTAGTAAACTCCATGGGTTTTACTGGTGAATCAATGTTGTAGAAGATGACGGTGTTTCCACGGTAACTACGGAGCCTCTGAATGTCCAAATGGGTCATATCTGATGAACATAAAAAGACGACAAACTGCATTTTACATCAATTATTTCAATGTGTTGATAGATTTAGTGATTCAGAAGTTATTAAACATTTTAGATCAGTAGATGGTTTGGTTGCCAGTGGCTCTTTGGGTCTTTATGGGTTAAAATAACTGGGAAGTAAACTTGCTATACATTTATGGCAGTAAAAAGTTAAATATTTACCTCTAAAGTCATTAAGAAGAAGTAAGTAATAGTATCCAATCATTACACTATTAAAACTAGACCCTGTAATCTGCAGTCATTGATGGAAGGGCTTTTCTTTATCTTGTCTCTACAATGTTTTTGTAGAATTAAGGAGGGAAGGAAGTGTGGCCCCTGTTTCTCTTAGGTCTTAGATAATTATAAACTTAATGGTTCATCTATTAGGACAGAAGATTGCAGACCCAGAGCATGTTCATTTCCATTATTTATTTGGAGCATTTGGCTTGTTTTTCACCCAAAGCAAAAGAGAATAAGCAAAAATACATATTTGTTGCCTATTATACTCAAGCTAAACACAATATAACCCAAACATAACCCAAATAACAACAATAACTTTACCATGTCCAAACTATCAACATAATTAAGAATAAAAGAAAAAGCTCTTCACTATTGAATTAAAGAAAATAACCCACATTTTCATTTACATAGTCCAAAAAAAACGCTGATGCCATTCAGCTTTATTTGCTTAAAGAAGGATGCTAAGATGAGCTGACTTCATGTAAGGAGGAGGAGAGGTTTTCCACAGTTTGTATGCAGAAAAATAATCATTGGTTCATTCAGATTATGTCTAACCTACTCATTGTTCAATATAATAACAGTAATTCATGTAAAAGGATACACCGTTTGGGTCAGTCGTATACATATGCCGTCTTTTCGTCGATGTGTCTTCGTTTATGGTTATTTATTTGTTTGCGTGTCTGAGTTATATATGCTGCAAATGATGAAAATAAACTCCAAGTAAAACTTGTTTGCATACTCTTTAGCGTGCTCCATCTGTGTATCGCTGCAGAAACACAGCTTGTGAGTCACAGTGTGCAGTACAGCATTATAAATGTGGAAGATGAAAAAGAAAAAGTAGAAGAAGAGGAGGAGGTGGAGGAGGAGGAGGAGATCTGGCTACATGAAATGTTTGGTGGTGCATTAGTGGGACTGTCCATTGCCTACACACTGAAGTACTCTAACATTAGCCTCTGTCTGAGCTGCATCACACCGGTTGAGTCATAGCAGAGGGAGGACAGTTCGCTATAAATGCTTTAACAAAAAAAATATAATAATGACATGGCTCAAATGTCATCAAAGTCTGTCTCTAGAAAAAAAAAAAATCGAGCCTTAGCAGAGCCTCCTGCTGCTTACTGAGAGGCAAGTGAGAAGTTATAAAAAATACATGATGTGGCTTTTTGGTCTTCCTCCCCTGCATACTGATACAACAGATAACAAATATCTACTAAATGTGTTAACACAGAAATACAAAAATTTTAATTCATTTGCATGCATTTTAATGGCCTAATTAGCATGATCCTAAATAGAGAAGAAGTATCTAACAAGTGTGACTCTCTGTAGCATCAGCTTAATTAGGTTGTGAGTGGGTGCTATGTAAGTAAAGATACCGAATCACAGTCTCCTTATCCTGGCCTGACCTTACTTGCAAAAGCATAATCCCTCGTGTATTTCCTCTAACTCCTCTTGAGTGTCCGGCCCAGGCAGCAGATCCGTCTCCACTGTCTTTTCCTGCCCTGACCTCAGTCTTAATGGATATAACCTTCCTATTTCTGCATTTATGCACACAATCAGTCCTGGCCTGGGGCGTGGTGTCACATCAATACATCCTGCAGCTTCACTCCAGCCACAAATTGGTGAGATAATAAACACCACAGCACAGTAAAGTTCCCTTTGTCAGAGCCGATTCAATCACGTTACACTGACTGACAACTGTGTGATGCGACGCATTGTTCGCCGTTTACAGGTTTTGCATTGAAAAGGGCTTCCAACATCTGCAATACAGCCACTGGAGTGAAAATTTAGTGTCTCTGGCCAAGAGAAGTTCTCCAATAACCTGTTCGGTCATGTATTTGAATAGAGGGAGTGGGACAGAGAAAATGAAAGCTTGGTGAGAATTGATTTTTCCATATGGAGAACAAACTGGACCCACACACATACGCACTATTGCTGGACTATAGCCCTCCACCTATTGATCCACTCTGCCAATAACACAGTCATTTGCCATCAGGGATTTGTAACAATCATTATATACTGACCCAACTAGAAGACAGTAGTGTCGTCCTACTTTCATTCGAGACAACAAATGCAACTAATAAACTCAGAGGAAAACTAATTCCTCTCATTTGTCTAAAAGTTGTGGATATGCCACGCAGGATGATAAATAATTGACATATTTAAATTCTCAATCATCTTAACGCTTGCTAATATTTTCTAAATTAAATGTGTGAGCAGAGGGAAAGCACAGCAGTGACTAAACTCTAATACTTGCCAGAATAGCAGCATGTCAAAATAATCATCACATTCACTTGCTACATCAACACCTGCCAGGCAAGCAGGGCATTATGCAATCCAGACTACTAAAATAAGAATCATGTAGTTTGGTGCATTTTCAAGCGATGCCTTAGTCACAAACTGGCCTGGCTGCTCTGCATAATTAGCTGCTCATTGGTGTTTTTCAAGTGGAAACTGGAGAGCATCTACTTTAGTTTATATCGGCTTATCTTGCTATAATTAATCCACCTGATTAACTTGTATTTTTGTTTATCCTCAAGGAAAATCATTAAAGCGTCTTTCCCAACAAAGAACATTGTTATTTAAAGGCTTTGTCAACATGAACCTGGCTATGTTCTAAACCTTTAATAGTTGCATCGTACACAAATTGGTTCCGTAATCCATCAGGAATCTATTTTTACAACAGTGTGAGGCAATGTCTGTAAACATGAGTTACAATGCAGCAGCGATGTAGCGTGAGAAGCAATATGTTAGTGATTAAGTCGAAATTTTAATGGTGGAATTTGTAGGATTTGTACGACAACACAATTCATTAACATCTTTAGCATAAGTCCATGTCTGTCATTTCGCTGGACAAGACAACAAATTAACTCCATTAACTGAGGTTTTACTTTATGACAATAGTGAAAAATTACAAAATCACAAACTCAAATTTGGGGACTTTTCTTGTTCAACAAAAATTAAAAATGGAACCTGATTGTTTATTGTAACATACATTGCTTTGTCTTTTGCATCGTATGAGGCAGTGCTCCAGGTTTGTTGTACTGTGTACATAGTATTTTGGTGCAATGACAATAAAAAATGTATCTTATCTTATCTTATCTTATCTTATCTTATCTTATCTTATCTTATCTTATCTTTAATAAACTTATGAATCATCCTTAACATTGACAAAACACTAGATGTAATTTTTTTCACTGTATCATTCAGCTGAGATACTGTGTTGATATAGTTTTACAAGTTGCCCCTTTTAGACTTTATTTCAATAATAGTTCACACAGTTGTCTTAATCTTAGATGCATACTCTAGGGAGACTTAAAGATGAAATTCAATGTTTTCCCCCCTTGTTTTACTTTGTATTTCCCATAAAATGAGCTACTGAGGATGCTAATATCACTTTCAACAACTCACTTTCTTTGTTGTAAAAACCTAGAATTAAGATGAATAAAAGAATAATAGATAAAATATTAACAACGCTCACAAACCTTTTTATTAATTTCCATGATATTCTTTGTCTGAAGTTGTACTCTTCCGCTTGTCTACCATTTTGAAATCTTACTTCTGTTTTTGTGGCAGAAGTAAATTAACTTGAGCTGTTAAATGCCATCTTTTTTTATCAATAAAACTTCTTTTATTCCTTAAATTTTTGGTTTAAATATAATAAGAAGTAATGGAGGTTACTGATGGCAAACACAACACATTCAGAGAAACAATCCTTCCACAAATAATACAAAACCCCCCTTTTATTTAATTTATTTATTTATCCAAGTAAATCATTTAGACCATTCCGTTAGATAATTACTAGAGTGATTAATATCCACTGCAACCAGTTCTTTAACCTTAACTGATGCAGAGAGCGGCTTCTCATTTCTCAAACAACCATTAGTTTGATAGAGTGCATAAAGACTGCACTGAGTTTCAATGGAAAAGGGTCATGTGGTCTGATGAGTCCAGACTGACCCTGTTCCAGAATGATGAGCACATCAGGGTGAGAAGGGAGGTGGATGAAATGATTACCCATCATGCCTTGTGACTACAGTACAAGCCTGTGTGGGCAGTTACGATCTGGGGATAGTTCACTTGATCAGGTCTCGGTTCAACAGTGTTATGTGTCCAAAAAATAAAAATGATTTGGAAAAAAAATAGTATGACATTGCACAAGTTTATTGAAATTGTGCCATTGATCAGAATTCTACTAAAATATTACAACGTTGGACTTTTTTTTTTTGACCAGCCTGTGTATACTTAAATCCAGGAGAGCTATATTTAGGCGAAATACATGTCAGAATGTACAAATACACAGCTTTCTTTTGCAGCTCTCTCCACTCTGTCCCAAATCATAAGACTAAATATAAAAACAGACGATATGATGCCATTTCAAACCACTTTTCCAAGCATCCATGTCGACATAGAGTTAGAGCAGTTGAATCACATCCAGGCCACATCAGCGATTTGTAATCACAGTTGTCAATCACATATTGAACACCCACCCACCCCCATCCCCCTGCATCATTGAGCAGAGTTTTCTAAAGCCTGAAAACAAAAGCGAGATAGAGATGGAGATGATGTAGAACTCTCATGTCCTCTCAGACCACTTGATCTACAATATTATAAGAGGACATTTTAGACTAGAAAAGCAGTGCAATTATAATGTATTATAAGAATTTTAACTGATTAAAAAAATATATATATATGTCCGTGATGGCTGCAGAATAACAGTGGATTAAAGACGGAAGCTGTTTTGAAAGTAATGAGCAGATATCACTGACTTTACAAGAGTAAATGTTCTTGCTAGATGAGTAATCCTCACTAAAGACAAACCTTTTGCCTCCGCGAAACGAAAAAAAAAAAACATTCTGTGCTTTGTCCCCGATCTGAAGCATGCATGTAATATTCATCTTTTCATCAGCAACAACTGCTTTAGTGCCCTTGAGCTCAGCACTGACCTCACTCCAGCTCCTGTGTAATTACTCAGTAGCCAACAGTACAAGGCTGTGGTTGAACTGGGCAGCATCAAGGTGTGAGGGTGTGAATGTGTGTGAATGCTTGTTCCCCTACAACTTCTCCCCAAGGCTGATGCTGTAAGTAACAATATGTTACCAACCGCTACACTCACAAACAGCAGCAGCATTTCACTTTTTTTTTTTTTTTTTTTTTTTTATAGCGGTGCTCTCGCTGGACAAACTAAAATACGTGTTCAATTTTCCTACATTTTAGGCTTTTTCGCACTTCATTATACAGCTGACAGAGTTTGGAGTGCTATACCTGATCCTTAAGCGTCTAGTGTGAAGTGCAGTTGGTGGGAAGAAGGATAACAAATTAATTCTCCAGACAGAGCTTGCTGGCCTACATGGCAGAGGACTGGCTGGTAGACCAATTATGAAGCCTTCTCACAGTTCAGAGCCCTTCTTCTCAGATCCATCAAATTTGTAGGGATGACTACATGGATTATACAGCATGTTACAGCCCATACATTCATATACATCCATCAGTCTGTAGCTACAACTTAATATCATTTTAAACCAATAACAATAGGCAATTTGAAACTCATTTTCCTGTATCTGCAGTGAAAATCCGCAGACAAAACACAACCATGGCACCGACAACATACACTGAAAGTCTTCGTCTAATACACTACGGTCACAGCAGGACACAAGAGCCAACATATCAGTGTTTGTTTTGCCCACTTTGTCGCGCCATCATCAAGTGAGTGCTGCTCATCAGCTTCTCTGGAATTACTGAATTACTCCGTTTACAAAATCACAGTGCTCGGCCAATTACAGGCCATCATGTTCCATCATCCAGCTGGTAAATTTTAGATAAAATGAATGAGGAGTGAGTAAAAGGCCAGACGCGTGGCAGGTGTTTGAGAATGTGTGCATGTGTTAAAGACCAATCCTTTTATATATCAAGCACCAATTTGACTGTATAATGTGTCATTTTGGGTTGGCCTGTGCTGTTTGGAGGTGTAGTTTTTTGGGGGTTTTTTTAATATATGCTGCAAACATTCAGATTATGGCCTAAAACTTGACACTTTTTTTTGTTTATAAAATAGTTTGTAGTGCAGTATGAGTACTTACAGGCATGTGTGACAGAGAAACTGTTGGAGGACTCCAGGTTGTCAACATTATAATTGAGGTGGAAGGGTTTCTCCGTCACATTCTGGTTGGTGTTATACAGCTGGACAGCAAACCTGAAGGCGCTGTGCTCCTGCACTGTAGAGCGCATGAACAGTCCACCTACAGGAAAGAAAATGTCACAGAACAGCACTCTAATTAGTTCTCTCCCAACATACACTTTTTATTCTCCCATCCTCTGGAGAATAGTCAGAGGGCTGTCATGCAATTTCGCATCATTTGGACAGGTGATTATATGACTTTTTTTAAAAAACCAAAAAAGTCAAGATAGTGTATATAACCTATATGACACCACTCTATAATGCACTGCAGATACTGGAAAAAAAAAAAAAAAGACCATTTGGATCAACTCTATTTTTACTCAGCCTCCTACAGGACGGCAAAAAAAAAAAAAAACCCAAGTAAACTTAACAATAAATGATAGAAATAATCCCAATTCGACTTGAAATATCCAGGATGCATCCACAGAGACACATATATGAAGTCAGAGTATCCCAGTCAACTTACCGATGTTGATTTGGTTTGGAAACCCAGCCAGCGATTCTCCCCAAAAATACAATAAAACAAAGATTGTCGCTATTATACGATGCCACATTTTTCTCCGAGAAGTGATATCAACTCCTGGTCTGGATGTGTTACAAGAAAAGCGAAGCAAACCATGTACACGGGCTTGTACAAAGAAATCCACAAGATGCGTCGGGTCTCTCTCACCCACTGTGTTCACCCACGTTGAATGTGTGCCAGCGCAACTGCAGCGCCAGGGTTCTGCTGCTGGAGATCTGGAGCCGGTGTTTTAGCTCAAAGATGGTGGTGGTGGAGAAAAAAAAAGAAAAAAAAAAACAGATCTCCTTATTGTGGATAAGGACCATTGAAATGGGCCACGGAGAGGGAGGGAGAGAGAAGAGAGTGAGAAGAGAGAAGGGAGGCAGGGAGGAAAAGAGAGGAGTGAGGGGGGCGTTTATCAAACTTGGTCTGACGTTGAATTATAATAAGAGCAGCCTCCCGTCTTTCTCCTCACGTCACTGCAGAGTTGGTGAGTGAGGCGGTGCAGCCTCTGCTGGGTTTAGTGTGTGTGCGTGTGTGTGTGTGCGTGTGTATATGTGTGTGCGTGTGTGTGTGTGTGTGGTGCAAAGGCAGAGCAGTACCCGCACCTTTTTTTTTTTTTTTTTTTTTTACAGACCCGCATCCGACTCCTGTTTGTGTGCGTACTGAGAGCATAACGCATCTATCCATCCCTCTATCTATCCATATCCCCCACTATCCCTCCATCTATCCCTCCATCTATCCCTCTATCTATCCCTCCATCTATCTATGGTTGTCTCTACTTAACTAAACAAGTCTTTGTGTAGCAGCACTTATGCAGCACTGCTTATGCATATCCGTGTAATCTTAGGCTGTCCCCTGCAGGTTTTTGTGTGCAGAGACTGTAGAGGTGGACGCTAATGCACTGATTTATCACTATTTAATCACTAGTTGCCAACTGGCCCAGCTAATGCTATATATTCAAGTCCTAATTGACTTATTGCTGTGAGTCTTTTTTGGATTTACACTCATTTCATACATAAAGTCTATGAGTTTAATGCAGTCTTGTTCAGGGGTTCTGTTGGATTATAAGAAAAGAAGAAAAAACAACAACAACAACAACAGTGTTACTTTCAATCTTTTCTGTCTTATTATAAATATTGCTGTTTGTAGGCTGAGTTTTCATTGAAAATTCCAGTTGAAGTTGAAGCATTGATGTGCATGTGGATGCGACTCATTTAAACACTGCAGCTCTATTTACTTCTGTTTTAATCAATAGTCTGTAATGTTTGCAGCCTGTGTTAAATGCAGCATTGGCTTTTTTTTTTCTTCTTCTTCACCAAATCAACTTACCAGCTCAAACATCTACACGTTTACCTTCAAGTCTCTGGAATGTAATCATCCTCTTTCTATGTTTTAATTGAAGTACATCATTACATTGATTCTTGGTTGGTTGACATGCGTTTTTTTTATTCTATATGTATATATACATGTTTTCTTTTAACTGTTTTGCACTACGCACTACAAGAGAGTTGTCTTTTTTAATTTCATTGTACATATGCATAATGACAATAAAGGCATTCTATTCTTTTCTGTCATTTACAGCGTGTGATGTAGTTTATGGATACAGAAACATTATTACTGTAGTTCAGGAATAAGAATTAAATCTTTTGATACACATATAGTTACTGAAGTCAGTCTTTTGAGGATGAACACTTGCCTGCCTGATGATCATTCCCTTTAATCATTTATCTGTCTTAAGACATTAAAGTTAGATCGCTCTATTCACTATATTATTGCTTACTCACTATGTGCTACATTCCATTAAATTAACAGAGCAATACAATATCAATTACGCTCATGGAGTCTGACTTGTTGGACCAGCAGAGTGTATATGTATATATACAGTATGTATATACAGTAAATGTGAGCTGGAGTTGTAGAAATCATTACAGCTTCCTTTTTAGATTGCTGCAAAACCAGCACAGCAGAACAGGCTACAGTCTGTGCTTATTGATTTGGATGTGATTTAATGTTTGGCATACAACTCTAATCTTTCACAGGACGCAACGAGCAGAACAAATGCACTATAATGAAGTTTAATTTCTCAAGCAAAAATCTGAATGTTATGACCTTATTGCAGATATGCCACTGTTAGCATGCCATTTGTGAATATGGGTTCCCGACCACTTCTAGCCGAGGGAAAATTTGACATTAGTTACAGCTGACTGAAGCACAAGTCAGATTGTTTATATAAAACTTTAAAGTTGAAACAAAACAAACAGCACCAATAAAATGAGGCAAGGTAATGAGGTAACACCAGCATAACGATAGGAATATTAAAAGTAAAGATATAAAAAGATTATTAAAAAATTTAGCAAAAACATAGATAGATAGATAGATAGATAGATAGATAGATAGATAGATAGATAGATAGATAGATAGATAGATAGATAGA
>JAPTYQ010000007.1:16081847-16091955 GCA_029814465.1 Ostorhinchus cyanosoma
TATGTATATAGAATAATATCTGTCCCAGAAAGTAACTAACATGACAGATTTTACAAGCAATATAACAGTGAATACCCACATTTTTATTCTGTTACAGTTTATTCTGTATATCGCTTATTTATGCTTATTCCATTTTTATCTGTTTAAAAAAAATGGCTGGCAGTTTAAAAGGTGAGAGAGAAACAGTATCTCAGCTCTCTCTTTGCGCTGTGCAGCTAGTGAATTGACAATAAGAAATCTTTGAATCTTGAAATTCTCACAATTAAACGATGATTTTGTGCTTTGTGTTATGACAGCCAAGGTTAGGTTTGCAATAAGTGCTCTGCAGCTCACAAGAAAGGTCAGGAAATGAAAAATAGCATGCTGAGTATAATAAAGCTCTGTAATGAAATTATTCATGTTTTTATCCCTATTGGATTCAAGGTTCAACAAAGTTTCAGCTGAGTAACAATTCTATAAATAAAGACTCATTTTACTGATCCTCACTGTGTGTTATGATGATAGCGTGTTGGTCCAAACATGTTTAAATATCTCAGCAGCTGTTAAATATGGTTTCCATGGTTTTGATGGACATCAGCTGATGACTGATTGATGTGGTGATCAAGTATTTAATTGTTTGCACTTTCAGAACAATGAATAGCAGAGCTGACATCTACAGACAAACAACCAGTCAGTGTCATGATGAAAGTCACTCACTGATACATACAATAATGTATCAAGGAGTGTCTTATGTCGTCCAAGATCAGGTCAGTATTGAACAATTCCACTCACCCACTCCATGATGTATTGGTCAGTCACAGGAGAACGTTCAGTGAGACTGACTGCACCCAAACGCACCACTGAACCACACAGGAAGTCACTCCTGCCTGTGGCCATCAGACTGTTTAACTCCACACTGTGACCACAGAATTTTAATAGCACAACCATTTTTGCACACTTATGTCTGTAGATTCCTTCCTTGCACATATTGTACAAATTGCTGTTCTTTCTCTGCTACTTTTTATTACACTTGAATAGAGAAACTGTAACTTACAATTTCCACCCGGGATTAATAAAGTATTTTTATTCTGATTCTGATTCTAAAACCAAAATATGTTATTTTGGCCATAAAGTGTTTCTTATGAAATTGAATAAATAGTAAATGAAGCAGTATCGGATCATGGCAGTTGATCTCTTGCCAAAAAACAGCAGAGCTTGTGTCCGAAAGTTTGATTGATGTTACTTTTAGTGCTATATCATGTTATGACATTTAATATTTATTAAATAGTCAGATACGTTGTGATTTACTTTTCTTCACTAAATTAGAGAAAATAAAATTCCTTTAGGAGCTCCATCAGTCCTTTTTATTAATAGGATTTTTTGTTACATTCACAAAATGTGATTGACTGATTTCAAGGATTTCATCATTGTATGAGTTTAACTGTACACCTGAAATTATGATCTCTAGGGATGTATTCAGTGGAGTCTCTAACCTTTCTCTGTTTCGAATATAGAAGCTATTTCCTCCTGGTTTTTATGACATTTTTCTCTTTTCTGTAAATGCATGTAAAGGACTGTCATATCTGTCATTAAAAAAAAAAAGAAAAGAAAAACCTTCAACATTATTAAAGGTGAAATGATGCTATTGACAGGAGAGCAAACGAAACCAGTCATTACATTGAATAATATGATGGATTTCTTTGGATTTGTTCATTATTTGAGACATTTAGTGTCATTTAAGTAGAGGAGTCAACAAAATACAAACAAAATAAAATAATGCTAAGATTACGTTTTAGACATCAATATGTAAATGTCACATATAGGTTTAATATCACCCTAAAGGTACACTAACTCAAAATTAAAATTAACATTAGTTCCAATACTTATTACTCAGATTTGATCATAGTTGCCTTTATTATTAATATTATCATCATTATTATCATTACTTTTTTTATTACATTTTAATTTAACTTTTATGATGAGCTGGCCAAGATGCAGCACAAAAACAGGGTAAACAAACAACAAAAACGATACATCCACAACACATAATATCAAAGCATTCATACCAGTCATATGTATAAATTAAAAATGACTAAAAACAGGTGCAACAGTCAGAAAAAGCCACATTCACTAGATTTGTAAAAACATAGAGTGGAATAAATGAACTGAGTTTGCAGATGAGTTTAGTCATAACCATCAAAAAAAGAAATAGTTATTGTTGTTATTATTATTATCATCGTGACAGTGATGATGATGATGATTACTATCCTAACGACATATTCCTCTTTACTAAAATGGCCAAAATTCACCTAAAACTCAAAGACATATTGTGAGAGTCTGTGAGTTGATTGGTGTTAGATCTTCCAGAGTTGAATATGGAAGTCTGTGTGTAAACATGGGCACAAGGACACCAACACATTCCTCTGAAGCAGCTGAGTGGACAAAAGCAAGGTGCAGTTGTATCCTAGCATGACACTGATTTTATCTGACAGCTCTGAGTAATCACTCCATTACAGCAGAGGATGTCTCCGTGTTTGACCTAGAGGTGATAACTACACAACCTTCTGGGAAGTGGAAACTGTGACCATCTCACTGGATTTCTTGTCTGGATCACCTACAGGAAAGAACGCTTCAGTAGGAATTAGTACGGGTGTAACATCACTCTGAAGGGTCCTAATAGTGTTAAAATGGGCATCAGTAAACTAAAGGGACACACTCAGCAAATTTACCAGAAGAACAAAAAGATTAAAAACACCTCATCATTTATGCTTCAAATGAAAGAAACATACTTTGTCTGGATCTTAAAGGTTTCACATGAGCTGCAGAACTTAGGGAATAATAGACAGTGTGTTGATCATAGTGTTTATGAGCCCAATAAAGAAACAGAAGTATGTACATGTCACACAGAGTATATCCCACTCAGCAAATATACTGCGAGGATAATTACTAACTTGTAAGCATTCCCACCCCATGATAAAGTGCTCAATTAAATACAGTAAATGGTGTGTACTGTATATGCTGTTATAAAATATTTAACGCACACAAACTTTGCTGCAGTTTGTGTTAAAAGCCTCAATTTAAACTGTGAAACTGCACAAATATATGTACATTCAGGCCAGAACACTAGTGTAAAAAAGGACTTATAGGTAATTAAATGACATTTAAATTTTTAATGTACTACCAGATAGTGCAAAGAAAGTGTCTTCACTCGGAGCCTGACAGCAGATTTCCAAGCAAAATAAAGATGATTTAAGGCTGACTCTGTTATGCAAAGAGCAAGTGCGTCACAATAATCTAAACAAGATGTGACAAAGGCATGAGTGTGAATAAGAAAAGCCTTAAATAACGTAGCTAAGCCCTGCAATGATTTAAAGACACTGTGGCTGATTTGCTGTTGTCATCGTTTATCTTTAGTAACTTACTGAAAATCTGTATCTTGTCCCTGATTTGTACCAGTTCACGCCATGTTTTCTGAAAATTGTATGATCTACAGCCAAACTAGTCCTTAAAACTAAGAGGAACAACTGACAAACTTCCTATATTTTATGGTGATAATTCTTTTGCTTTAATAATAGAAGCTTTGGTACACATGAAAACTTGAGTTGAGTATAAATAGTATTTAAGTGAAAACCATTGATCTGTGCAATGAGATTATCTCCTAGGATGTAAAGATGTGGGCCTCTAAACCAACACAACCATGAGCATTATCTACACGAAGAAGGGAAGCTTAAGGCACTGGTTTATGTAGACAAATACATCACTGTGACTGGTAATCATTAGGCTCATTTCTTCAAGTCAGAATATGAAAGTTATTTATTTTTTGCAGATGGCAGAATTGCTTCAGCATGCCATTAATTCTTCTCTCCTTGACACAAAGATAAACTGTGATAATACATAATTGAAAAGAATCTATTCCACAGGAGGGAAAGTCCACTTGTCCATTACTATACTGAGGATATAATTGAACTGTCACTTTGTATTCTTCTTGACTAAACGAACGAAAAAGAAGCCACGACATCAAAATAATATTTTATAGGACATATTGCTAGCAAATGATGAAAATGATAAAATGAAAGTCTGAAAATCTGGTAATTATTTGAACAGCATGTTGGTAACCAGAGGGAGCTAAGGTGCAGCAGCACAGATGAATATTAATGGAAATTTGATTAAACATTCCCATGTCTCCAGCAGCAGAATATCCCACAGGCAAAACGCTTACAGAACAAAACAAATTAGAGAGGCAGTTTTAATTATTGATGTTCTGTTTTGTCAAACAATCCTAGTGTCTCCTTCTTTTTGTTTTTGTTTTTTTTTTTTTAGCCTGATGAGATCTTAACAACAGATGTTTCAAAGGACAAACTAACAGTAAACTTTCTGCCTTTTGGCTGACTTTGCAGGGCTGTTCACTGGGGCTCCCTTTGTAATAAACTATGGAGGAAACTTCAGTCCACAGACACTGCAGAAATCCAATGTCATGACTCAACATTTCACTCTTGTGTCAAATATCTATTAAGAATTTCAAGGAAACAATGTGGTGCTGTATGAGTTACATCATAGCTGTGGAGGCTGATTACTGGGAGCCGTCTGTCTGTCTGTCTGTCCGTCTGAAGGATTGCACAACTCCTGCATTACTATTACTACTGACTGTTACATTGAAGCCTGAAAAAGCAGTTAACTTACACCCGCATTACCATGGTAACAGTTAGTTAAAGTAACCTGTGGCATCAACGAACACAAGGGGAGTAAATCATGGGTCATAATTTGTTTGTCTTTTTTAGGAATAAAAAAAAAAGGAAAACATTTAGACTTAGACAAACATCACTGATCCATCCATAGAGGT
Source organism: Ostorhinchus cyanosoma (assembly GCA_029814465.1). Classification (NCBI taxonomy): domain Eukaryota; kingdom Metazoa; phylum Chordata; class Actinopteri; order Kurtiformes; family Apogonidae; genus Ostorhinchus; species Ostorhinchus cyanosoma. Next base: position 16,086,667 of record JAPTYQ010000007.1, read on the forward strand.
CAATCATGAAAAAACACAATCAAAAAAAAAAAAAAACAAGAACAGAAAGTGTGAGGAGATAAAAGCAATAAATAATAGAAACAGAATTCTCTAATAAAGCAGAAAAAAAATCAAGATGTTCCGAACATCAAACGTTCAGTACATAGCAGTTCCAGCTATGGAGACATGTTTACATCTATCTTTAGTCTCATATTTTTCAAATCATGCTTTTTAAATACTATTTTTTCTTTATTGTGCACTTATATATTGACTTTTTTTGTATGTCTTATCTTGTTACCTGCTCCCTGTGTTTGTAATATATTTAATAAAATGCTAAAATCACACTAAAATACTGGTTGCTGCTCTTTTTAGATTCAACATTACATGCAACTGTTTTTTTCCATCAAGTTTTCTTAAAAGTTGGCCAGTGGCAAAACAAAAAATCTAACTACACTGATTTAATTTCTACATGCACAGTGTTATAACTATGTAACTACACCTCAGCCATCAGATGATTCATAAATCATAATTTCTGTAAAGTGACTCAGTCTCCATCTGAGCTTAGTTTATATTCAGTTTTCTAGCGCAGGGAAAAACATGCAGGCGTTTTATCATAAGCAGTGTCTTACAAACAAAGGCTTAAGGACTATTATTTGGAATGGTGTTCGTTCATTCATTCACACATCTAGTAAACACCATCAACAACATCTCACTGCTGGAATCCAAATTAGTCTGATCATCCCAAAGGTGAACTGCAATTACAGCTCTAAACATCGTGTCTGATTGGCACAGGTGGAGGTTTCATCGCGCTTATGTGGAGATGTTTTCAGTTTCAGTGTTTCAGAAAGCAACAATATGCCAGACCATCCTGCCAATATCATTTTTGCAATGCTTTCTATGGGGAGGTTTAGCTGCAAATTCTTATTTATTGATCGAATAGACAGTATTATACCAAGAAATAAGTACCGTAATATATTAACAAATGTCACCAAGGTCGACTTCTTTGTAGACCGCTTACTTTCCCTCGTCATTTATAAGCTCAAAAAATCTGATAAATAGGTGCAACAATAACCATTATTCTTCAAATATTTTTGTATAGCTTTTCTGGCACGAGCTGAGTTTTTCTCCGTGATAAACAGTATGTCTGTAGCCCTGGGTGCAGAAGAATTTTTGATCATCTATTTTTGTCACTGCTCAGAGGTCAGTACAGTAACTTCGCCCGCAGCAAAAACAGACACCAAAAAAAGAATGGAAATGTGCCTCATTTAAACCCACAGCTGCAAAGTGACGTTAAGTGTTGCTGTGGTTTGAAGACTGGACAGTTGAGTCCTCTGCAGCGCCCCCAAACAATGCCCCACATTGCCTGCATCTATAAATAGGGTTACTTGGCTGCGTTTGCTTGCAGAGCTCCTCTGTGGCTGCTGTTCTACCCCTGTAGCATGGCCTGCCACAGCAGAACACAAGCAGCCTCCCTGCTCTGATGCAGAAAGAAGAGCTGGTGGTCGACACTGCTGACGTACTGGATCACATCACCCTTGGATTACTGCTCAAGTTTGCCCTGACCTCCGGACTATACAAGAACTCGTCAGAGATGTGGTGTAGGCCAAATGATCCAAGACACTGTGTAATGTGAACTGAAATTTCAAACAGGAAAGCAGAACATTTTATGCCAACAGCTGGAGAATAAAAGGCATATATGAATATTTCACAGTGTTAATTTCTGAACATTAAGGTTAAATATTATGAATAAAATCTATACACTCCTGAAATCCAGCAATGCATTTTTGTCCTCTGCAGGGGACAAGAGTTTCAGAGCTTTACTAACTAACAAAAAAAACAAAACAATGCTGTCTGCTGCAAAAGACATTCAATTAAAAGTAAAAATGTATCTGAAAAACTGTTGCATCATTCTGTTTTCAATCAAGACAATTATTTAATGTAAAGAGGCTCAAACATTTACTTACCTGGATCTCTGAAGGGTAAGAAGTAATATCCTTGAGGAAAAAAAAAAGTTTTAGGGATTTTTTTCAGTATATTTCAGGTACTGCACCAGCATTCTTGAATGAGGACTGGCCCCACGAGGACTTGACTTTGGGGACATTTGGCAAAGTGTGACAGCGTGTTTCTGAGTCAGAGGATTAAGTTTGTACAACACGTGCAAGTGTGCAAAGTTACACTTCGACTATGGCCATTAGGTAAAAAAAATGTGGTTTTCTATGTGAAGAACACAGCAAGTTCCCTGCGTCTCTGCTGTCAATATAACACAAATAGAATTTAGTCAGTGGTTGCTGGTAACACAACTCATGAGGTGGATGACAGAACTTACTCACAGCAGATGTTTGGGGTTGTCAAAGCAGGAAAAGCACAAGTGTTCCAGATAAATACATCTCCACTTCAAAAGGCCATCCCAGTAAACCAGTCTGCACAGATCCAAGGCCTGAAATGGATTCACCTGAATGCGATGGAGCTGTTTTTAATGATACTTAAAAGCCAGTAAAATAAAAGTCTATTCTGTAGTCTCTTTAAAGAACTGTTTATGTTGTAAATACTTGACTTGATGCTCAAAGACAGCACTGCAGTTAATTGAAAGTACAAAATTCTGCCCACAGCACCAAACATTTGCAGAAATCTGCAGCTTTGAGCATCTTTCTTTAAATGAAAAAAGAAGTCACGGCCTGAGCCTTGATGTAGACTCTTAATGACAGGCTGGGTCGATGACAGCAGATGTTCTGCACTGTGACAGCACAATACCAGCCTGAGAACCAGAGGGAGGAGAGGCTGTGCATGAACACATCAATAAGACCTATATCAATAAGAATTAAATACTGGGGTTAGTAAAGCCACATGACTAGTTTCTGTGTAACACAGTAAATACATAAAAATAAACAGCCTTTTCAAGTACAGCATGCGTCCAGTTCAAGTACTACCTGGACTCAGACACTTTTGTTTGATCCACTTACTTTAAATGCCATTAATTCTGAGTTGTTAATAAAATTCTGTCTGGAGCTTATTGATCAGTTCTTATTACCTCATCTATTTCATGTCTCGTCTGGACGGTAGTGCACATCTAAATTATTCATTAGTTTACCAATATTTTTGTCAGACTACAGATCTGCTCCCTGTATTGAAGCATATACAGGTTGGTGAATGAAACTATAAACATAGTATGTTCTTTTCTCTTTATGAACTATTTTGCACAAGTACTAACACAGTGAGGAAACAAACACATCACTAATTGAAGCTTGGAAACCTACTGGAAATTTCCGCATGTCGTGTTCACACCTTTGACAACATCGCCCTCTGCTGGTTCATAACTGAAAATAAAGAGGACTGATTTCAATTCTTTATGCTCTGCATGTAGATTTACTGCAAATGATGTGCAGAGATTACATTCCTTATGACATTAGTATGTGATGTATAATAAATCATGATACAGGGGTAATGGCCAAGGTTGGGCCTATTTATTTGGTAGGATATTTATTTAAAAATAATCCATGTTACAAATGTATAAATAAAACATGTTATATTAATGTCAGTATTTCCACTGTGTCCTCTATGACACAGTTGTTTTTGTATGACCTAAGTTCAGATATTTTACAGTACAAAAAGTCATATCAACAAGAAGATGAAAATTGAAAATGAAAATTCAGAACTAAAATGTATGTCTATAATATATCTAATATATCTATGTGCTCGGTGAGATAAATCACCTCTCCTGCAACCACAGTGAACCTGCAAATTACTTCAGATGCTTGCTGCGGAAAAATAGTGAGAAAGTCTAGACTTTATTAGTAGTTTCCCTGTGCTCCCCCTTGGTTTTTCATGAAATGCTTTACCTGGAGGCTCAGACTTCGAACTGTTGCAAAATTTATTAGTACTCATGACAACATGACAAATTGACCAATTACGTAGTTCATCATGATGTTTATCAGTGTTCATCCTAGGACTGCAAAGCCATTTTAACATTGACCTCTAAAAGGACCTTCAAATAGAAAATATTGATTTTTCAATATGAACTCATCAAGTAGTTCTCCTCAAATGTCTCTATGTAATATAAAGAGAAACAGTCTAGAGGCATCATTAACACACAAACTCTTTTCTCAATTATCTTGCCAATCTAAGAATCTTCACTTTCATTTACTACTTTTCACATTGAAAAATACATTTATTTATAACTGACATTATAAGAACTTGAAACTGGAGTTTGTAATTTCCCTTCTTATGTTCCTTCAAATGGTACAAAACTAGATTTTTAAGTTTACATTAAATTATTGCTGGAAGATGAACTTGTAAAAGGTCAGACCCTGCTATATAAAAATATTTTATTTGATTGCATTAAAAATAAGGTAGTGGTCTCTGGGTAGTCAAGAAAAAGCCATACATTAACTCAAAGGTTAAACTGTAGGGTTCACATTGCTTGGTATGGTACTTTGGACATTCACATAAATATCACATTCATTACCTGCCTGTGTAGGTTTCAACAATATGGACAGAGGTCAAAGTGGGACAGAGTAATTTGTCTACTCATTTTTTCCCCCTAAAATTCTCCGATAAATAATAATGCTGGTTCCAACTGAAGTGCTACATGACCCTGTATAATTATAATTTGGCATAAAAGATTTTCAAGATGCAAAACACCCAGTGTCCACCTTTCATACAGCTGAAAGTTTCAGTGACTCCTCTTGAGGTATCAGCTGTGCAGGTCGGCAGTCGACGCCTGCCCCTCCTCCTCTGTAGAATCTTCAGAGCTGTTCACCACTGTGGCACTCAAAGTCTGAAGCTCCTCCAACACTGACATGAGTTTCTCTTAAACAATACAGAGAAGGATCACATGTGTCACAACTATACCTCAAAGATAGAATATGTGACATTTTCCATAGGAAAAAATATATATATAGATGTGCTCCCTCTGTTGAGTGGTAAGGAAGGGCAAAGGTTGAATAGTTTTGATTACAAACACAAATAAGAAATCTTACTACTTGGTCATTCTTTTGTTTGGCCTTAATGTTCTGTGCGACAGAATGATACCCCCTTTTCACTAACATGGAAAAGATGTTCAAATTTGCTCACCAAATTCTGAAAAATTCAGACAATTCAATCAAAAATGAACAGGTTGGGGACATAGAAATTTGATCGCAACTTGCAACCAAGAATAGAGTTTCTCTTGAACCTTGAAATCTGAGATAATGGTGTAAAAAATGTGACCCTATTGCTTGGGGGTGATTTGGTCTTCTCTGATTTTCAGGAAAAGCTACAAAATACCATCACAAAGAGTAAGTTATATGTCATATTAGCTGAAGAGAAGTCTGG
>JAPTYQ010000007.1:16098882-16124034 GCA_029814465.1 Ostorhinchus cyanosoma
ACACAGGCGATTAAAGTATTTATTTTTGCCATAACTTTAAATACCTTTCTCTAAAACCTGGCACATGATCTGCAGGGCTCCGTCCTCTTATACTTTCTTCTTGTAACATCATGATCCTCTGATTTTCCTTCCTCAGCTCCAAGATTTCCTGCTGAGCTTGAGTGATGGCGAGCCATGGATTGTTGTGGCTGGGATCCGCAGGTGGTACAGCTGCTTTACCGGAGTTTGTCCAGGAAATGGGTGGTGCTGTTACAGGCGTCTTAACTCCTCTGGTTGCAAAATGTGACGGAGGGACCAGATCCCTTTGGATATTGCCTTGAATACAATTTCACGTGAATGTGTAGAGCATATACAGCAATCTACATGCGTATAACCGCTGCTGATGTAATATGTAGCTTACAAAAGCATCAAAAGCAACATGAAGTAGCTAGCAATGCAGCATGTTACCGTACGTTTGCGCTATTGCTAATTGTTTGTAACTCTTGTGTGTTAGCTTAAAACAAATGACAGATTCACTAAAACGCAGTTAAACTTACCCGAAACCGCCGGTGTGATGAAATCCGTGGGTACAACGAGCCTTTCTTTTCCCATATTCTGTTTCTCCATGGTCTGTAACGTAAGTAATCGCCGTTAAAAGGAGTAGAAGAGGACTTTGTCAGTTGTTGTGCTTTTCTTCTTCGACTATTTGATTTGTCCTCCCGCCGGTCACGTCACTCCCCGGTGCCTCGAGCCTCTGTTACTGGTTACGAACGGAAGTAACGTTAACCCTTTGACTTTCATACAAACTACACATTTGTTAAAGTACAATTAACTAGTTTCTCCCTTTAGAAAATATTACTGTAGGGTCAAGGAAACTGAGTCAAATAAAAAGATCCATACCAACAAAGTACACAGTCGCGCGTTGCATTACGGGAAATTAAAAGTTTATTATGAACCGTTCTTCTTCTGAGATTCTTTTCCTGCGTCGTAAACATATCACTGCCCTCCACAGGATAAATAATAATTAACTACACGACTCCTGTCATATCTTGTAATTAAAACCCTGGGCCATGCAGCCATTTCCAACTACTTTTGGCATAAAAGATCAAGGTGAGTTTATCTCAAAATCCATTCGGTGAGCTTTACACAAGAAAATTAACCCCTCAAAAAAGAAAATAAGAGCAAAATACTGAGAGAGTCCTCCAGACTTACTAAACTTACAGTGCAATAACAAGACTTACAGTGTGATAGGAACTGAATGTTAGCTATAGTGTGCATTCATAAGCAGTAGAAAAGGCAGATGTTTTCAACGTCAATGTAAAAAGTGGCTGTTTGTTACAAGTGTTTGCATCAAATAGCATCAAAATGTTCTAAATGTTGTTTCTGGACTCAATAAACAAACCAGAGTCATTTGATCTAAATCCTACTCAGTTGGTTTCCCTTGAATGCAGTCAGATTACAGTTGAGTCTCATTTCTAACAGACAAAATTTCTAATATTAACCATCTTTTCCATATCTTCTAGTCAGTTATAATTAGACTATTTTGAATGTTAGGCTATTGTTTATTTATTAGCTTATTAACTATACTTGGTTTGATTCCTGTGTTTGTTCTTATGGCCCATTGGTTCTTAGGTATTCATTATTAAGGTCATTCAACTTCAATTTCTCTTTCACACACACACACACACACACACACACACACACGCTCACAAAACCCATATTCTATCTATCTATCTATCTATCTATCTATCTATCTATCTATCTATCTATCTATCTATCTATCTATCTATCTATCTATCCATGCATGCAAAGTACTTAAAGTAAAATAACACAACATTAAAATACATCACATACCTAGTAACTAAGCCACCAAATCAACTAAAAGCTTGTCTAAATGACAGTGTCTTCAGCCATGTTTTTAAAAAGCCAACAGAATCATCCATCTATCGATATATTGTTTAAGATCGTCCTCACTTACACACAACCTGGTAGGATGATTTAACCCGCCAAGTCTGAGCCTCAGTCTGTGACTTCACAGAATCCCTCCAGGGTCTTGAGCAACAAGTGGCTTCTTTAAACCGAAGATCAAAGAGAAAAATAGTACCTTCCTCTGGTCTTCCTTAACCCTTAATACCTGCTGTTCCTTTTCAGCATCCTCCTGGATTTTTCCTCCAAGTTCCACTCTTCCGTGGTATCCATGTGTCCTTTCTTTAGGGCTGATGTTGCTATAGAATCTGTTGTTTCATGTTCCTCATCCCGAGCATGTACAGGAATTTGACTTAACCTCATCACGGGTCTTATGATTCTAAACATAACAGACAAAATGTGACTATGATAGCATCGGGTCAAGCTTTTGCTTTCCTCTCCTCTTAAAACCATCAAAAGAGCTGCTCTAATCAGAATAAATGAAGACTTTGATTTGCCTTATCCTCTGTCCCCCACAATGCATAAAAAATGTGCCGTGACAACAGAGCTGCCCTGATTCATCTGAATTCTGAGCTGTGCCACATCACCCTAAATCTTACTTCCCAGCAAAATTGTCTGCATATTTTCATTTCTTTTTTTTTCTTTTTTTTTTTTTTTTTAATCTGTCACAGTATTATCCTTTTCTTGTTGAAAGGTTAAATCAATGCCCAGCTCTTGCATTTGCTGAAAAAGGTACAGATAACCAGCCCATAAGTTAAGCTGTGACTCAGTGTCCTGGCGTAATGATTTATACAGTTATTTTTGATCTTACCATCAGTATCCTCTGTCCCTTACAAAAGACACTTAGCTGGAAAGGTGTGATTAGGGCCTTAGTTTTACTCTGTGCTGCAGTCTCTGCTTAATACGCCTTAAGCAGAAGGGCATTCCTCCCATTTCAATAAGCAGTGCAGGAACTGGGGAAGTTCTGGAAGCCCCACAGCAGAGTCTCTAAGGTTTTGCTTGCAGAATATCTGATTTTCCAAGCACTACCTGAAGCAGCAGAGCAATATACGAAACCTCCAAAGTCAAGTAGAGATGTTATTATTGTTTGATATATTAAATGTGCGTGTACCCTTGCTCCAATTACAACCAGTCAGACCATACACTGTATATAAAAAAAGAATCCGGCATTGGGAACTCGTGATCCTAAATGTAGTCATTGAGGCAGAACTTTTCTTAAAACACTGTTTGTGAGAAACAGCTGCCTATAGCAAAACTGTGAGGTTTAAAATGAATGATTAAATGCAGAGAGATCCGACAGACAACCAGACTATTATTGCATTACATTATTAGGTCGAAAAGGATAATTTCAGAACAAGTATAGATATGAAATGCATAGATAATAGTTTCATGTCGATGCATTACGACAGCACGCTCGTGAGTTATATGCAATATCCTCAAATGTAAAATTATTACGATAATTGAAATTTCTCAATTGCATTTATTTTTTTGTTGTACGGATTTTGTCTCCATTTCTCAGTCAGTGCCGGCGTCAGCACCATTTTGCAAAAACTGCATTTATGCTGTAGGTCTAAAATCTGCAAACTGGCAGTCCTATTCAATAAAGGTCTACATCTGTTTATTTGGTTACTACATAATTGCCAGCTTCAGTATATCCACTACAGCTGCCCTATTTCCGTATGCTCTTTCATATTATTTCCCCATGTTATCTTCAGCAACCATTTCTGTTTGCTCGAGATTTACCTGCAGTATATCTTCTTCAGCTGCCTTGACCCACTTTCCCCCTGGGGTTCATTAAAGTTTCATAAAACCTAAACTAATCTATTTATGGTGTATTCAAGGAACAGAGACACAGTTTGATTCATTTACATCAGTAATCACACAGCACATATACATCCTGAAAATACAATAACATAAAATATTTAAGGACTGATAAAGGAAACTGCTGCATAAATTCATTAACAACATGGGAGTGAGTATATTGCCAAAATCAGGTGCCAATAACTCGTGAAAAACTGTGACCTTTGTGTCATATTGATAATGTAGTGAAATGGTTGTTTGAGGAGAACAGTGTGAGCGCTGTGTGTTATTTGAGCATGCTTGTTCTGTACCCTCTCAGCACTTGGCAGACACTGCAGTAGGTCCTGAAGAACAAAGCAGAGGAAAAGAGGGATCGGAAGGGGCCACCGGGAATCCGCAAAACAAAGACAATACTGACCCTTATTAAAAAGAGGGTAAAATTAAAAATGCAGCCCTGTTTCCTGAGGGGGATTTAAAAAGCTAATCAAGGTGGACATAGTGCTGAAATGCAGAAATTAACTAAAGAGGGCATTTTATAAGTTTTGTAAAAAGGCAGGGAGAGACTGAGGCGGGTCTGCGAAATGGGTCAAAAAAGGTAAAGGATTTAATGGGGGAAATTTAACTATTCATCAGTTTTCCGGTGCATGTTTGACTTTTGACAGCAGTGACAGCAGGCAAATCAGTTTAGCCCAGATGTTACGTCTTCTTAAGTCTTCCTGTTTTATCTTGAAGTGTTCCAGGCCAAATGGCATTTAATGAATCCATACAGTGTCCGGTAGAGCCTTATACATTTATATGGAATCTACATGTAAAACACAAAATATGTCACTGCATTTAGTCCAAGTATATTTTAAAAAGTGGTCATCAGAATATAGTTACATTAGTCACTCTCCAATTCCCCATAAGCCACTGATTTAAAACATAACACAAAAGCATGTCTGCAACATAATAGACTATGCACACTGTATATTTCACCTGTTCACATGCAACACAAAAGAATGCAGATATAATGGTGGAACAAGTTGGATTCAAGCATAATTGATGTTATTTATGCTTGACATTTTTTACTCATTTCATGCTGTTGAAAAATAGATGGTAAAAAAAAAAAAAAAAAAATGTCTTGTGCCTTTGTTATTTTAAGCGGATGAAGTGCAAGGTGACCAAATGCATTCCACAAGCTAAGAGAAAACAACATGTTCTACTTTGATACTGTGAATTCACAGCTTTATTTTCATCTCTTAGGCCTTATTTTTACTTGATGCTTTGGAGAATTGCTCTGTTTTGCAAGACACACCATCACACTGCTTTGCTTTTCTATTTCTTCACATGTATTTACTAAGTCATATTCATTCACACTTTTATATGTAATAATAATAATAATAATGCAGCACAATGTTGAAGTAATCCAAACTACTTAAAATAAGATGTGCATTTTGAGAGATTTCACTGAATACACTACAAATTGCATTTATGGCTATGTATTGTCTGTGAAATATATTTACTCTCATATTCTTCATTATTTTCAGTTAGGGCATTGATGTATGGGATGTACTGTATGGGGAAAGGTTCGAATTCAAGCCGATGCGTGGTGGGATTGGGATGCCAGTGTTTGCTCTTATCGCCACAAAGACAGCTTCATTTTGAACACCTGTGAATTATGCATTGCTGCAGAAGTGTCCTTGATCATAGCACTTGAACACTTTAAGCATCCTTAACAACCAATAAATCTACCAATCAAAGGGAAAAAAACATGCTTCTGGCTGACTTGATAGCATGATGGCTGGAAGAGAATAGTTCAACTCTCAGTTCTCAGACCAGTGCTGAATGTCATCCCCTTTTTTCTTTACCATTGTTTCCTATCACTTCCCTGTTGTCTGTCATCAAATAGAGCACCAAAAATAATTATTTGATACCAGGAATATAATACTAACAAAAAACAAAAAAAAAATGCAGTGACACACCCATGGCCACGGAAGCTGCTTTATCTTTCTCCCTAATCAAGCTGATTCAGCTCACACATACTGTAGGGTCTGTCTGGAGAAACTGTCCATGGCTGCAAACAGCTGAAGTAGGACTTTTTTTCTTTAATTAAAATGTCTTCCTTTCAAAATGCATTTGTTGGACTTCTCATTATACCATGGGGATAAGGATAATAAGTCCAGTATACAGTGCAGAAACTTTTGAGTCGGTAGATGATCTAATATGTGAAACACAATTAAAATGACATGCCCTTCGACTGCATTATTCTGCAAAACTGTGAGGTTTGTGGTTTTTACATCGTAACCTGCAGCACAGTTTGTAACCTATAAACTGCACAGTATATTTTTGAAACAGTATTGAATATAAATACTCGTGTTTACCTCTTCTTAGTACTGTGATAAAAGACTGCACCCTCCATAAACATCAACCAAAATTCAGGTCATTTTCTCTTTTGAAAAGCCTTTCTTTGGATACTTAAACCAGACATCAATAGGCAGTATCTCTCCCAGACTCTAGAGACATTTCATACATGCAAAATCGCAGCTATGGCCAGCAGGCATGATATGGAGAAAAAAAAAAAAAAGATATTGGAAAAACATCTGCTTTGTCAGCAACTCCCTGGATTTTACCCCATATACAGTATATCTTTGTGAATGTCTAGAGTCTGGATAAAGATATAAAGTGGCAGTATATTTTTTTTATAGAGAGCACATCCAGATAGTTTAGAAACAGAGCACCGAGCAACAATATATGCTCAAACTGTGCTGTAAGAAACATTTTATGAGGCCAGCAGATACTCATCTGCTAAAATTCCTGTTTTCACATCAGCAGCAAAAAGATATCTTTGCAAACACTTTAACAATCTTAATGAGCTATATGAAGTAAGAGAAAAGAAAGAAGCGGATCCTGTTCTGTGAACATGCAGTCATTTCTACTTATAGGCGTTTAAGTTGGCTGTTGTGGCAGGGACTATCTGTGCAAAACCTGCTTGTTAAACGGGTGCATGTCTCAGAGCTGTCATTGCAGCACTGCGGCTTTGAGAAGCAACTCTTATGGTGGTGTGAGAACAGCTCTGATTAATAAATCCATATTTTATAGGCTGCACTTACAAGGGGATGGATTTTTAATATATTACAAAGCCAATGGGAAAACATAATGTGTGGTAGTTTATAATCTGGAGTTTCACCTCCCTCTCTCTCGCTCTCTGTCTTTCTCTTTTAAATTTTTTTTTTTTTTTTTGCCAAGGTTGTTCACATTTGCTAAAATGCTTATGCCACATGAAACATAATATATTCTAAATGCATTGCTATAATTGAGCAAATACCGCCCCGCACATTTCCTCCCCATGCAGGCCCGCACACTTCATGAATAGACCCACTTGTTTGTCTGGTTGGTCACAGGCAGATGGATTTCGCTCGAACACAAAGCGTGTGAGTACGTGAGTGTTGTCGGATGTTAAGGTGGTTAGTTAATGGTTTCTAAATTGGGATTTTGTCGGTTGTTGGAGGGTGAATTTAATGCACTGGCGTATCCCGGTGGTTGCCTAGTAACGCGCTGGCAGTGGGCGCCGTAGAGATCTCTATGGTGGGCGCTCCATTAAAACCGTTGGCGCTCCTGACCTTGGCGTCGTGAATGCGCAAAGCACACAGACTGTGCAAAGCAGGAGATAAGAGTAAAGATCTATTTGATACTGAAATCGCGGGGATATTTTACACACGCATCCCATTGTCCTGCATCGAAACTGACGGGCATGGTATGGAGGAAATCTCGACATGGAGCGCGTTTCAGCTTCTGTAAAAGCAGGTGAGTTAACCTAATGATTTTGTTTTTCCGTGGGACGCATCTCTGTTCACATTGATCACTGGTATCTGCGCTAATTGTCTCACTCCCAACTAATGCTGTAAGATACCGCACTGGGTTTGAAGATGCGTTGTTTTTTTAATTTTGGTTTTTTTTTTCTCTTTCCCCATTTTCCCTTAATATTCCACCGTCCTAGACCTGAATTAAACAAGCTTCCCAGTCACAACGTGAGGCAGCAGCGCATCCACTACAGCAGTTTGTCGATGCTATCTGGGCTGTGGCTTGCTTTTTTCTCCATTGGGGCTGGATCTTTGCATTAAATTGTAAAGCCCTGATGACTATCGCGTGTGCTACCTGCAGATTTTCTTTTGTTACAGTCCTCTCTGCAACAATCCTCTCTCGTCTTTATTGCACCGTTAAATTAAGGGGATTTGGGGAATCCACTAACACGGTTTTGATCCACACCAGTCGAATTACAAGGGCATTGGGACCAGGACTGTGGTCTGACATACGAGGCTCCTTCTCAAATGCTTTCATGTTATAAGGCCCCCCCCCCCCCCAGGCAACCAGAACCTAATCGATGAGATGTTGTCCCAGAGATTTTTTTATTAGTGGTGAATTAGTGGTGAATTGTGTGGTTGTCAATGTAGTAGGTGTGTATATAGTAATGGTGGAGGAGTAAAACATGATGATAACAACAATCCTTGTAATACACATTTAAGAGGCATCAGGTCCACATAGGAACTAAACAAGTCAATTAGTATTGAAGGAATGAAACCCATGGGATCCAGGTCTTTTTTGGCTCAAACCACTAGTGTACTGCATTAAAATGAAATATTAAACCCCTAACTCATTTTGATTTTGAACATGTCACCAGATGCTGATTTATTTATATGCATTGTGCACATTAATTGGCAAAATTTTCCCCCACTTTCACTCTTCTGTCACTGCTGGGCCGATTGCCATCCTAAATTGCCCCAAAACCCAGTGTGTCAAACTTGACTGAAGGATGGCTCACTTTTATTATGTGGCCCATTTGGTGTAAGCCATAAAGCTTTTATCCACATCTGTCCCACTGCAGACTATAAGAAGAGGGGAAAAAAAGCTACTTCTGAATCCAGTCAGAGGCAGGATACAGTGGCACTCACTTAAAAGTCAGGTCCTGATTGAGGTATGATGGCCTGCATTAGTAAACAAATCTAAAGTATAGCCATTAAATGGATTATCAGCTTTATTGAAGTCATTTAGATTTTAATTAAAGTTAATATTTAATAAGTGGAGTCATGTTGAAGCAAATAGTTTAATAATGTGCAGTTAAAAGACAAAATACTGCTTATTTTAAGGATTCATATCACCCCTTTGATCCTCAGCAGCCTTGGCAGTTTTTTTTTATTTTTCATTTTTTACTGCCAGGGCTGCTTGTTAAGCCAGAGACAACTAACCAAATGTGATCGGTGATGCCCACTACACAGTCTGTGTCTGCTAATTCGATAATTGTAACAATTTCACAGCAGATTTTGTGAACAGTATTTTTTTTCCCCGTACCTCCGAATGGGATCCAGATGATTTATTGTCAGTGTCAGTTTCAAACCAGTGGATGTGCCCTGATCTACAGAAAAATCAGGTTCTCTTTCTTCTCCATTTTAATGTCTTGGGAGCTGTACATCATTGTCACATAACAGATAGGCGATGGAAGGAGTGTCCTTTTTTGGCTAATGGGGAATTCATAAGTGTTAATTAATACAGACAAATCTGGCCGAGGGCAGAGGGATACAGTATTTCTCAAATGAACTTTTGTAATAATACTCAGAGAATAAAAGGTATCTGATTTATCTGGTTCTTTAAAAATGAACTGTAATGGAGTTCAGACAGGCACTGTCGCGCACCTACAGTATGAAAGAGAATGAGGCTGTTTGTGTTTATGTCTCTGCAAGTGTAAACAAAACGTTGCAGGGCAAAAGAGAAGCCAATGCACCATATTTTTTGTTAGTTAGACCCTCTTATTAAGGACAGAATGCACAGGTAGAACAGATTAAAACAGAGCTTTTCAGGGGCATTCTTCTGCAAGCCTCGAGGTAGTACTCATCAATAAATTTGATTGGGTTAACAAGCTTGTTTTTGCTTTGTTCATTGATGAGCCAATGAGACCCCATTGTCAACAAGCAGTATCTGTTTGCCACTTTCTTTAGACTACAACAAAATGCATTTTTGTTTTACGCTGTAGTTAATTGGAAGAAATGCAGCACAGTTGGCTGTCAGTTCTCCATGACTGAGCTTACATTTGATACTTTATTTGAAATACGGTTAACTCAGCTTGTGATTAGGGATGAAATATCTTCTATTTACTGAAGCAAAGATACTTAATGAACCAGCAAAGACATTTAGGGTGAAAAAGTGTAAACAGGTGGTGGTGATGTCGACAGAAGCTCTGGGATTGTGCTTGGATCAGAAATCAGATTATGCATGCACTGCACATACATAGAATATGCATGCACATGATGTTTGCGTCGGGCACCTGAAGTATGTATGCTACTTGAACTCGCTACAGTATCAAATACAACATCAAGATTTTACATATGAATATAGAATTAAGCTGCTCTATATGATTAGAGGGTTCTGAGGCTTTTTGTAAACCTGGGGGGTTTGTGTGTTTATGCAGTTTTTTTGATACTGAGGAAATGGCTGTAGTGTTAAAGTATGCATGGACAGTTACATTTCTCAGTAAAATAAATCTGAATAGAAACTCTCACATTGCATTTTTCCTTCAATGAGCACCTTTTTGTATTTTTTTTTAAATGAAGAAAAACATGTTGCAAATGGTAGCAGAGGAAACAAATAATAATAAAAAAAAACTCTTCTTCAGATATTGAACTCATGTGGTCTTTTGCTGACTGCAAGCTTTCTTCCAGTCTTGCAGTTAACCTGCAATTATCTTACTTAATGAGGACAGTTTGATGCAAGTGTGGTCTCATCAGACAAGCATGTTCACGTTCATTATGCAGCCTTTAATCAAGAGTCGACAGCCTTTTAGATATCAGACCATACAAACCGTCCCTATTTATTATTTGAGATATTTGTTTGTGAAATATATTGACTTTTGTGTCAGAGACTTCTTTTCTGGGGAGGTCCCTTTTATCTCTGTCTTATACATATTAAACATTTGTCTTTCTGGCGCTGTTCACTCCGCTGCCTTTACAGAAGAAAAAGGGTGCTTAACACCTTTTATCTTGAGATTCTTTCGCAGCTCCAACATCACAGCAGATGGGTTTTTCAAATTCTTCCCCTTGCTTATTCCACTGATGCGTGCAGATTAGTATTCAGTGAATTGTACATGTATACACATAAATTTGCGCTTTTAAGACAGCAATTTGTCCCAAAAGGTTATTAGCCTTGAAGTGAAATACAAGATGTTGCATACTGATATTGAGACCACATAAAAATGTATTTAGAGCACCAACTTTTGGTAAAAACGTCTCTACTTCCATAACGTAAGTTAGTTCTACAGCTATCTTACATGATTTGCACATGATTTTGATGAACTTATCTTATGTTTCTGATGGTCTTGCTTTCAGATCTGGATGTACTGCAATGAACAGTGGAAGAGTGGGTGGACCATACCAGACTGAGGTGAATTTGGATTTGATAACCATTGGCGTCAAAGGCACAGTGAGTGATGTGTGTTTGACAGGGTCAGGGCAGAGGGACTGAGTGGACACTACAGTGTGCATTTGTTTTGTCCAAGGGCGCCATACTGCCCAGACCATGTGGCTGGCTACCTTTAGAGACCATCTGTTGCCTGCACACCTGCTACATCAGCAAGGGACTGTAACCATCACCCACTGTGCTCTTCTTTGGTGGATATTATGTTCCTGCTGGTCATTCACCAAGGCTACAAGCCAGAAATTCTACCCAACAGTGACCACCCAGTTTGGAAAACTGCGAGGCCTCAGGGTTCCCGTGGCCACAGAGGTGCTCAGGCCCGTTGATCAGTATCTGGGTGTCCCTTATGCTGCCCCACCAGTGGGTGAGAAGCGTTTCATGCCCCCAGAGCAGCCCTCCTCTTGGTCAGGTATCAAGAATGCCACCCACTTCATGCCTGTGTGCCCTCAGAACATCCACAACACCGTGCCAGAGATCATGATGCCCATATGGTTCACCTATAACCTGGACATTGTAGCCACATACATTCAGGATCAGAGCGAGGACTGTTTATATCTAAACATCTACGCTCCAACAGAGGATGGTGAGTTGGTGTGGTACAACGGACAGCAATGACTATCCATGTCCATTGATCACCGTGGTCGTGGCCCTGATGTCGTTCTGTGATTGTCATAAAGCATGCACCTCGGCTGCTTGTGTCATTGCTGCCACAGGGCTGATTTACCATCCAAAGCAATGTCATCATCGTCTCATATGTTGCATTCCTATTACACTGACAAATATTTCAATCTAGTTCCCTCTCATAAGTGATTAGTTATAGTATGTAGTCTAATGATGTTCCCACTGAAAAAGTCTCATGTATAAAACACACAGGGAAACATAAGTAAAGATAAAATACTTGGCTATGTGCTTGGTTCCTCCAGGAGACATAAAGAGAATATCGCTGAGGTAAGGTGTTGTTCAACTATTGGTCCATGAAATTCTAAGCAATAATTTAGTACTTTTAAAATGATGAGACTAGCATATTTGGGTGTCACTACTTTGTATCAAAGGTAATTACGAAGAATTACTCAGTTAGGAAAGCTAGTAAAGCCAGGAGTGCCCACTTCTCCTGTTTGTTACAAATCCTAAATTACAGTTTCTTCACATTTTACTAAAAGTGCACTACAGAGAACTCCAGACACTGTGTCTGTTGGGGGCCAATTAGCGAGGAGCAGGAGTCAAATCCTGTCTATCGCTTGCTGAATCCTGCTTATTTTCTTTTTTATTAATATATGTTTTTGGTCATTTTGAACCTTTATTTAATGGCAGACACTGGAGAAGAGAAGGAAACAAGGGCAGGAAGAAAAAGAGAAAGCGGAACGCCTTGCTGAATCCTTATTATTTTCCTGTATCTAATAGTGAACTGAAACAGCAGGAGAACGTTTTGTGTGTCTGTCGAGATTAGCAGTACAATGCAGTAATGCCCTATCTTCTCTCATCTTGTGTTCTGACAAACATTTGTCTAATTCAGGTTAGTTCAATGCACCAATTAAACATGGTGTCTGAGGATGCATTCCCTTCCTCAGAAATATTCAGGGTCGTATAATAAGAAAAACATTCAGCATTCAAAGTTGAACCGTGTTCAGCTTCTGTATGTAACACACCACTCTTTGAATGGCTTTTCTACGGTAGCGTAGCAACAACAGATAAACAGCCTGCTTGAGAGGTAGCAGTCCAAAATGGTGCAGCCCACATTTTATAATGCTCCTAGTCTGAGTACTGCTTAAAGGCCTCCTCATTGAGCGCACAAACAGGTTAATTACATTTCACATTTGCATTCCTATTTAAATTTCAAAAGAAAATATAAGCCATTGGTTCTATACATTTTTATTTTTTATAACGTCATTGTTTATTTAAGATGTACCTTGGGCACCCCGTGACTTCATTATTTGTTTCACTGATGTACAACAGTTGCTGTGTTCCTTTTTACTTTCTGAAATCAAAGTAATCTTTTCCCATTCCAAATTGCAGTAAAGGTTGTGTTTTTGCTGTTTCAGCTATCCAATATTTATGTCTGTGCTTTAATGCACCACACAAGTCAGAGCAGGTCTTTGCTTTGTTTATTAATAATTCATTATCACACCATATACCTCATATCTCCACTAACTGCAACTATTTAAGTGTTTTGCCTGAGGAATTGACATGATTGTTTGTGGGTAAATATCTCATCCTACAAGGAGATAAAATGAACTAAGAAAGATGTATTACTCAAGTCAAAGGAAAGACAGCTGGATCAATATAACAATACAGATAATAAACCTTTTAAAAGTAGCACTGTGTGGGTGTATGTGCACTCATATGCGCACATATATACACACTGTGACAGACCAAATCAGTGCCTAACAGATAATGATTTTTGTTTTGGAGAAGCTCTTATTCACAATTATGTGCATTATGCCTCTGCAGCTTTTTTAGATAATATCATCAAAGTTTTGTTAGAAAGCAATCGGATGAACGAGTACAATTTTGTAAACTCAATATATATTTTTCCCTCTTTTGTATTTTACTTGGATGATACGTTAGCTATACAACACAGTCAACCACTCTTTTTTTGAATTCTCTACTTCTTTTTTTCTTCATGTGAATCCCAGGGAACCAACACAAGAAAAAGGGGGCGACTTTCTCACATGCAGAGACTCATATATCTGAAGGTATTTTCAAGAGCTCAAGGTCTTAATGCATGGTTTCTTTAAGTTTAATTTGGGTGAAGGTCTTGGTTGCTCTTGGTTTTGTACTGCTATATATTATTGATGGTTCTTTTAATGTGAGTGGAATGAGTAAAAAAATGTTATCTGATTTTATGATTACAGAACATGGCTGTTGCCCTCATGTCTTGATATAGGCACTGTTGAAATCCCTACCGTACGTGCTGCATCTCAGCTGCAATGGATATTAATCTTGAGATTGTATTCTTTAATGCGACGTCTTCTACTCTCTCTTATAGACAGATATAAGACACTGTAGAAATCTATTTAACAAATACATGTCACGTTGAACCTCTTGAGCGTGATGTTCGCTGCTTCTATTTTAACTCTGTGTGTTATTCCACAGTTCAAGTCAGAATCAGCTCTGTTTTCACACATAAACACAGGCAAACGTTTTCTAATGCTTATGCATGCAAGTAATAAATTGAACTGCCAAGTGTCTTAGACATCTTCCGCACAATCTTAATCTTGGTTGAGATCAAACAAACCAAATAGATTTATTGTGCTTGTATTTCTAATCCAGAGGCTTATTAAGAACAGCAATCTCCAGATATGATACAGAACACATCAACCTACACCACTGTATTTAAGAAAAAGTGCTTGTTTGTTCTCTTACATGCTCTGTAAAAATGGCTGTGAAATATATTTGACCATTTCTTCATACACATACTTGTCAGACTGTACTTACCATGCATTTTTGAATGTCATTACAGCTTCCAATCCACAGGCCTACCACCCTAGCTTGCTTTTAAGCACCTTTGTAAAGCAGCCTTTACCCATACCTCATACGGAACAGTTGGGATATAAAGTTTTAGTAACTGTGCTCCATTAATTCTCCGTTTCATTTCTGATACCTCTGCAGTTGTGTGCTCAGCATGTGTGTGTATGTTGACGTTGCAGATATAAGGGACTCCGAAGCTCGACCGGTGATGGTCTACATCCATGGAGGCTCCTATATGGAGGGCACCGGGAACATGATGGATGGCAGCGTGCTCGCCAGTTATGGGAATGTTGTTGTTGTCACGCTCAACTACAGAATTGGAATATTAGGTGATGCTTTTGTCTCTGCGTGGTAACATTTAATGGTGTTTCAAATAGAGTATTTAGTCAGTGCAATATAAGGGAATAAAATGTAACAACAGCCATTAATTGCCAGTTGTTTTGCTCTCAATAGCCAATGGAAAGAGGATACATGAAAGGAAAAAAGGATAAAAAATATAGGTAACTGAGATCATTGTAGCATGGCATAGCTTGATTTGCATACAAATGTTGTCCTCAGAGGAAAAGTGATGCAAATACTTATCATGCTCTGTCCTTGTTTGAAACAAGCTGTTTTACACCCATCCTGAAAACACAATTTATCTTCCTTTAGACGGATTTATCTAATCTATACAGTATCAGCTTTTGCCATTCTTGAAAAAAAAAAGTCAAATATACTATGGAAGGGATGCAGCAGTCACAAGGCAAGGTCAAATGTATTTTGTTTCTGAGTTTAACATTCAAAAACAGTACCTTGTTAAGATGAGAGTAGACAAGGGAATAAGTAATACGACCCGATGTAAGAGCACCTGTGACCTCTGTTGTTTTGATGAAATTCATTTAAGGTATCAGGCACAAGTAAAGATTAATTTATTTATGCACTGGGGATGTTATAAAGTCAGTATGGTGAGGAGAGCATTCAGATTTCATGAGTAGGGCCCACATCTCTCCCTCAGGGGCACTGCTTCTTGGAAACTATTACAAGGAGTTGACTAAAGTTGTCAAGCCACTGTGGAGAGAGCAAAGGCATATTTGCACCTGAGGGAAAACGGTGTCAGTTAATTCAGATGCCCTGCTGAGCTACAACTTTAGATCAAAGCTGTGACATATACTGCAGATCTCTACTTCAGCAGTCTGTTGTGTGTCTGTGTACAACAGGCTTCCTCAGTACTGGTGACCAGGCAGCTAAAGGAAATTATGGACTCCTCGACCAGATTCAAGCTTTGCGTTGGATAAGCAAGAACATCGGTTACTTTGGAGGAGACCCGGGCCGCATCACAGTGTTTGGATCTGGAATTGGTGCTTCTTGCGTCAGCCTGCTAACACTATCACACCACTCAGAGGGTAAGACCAAACCATTAACATCTTTGACTTGTGATAGTACCAATTTACTTTATTAGAACTTAAAGTCAGAGGCCATTATTCTTTATTGTTTATTTGAATTAGCTACTCCTCCTGGAGTCTACACAACAAAACTTAATGTACAATACATGAAATATAACACAAATTATTGCAGACTGAATTCTACAATGTGTTTTCTCCCAACCAAATTAATTTCCTCTCTTAAAGATGTTATTTCTGGAACAATTAATATTTCAATATGATGTTGGAATTTTGTTTCTAATCTAGTGCAGCCATAAACGGTCTGTCAGGAAGATGAAGTGTTATGATATGGGAGTAGGGTAAAGGGGGTATTTGTTAAGTAAGTGATTGCTTTTGTTCCCCTCTACTCAGTCTAATCAGCCTAAAAGCTTTGCCTCTTAAAATGTGAAGCTCTTAAAGAAACCTACTGGCATTATAAAGTTTTCAACATGCCATCATGTTCACCTGCAGTGGTTTTTACGTCTGTTTACCTACAAGGATATGGTTCGTCAAAGTTCTTCAAAATCAGTTTGTGTGCATTGATATTCTGTAACTGCAAAACATGAAGGTACTGTTTACTAGGAAGCAGATGAGACATGAGGATGAGGCAATACCAGACCAAAAGCCAGTGTCTTATCCATGTTTGATAACTTTTTTTCTTTGTATTAACTGCTGTTATTTTTATTTTAGACATGTACGTGTAAGCCACATAAATTACATTTGAATCACATGTATAAAGAGTTAACATTACCCATGCAAACACCAAGCTCCTTGCAAAGATCAAAGGAGAATATTTTAGAATAGGTGGCCCTCTGGGAATTGGGCAGAGTCTTATCTTTGCTGGATTATGGCCCTGGTCTTCCGGTTGATACAGGACAGAATCACAAGAAGGGCAGAAATAGTGTGTTTTATCAATGCCAGTGAGGCTGCGGCAACTGTCCTTTGTGGGGTTCGTATTTGATGCCCTAGCTCGGCTGCAGCGAATGCACAAAGACCTCGGGCTGTCTTTGAAGTAGACTAGCTAGCTGCTGCCCTAAAAATTTGAAGTAAATGACAGGAAAGAAGGGAGAAAGTGACACCGTCGCTGCACTCTTTTTCCCTGCGACTGATATGCCTTAACCTCAGCACAGTATTTTTTGAGTTGATACAATCACTTGTCATTTTTAGGTGGTAAATACAAAATCCCCGGAGACAGAGGTGACGCATTGCATATAAACAATTCAACTGAGCAGTGTGTTTACTGTATCAACATTGAAGGATCAGGGTTACTGCATATTCAGCTCCCTGCACAGACCCTCCACTGCACAGTTGGCATCAGCAGTCTATGTGTACGCTACACAGCTTGTTAGACACAAAAAAATAACGATTCTACAATTACAGTTAGTCTGTGAATATCGGGTGCGGGCAGGGAAACTTGACACCACCTCAGTGTAACCGTAATGCAAAGTGATGTGTATTCACCATTATCTGCATATGTACATGTTTCTATGTAATATATAATGGCTCAGTACTGACAAGGGACAGCACTTGAATCCAATAAGAGGATCAACAGCAAGTGCTTTTGTCACTTTTTATGGATATAATAAAAAGGAAGAGGCCAACATCCCATTACCAGTACATTTTCTTCACACAGTTGCATCACTGAACAGCTTTGCTTCAGCAAGACCCGATTTGCCTTTTCAGGGTTTTTCACTTCCTAGTATTTAATAAAATCCATAAGATGTTAGCTTAAGTTTGTTTGCAACAAAGGGTGTGAAATATCAATTAGTATACAACCTGTGGTCTGGTGAGTGCATGTATTTGCTTGAGGCAGATCAGGCTGATCATACACTTTCTGCCCTGGGCATTTAGAGGCAAGGGAGTGAATTAATAATGATCACTAACCTCTATTCTTTCTACGGGCTTACGTGCTGTGTCTGTCCTTTCTGTTCTGAATTGTGTCCCAAGGTTTGTTTCACAGAGCCATCATTCAAAGCGGCTCAGCCCTGTCCAGCTGGGCTGTCAACTACCAACCGGTCAAGTACACTCGCATGCTGGCTGAGAGAGTTGGCTGCAACGTCCTGGACACTGTGGACATGGTCTCCTGCCTGCAGAAAAAGAGCGCTAAGGAACTGGTGGAACAAGATATCCAACCTGCCAGATACCGTGTGGCTTTCGGCCCTGTCATAGATGGAGACGTCATCCCAGACGACCCAGAGATCCTCATGGAGCAGGGAGAGTTTCTTAATTATGATATATTGCTGGGTGTTAATCAAGGAGAGGGGCTGCGCTTTGTGGAGAACGTGATGGACTTGGAGGACGGTGTGTCTGGCAGTGACTTTGACTTTGCTGTGTCAGACTTTGTGGACAGTTTGTATGGTTATCCAGAAGGGAAGGACACACTGAGGGAGACTATTAAATTCATGTACACAGACTGGGCTGACAAGGACAACCCGGAGACCAGGAGGAAGACTCTGGTGGCTTTGTTCACAGACCACCAATGGGTGGAGCCATCTGTGGTGACAGCTGACCTTCACGCCCGCTATGGCTCACCCACCTACTTCTACGCCTTCTACCACCACTGCCAGAGCCTCATGAAGCCTGTATGGTCAGACTCAGCGCACGGAGATGAGGTGCCTTATGTGTTTGGCATCCCGATGGTGGGCCCGACTGACCTGTTCCCCTGCAACTTCTCCAGGAATGACATTATGCTCAGTGCTGTGGTTATGACGTATTGGACCAACTTCGCCAAAAGTGGGTGAGTAGTGGAAAAACACAGACAAACCTGTCCCTTTAGTGGTTCAATAGGTGATGTTTCTGGTGATGAATAGCTCTGACATTTTCACACAGAATAATGGGCCACATAATGAGCAGTTCAGTATGAGACATATTTGACTCTGGCCTTCACAAATGCATGTTGTTTTCACACATATATTTTCATTCTTACCCCCACACATTTTTATTTTCACCACTCTGACATATTTATACATTGTTCTCTTATGCATTCAAAGAAGCCAGTAGATTTATTATCACAACTATTAAAAAAATGGAAGACATGACACAGGTGATGCATGGTACTTGAATCTACCACCAATGTGAGCGAGTCTTCTATATGTGTCTCCAGGCTTGAGAGTGAGCTTAAATGAAACATACAAAGATTTATAGGTTGGTTTTTTATCTAATATGTGAACAAACGTAAAAAAAAAAAAAAAAAAAAGAGCTCATACCTGGTTCAGTCAGATTCTTTCATCCACAATATAGTCTGTACCTCTATGAAGAGGCCTCAGGTTGAAATAGATTCTTGCTCTTATTCCCAAGTGCCTCTTTACTGTCAATAAACGATTGACTCTCAGCTCATCACAGTCTCCAACAGTCACATTTGAATATCATATAATCCTTTGGAAAAAAAAGTTCATTCTAACATGATTGTGTCATATTAGATTGAATTGTGTGTCCAAAATGGCAGCATTATTAAGATAATTAAGGTAAGAACATCTGACCTGACTGGTGCTGCCTTTTTTGTGTTGTGATCTATTCAACCTCTAACTTCTGTTACATTTACCCTCCTTTTATTACCCTGATTAAAAGACTAAAGGAGTCACCCTAAAGTAATGCCCCTAATTAAGTGCAGGCTGAACTCACACTGTCATTACTTTTACTCTTATCTCCCCTTTTTCCTTTAGTTCACAAAAACTCACATGAGAAGCAGTACTTTAGGTTTTAATAATTAGTTCTTTATATGAGAAAGTTCTTTAACATAAAGTCGAGAAATTGGTTTTATTATTATTGCACAAACACTTCTTCTTGTAGTTTTGCTTCCCCTGTCTCTAAATGACTTGGCTTCACCACTCACAGAGAACAGCTTAATTTTGCACTGGTTTAAGGATGAAAACTAGCATATGGTGGATATTTTAGCATACTGTGTGTACCAAAAAGCTTTAAAAAAAAAAGTGATATTTATCATAACACTGCCAACATTAAATGAATATAAACTATACTACAAACTACACTATCTGTTTTAAATTCATCCCTTTAAGTGCCAAGTTTTCACTTTTTAGAGAGCCAGCAGACAGTGCTAAGACTTTTGTAGTGCCTGTTTTAATGCTTATAACAAAGTTTCATCACTCATGGGCAGGTCTCTTAAAGGTGATTGATCTTAAAATTTACAGTTTACCATAATTCACATAAAAATTTAAAGTGGTTCCTCACTATATCAAAGAAAAGGTTATGACGAAGAGAAAATTTAAAGCCGCACTTCCATAAAACACTACGTCCTTTACCCTGAGTTATAGGACAAATTATAAACACAGAAATATGTTGGGAATACAACAATATATTCATGTTTTAATCTGTCTGCTAGGAATATTACTGTTCCTTTAAATGAAAAAATAACCTTCAAATTGATTGTTAACAATTATTTAAAAGACAGAAAATGAGCAAATCCACACATCTGAGGAGCTGGTGCCAGAGAAATTAAAACCTGGATTCATTTTCTTGTAATAAACTAATCTAATAACTCGTTACAGCTGTGCAAAGCAGCATGTTAACGAGTGCAAACACTGTATCACGCAGGCAGGCGTGTTGCACTGTGTTAAGGTTTGGGTTATTGTTGTTCTATTATTGTCCTATTGAACGAGGAGCTGCTGTGAGTTCATTTCAGTGGTGAACTTAGGAGAGACAGGGAGCGGAGACTGAGCAAAGGTCACTGTCAGGGGTCAGTAACGTGAAAGAATGAGGGAATGCTGAGCCCTTGAGGAGAGACACTGACGTTACATTGTTTCGATCCTATTCTCAGCTCAAGACTGTTTTGGTGTTTAGTTATTCTCTTCTTATCCCTCATTTTCTCTTTCTTATTATTAATTAGACTAGAAACCATTTTACCAGCAGTATTAGAGTTATAGAGCTGCATTTTGTTCTTATTTAAATGAAATCACTTGCATTTTTTTTTAATGTATGACCTGTGTTTTCTTTTTATGATGTGTTTGTAGGGATCCGAACAAGCCGGTTCCACAGGACACCAAGTTCATCCACACCAAGGCCAACCGCTTTGAGGAAGTGGCCTGGTCTAAGTATGACCCCTACGACCAGTTATACCTGCACATTGGTTTGAAGCCTCGTATCCGGGATCACTACCGCGCCACCAAAGTGGCCTTTTGGAAACACCTGGTACCACATCTCTACAACCTCCACGACATGTTCCATTACTCTTCTACCACCACTAAGGTTACCCCACTGGACCCCACACAGTCCAACGGTAAGAGATCTGGTAGCACTGGGCGACCTCCTGTGTCCACTGCCCACAGCGGTGGTGAAGGAGGGAGGGAGATGGGTCCACTGATCATGCCAAACCCCAGAGATTACTCCACAGAGCTCAGCGTCACTATAGCTGTAGGGGCGTCATTGCTTTTCCTCAACGTCCTGGCATTCGCTGCTCTCTACTACCGCAAGGACAAGCGCAGTCGGCAGGACACGTCCCAGCAGCCCAGTCCCCAGCGTGACAGCAAAGGCAACAACGTGAGCCACATCGCCAGTGTAGACGAGACCTTGTCATCCCAGCAACGGAACCAGTGTGAAGCCCTTCACAACCCACTTCACGTGTCTCCCAGCTTGGACTACTCGCTCAGCCAGCGGCGTTCTCCTGACGACATCCCTCTGATGACACCCAACAACATCACCATGATTCCCAACTCCCTGATGGGCCTCTCCAACATGAGCCCCTACAGCACCTTCCCCGCTGGTTACAGCTCAGCAGGCCTGCCCAGCACCCACTCTACCACACGGGTATAACCTGGCAGGTGACAGGTAGATGTAGAGAACTGTGGCGTACTTAAAACATGGAAATGTAAAGCTGTATTTAGGATGTGTAGGTAAAATAGTTTATCTGTTCTGTCTTTTCCAAAGGTGTACAACCTCCAACATTCTGCCTTTGCTCTCTCATGATAGGAAGTCTAACTGCAGTCATTTTATAATAATCATGTTCAAAGGCAGTCAAAAAGAAAAAGTGCATTTCATTTTCCACTTTGGCTTTTTTGGAACTTTACCTAGCAAGAACTTAGTATAATGTTTATACAGTTGGATTTGTATGGGAAGCTTTTTCTTACTCTGTGATATCTATTTTGATCCCCTGCAGTATGTGGAACAAAGTGACATTACAACTCATGGTGGACAGAGATTTGGGAAAAGCTGAAAAACAGTATTATTATGATTATTATTATTATTATCATCAAGCTATTTTATACATATTTCTCATGGTACATTGCTTATTATTAAATTGTATTTTTACTGTAATTACTTTAAAATGCCTTGTAACTCGCTCATGTAAGGATTTACTGTGGAATCATGACAACATTGGATTGAAATTTTACTCAAATGCTGGTTACTCATGTGGTAAAAATATCCAATTTATCTAAAATATCTCTATCTGGTGATGCAAAATACGACACCCCCGCGTGTGAGAGTGTGTGTGTCTGTGTGGGTGTGTGTACTAAGAAGTGCGCTACAAAAATGTAAATTAGGCATTGTTTAAAATTAACCATTCAGTTTTAGTGTTGTGTAATCTATTGTAGTCTATTTGAGTATCCTTGCTATATTTTTGTTTTGCGTGTCTATAATTTTGTTCAAGACATTATAGGACTATAACTTCTGCTTCACTATAAAAGAGAATTGCTTATAAATGTGTTTTTCAACTCTAACTCATGGTTCTTTTGGCTTGGCTTGTTTGTACAGAATAAACTTAGACCAGCGTTTTATTTGTTGTTTGTTTATGAATAATGTAAGGTCTTCAGAAAGATTACTGTAACTACATTGTAATTGTATGTATTCCAACTCAGTTATTCACATTTAAAAAGGAGTTTTATTAAACTTACAGATAATCGCTCCTTCTCCATGTGGTTTGGACCCTGTTCGTATGAAGATATATCCAGGGGTCACTCTTTACTGAATGGACATGATGGACATCAAGCTTTGAGATTTGATTTCTTTGAAACTATCATAATGTTGTTTAATCTAAATGAGCCGACTATTAAAAGATTTTTGGAACTAAATATGCTGAAGAATCCACATTTGTTTTTTGGGGGGGAGGGAATGATGCTTTGACACTTCAACAGGTGTTTTTTCAGTTTGAGACATTTTCAACTCTTGTGTGGATTTGATCACACCCTATATGGATAATCCAAGTAGAACTGTCAGTCACATTTGGGAAGCTAGCAGCAAATTAAAAATGCTACTACTTTATTTGTTAACTTCACTGATACTTTACAAACTTTCGCTAGTGGTAAATTCGACCTTTTCCCACCTTTCCACGGTGATCCTGTGTCGTGCCTTCTTTTTAGGATCTGTCTTTGAAAATATTTGGACATAGTGGCAGGTTTTAGTTCCCCAGGCTTCAATCAAGCTGCCAGCTGAGTCTGAGATTATCATGAAAGACAATCAAACACGCAAGTAAATAAAACACCCAGTTGGAGAACAGTTCACCGTCCCCCTCTTGATTTATCATGCGGTAAAACAAATAATTTACGCATTCACCGCAGGAGGTCATTGCCATTGAATGCACTTCTGACTGAGCTTGACGTGTTTTTGTGCTCTGTGTGCTTGTTTGTTTGTTTGATGGCTGTTTGTTCATTTTGTCAGAAGATAAAATAACACACATTACCATAACAGGCATAGAAGGTGGTGCAAATATTTTTATTGGGCTCCCTCCTGCCCTGTATAAACACATGCATATTACCACATTCAGTGCGTAAATATTGGAGAGTATATCTGTCATACTGCAAACAGTTACAAAAATGACTCTCAGATGGATCACTGTAGCATATCATATATTATTCTATAGTATATAATTATACTAAACAGCAGACAGGATGCATTGATACATATCTGCCGCTGTCCGTGGTCCTGTTCATGATATGGAGGAGTAACTTTTAAACTGATTATACAGAATGTACCACGATATATGTGACTTAACAGCACTTAAAAGCTTAGTGACTAATGTGTTTGTTTAAAACCAGTTCATGCATCAACTAAGGAATGCACGTTAGTCTTATTAAATGTCACCCAACAATTCATCATCTGAGCCACTAACATCCTTGACCACCTGCCTGGAGCCGCTTTTGTGGAATATGGTTTATTCATAAATGGATGAATTGCTCTCTTCATGTCACACAAGCGAGTGAGCTTCTAAAACTTGTCCTCCTACCTAATCCCATCCTTTGATTGTCAGAATTATTGCTTATTCACATCTCCCAAGTAAAGCTGACAAGCATTGTACACACTCACACACACAGGACTTTGGGTTAATTAATGTTCCTCGTCTTTTTTCCTCTCCCTCTCATGTTTTTTTCCCAGATTTCAAAGACATCACTCCTCCCCAGTCTTCCCTTAAAGCTTAACAAAGCTGATCCATTAATCCTTTCTACATACTAATTACTTGATCTGTTATGGCTCTAGGTTTTCCGCAGACAAAAGGCATTTGGACAGAAAATTCAAACCAAACATTTCAAAATCCAAAGAAATATTGTTGCTTTAGAACAGATCGTTTTCTCAAATATTCTGAAGCCGACATGAGATCGGTACTTTACGACAAGATGATAATATCATACATTTGGGGAAGATGGCAGAGTGCCTGTACCTCCCTTTGTGTGCTCAAATTAAAGCCAATGTTTGCAAAGGTAAATTTCAGACATTTGATATAAATCACCTAATGCATCATTGTGACATTTTTATTAATGTACCTGAAGACATTTAATTATTTTCACTTGTTTGTATTAAGATCTCAAACAAAAAAATAGGATGAGGGGCTTCTCCAAAAAAAAAAAAAAAAACATAGCGTGGTGTTTTCTCCTGCTTCACACTGGGTTCTTTGTACTGAACCCAGCTTTGACATCAACTGGGTCAAACATGAGGGAGGGAGGGAAGGAGGGCAGCAGCTGGACCCGACTGTCAATGTCACCCTTGTTAGTCAACTTCATCAATGTCAGTCACTGGTGTTTCGATTTATTTCACTCCTTTGTCATTGCACACTTCTTATCTCTTTGTGTGTATCTAAAGATGCTCCTCTGAGGACTCTCTGCCAAGCTAATTACATACATCATGTTGACATGTAACATGTGGTGTGTGCAGACAGTCGACATATGCACAGATGATCTGATGTATTGAAAATAAA
>JAPTYQ010000007.1:16133444-16145895 GCA_029814465.1 Ostorhinchus cyanosoma
AGTGCGAGGTCCCGCCCAATGCTGCTTGCAGCTTTAATTATTATTATTATTATTATTATTATTATTATTATTATTATATTGAATAGTATGTGCAAATAACCTAAACTAAAATTAAGTAAAATATTAAAATTCATTTAATACTATTTTAAACAATACCTCCTTAATTTTTATTAATATGTAGTTTTTATTTGTTAAAAATATGGTCAAATATTAATTTCACAGTTACAGTTATGTTTTTGTTACTGTGTCATGGAATCACTTTTACTTTTGGAATCAGACTTTTAATTTTTAAATATTTCATTCCAAAACAAACTTTTACTTTGAAAAGCTATCGACTCAACTTCCGTGTTTGTTCCGCTGTCTCATGTCTTTAGTTTCATGCTAGTGGGGGAAATTCACAGTCCTGTGAAAATGTAACCGTGGAATTTCCACAGCACACAGCAGATCGCTTCCTGGTATGTTTAAGTGTCGTGTTTCCACAATAACGGCATCGTAGTAGATAAAGTACAGCCCCACGCGTGGGTTCACAGTAACAACTGACGGACAAGTGGAGGAGTCGACTGAAGCCACTGAACACTAGGACCACCTCCCACGGAGAGTAAGTCAGCTGGCTTAGAGCAGGTTTCCCTCAGTATTAAATCTACAGGCACAATAACCTTAAACTGAATGTTTTATTGAATTTAACTGGTTTGTAAAGGTTTCAGCTTCGGAATCACTGATTAAAGGGGAAAAAACAGACAAATAAACCATTAGATGTTTGCAACCAACCTGTATTAGACTTGCAGCTGGATGGAGATGTACACTGAATATAATAGCAATTTATTTCAGTCTTGACCATAAATGGCAGCAAAAAAAACCTTATAGACATTATATAAGGTTTAATTTATGTATAAAAATACGGATTAAAAAAAAAAGTCTTTAGCAATAATGCAGGATCTGCTACAAAAATCTAGTGTCTTAAATGTTTCATTTAAATTTCCTCCAGCTACAGAGTCTGGTACTATACATAAAAACAACAACAAATAGAAAAGCCATCTTGTCAAACAGATATTAGATCTGAATGGGGATGTGATGAAATCTTTCCACCAGTCAGGAAAACGAGGTATTTTCTGTCTGATATTGATTGTTGGCAAGAGGAAATTGTTTTTCAAAAAAACAGGCCTGTGAATAGTGCATAATGATTCTGAAGTTTCTCTGGAAAGAGTTGCTGCTTTGTGATGTGATATTTGTTTGTCATGTCAGTGTTTACCTGTACCTGTGTTATGTAATAGTGATATTTGGTGTTGTTATGACTGATGCAGGTCCTGTGTCATACCAGAGAAAATGCCATCAAGAAACCATCTAGATAAAATTGGGAGGAGGAAGAAAAAGAAATGGACGGAGGAAGCCATGGAACGTGCGCTGACCGAGGTGAAGTCAGGACGCTGCACAGTGCGGCAGGCTGCCAAGGAGTTTGGAGTCCCTAAATCTTCACTGGGCGACAGAGTGAGTGGGCGGGTGACACCCGGGAGTCGCAGCGGCCCGGCTCAGCTCATAACATCTACAGACGAGGAGCTGCTGGTGGAGTTCTCCTTATACATGTCCAGGCATGGATTCCCACTTACAAAGCAACAGCTGGTGTCTTTTGCTTCATCAATTTATAAGCGGCAGCACCGGAGGGTGGCCTTCTCCAAATTAGGCCAGACCTGGTGGCTCAATTTTAGAAAGCGGCAAGAAAAGAACATTACAATTCAGCCAGCGGAGAGCGTTGTCCGTGGGAGGACAGTGTGTGTGAGGAAAGAAGCGGTGGATCAGTTTTTTCACTTATTGAACACTGTCATGAACACACATGGGCTCAGGGACAAACCACATCAAATCTTCAACTGCAGTGAGACCAGCTTTCAGCTGGGCAGGAAGAGGGTGACTCTCCCCCAACCTGCCAATCTGGGATACAAGCCAGGGACAGGCTGCAGGGACCACATCTCTGTTCTGGCCTGTTTTAGCGCAGCTGGAGAAGATGTTCCCCCGTTCATTATCTACTCAAAGGCCTACCCAGGGGGCGTGTGCTACAAGACCCAGGGGCCACCCGGGGCCCTCTATGGGTGGTCAGACTCGGGTTGTGTCAATTCCGAACTCTTCAAAAAGTGGTTTCTCAAGCACTTTCTTGTTCATGCACCTAAGGAACGTCCGCTGCTGCTGATTTTCGACGGACACAAGTCGCCTGTGAATCTGGAGGTGGTGGAAGCCGCCCGCAAGGAGGACGTCATACTGTTGTGTCTTCCGCCTCATTGCTCGCACATCCTGCAGCCACTTGATGTGGGACTGTTTGTGCTCCTGAAGCAGCGTTTTGCAGCACTGATAGGCGACGGTTGTACCAGTGGTACTCACTTTGCAGTTAGCAAAAAGGAGTTCTCAGGTGTGTTTAAGGGCGCATATCAGGTCGCGAAGGAAGAGGAGGGTGTCAGGATTGTAAAGGACGGCTTTAGGAACTGTGGTATTTACCCACTGAACCACTTTGCAGTCAGTGAGGCCCATTTAATGCCATCACACAGCATGGATCCATCAGCCGGATCCACTGTAGGAGACTTGACAGAGGCCGGACCCTCCTCCTAGCTCATCACTATCCAAAAGTATGAGCCTCCCTTTTCGAAAACCTGATCTGAATGAATAGGCCAGATTTCATTGAAATACTGAATGGGTTTACACTCCTTTTCTGTATGTTGTGCCACCTCTTCCAAACTCCCCGCAGCGATCTGTTTGTCAGCTGGCCAGAAAGAGGCAGTGTGTTAATATTAATTACTTGCCAACACTGCTTTGTTATTGTAAACAAGGCTGTATATCTAATCTGAATGCTGTACAACAGGGAACAGCAAAGGATGGTAAAATAAATAGGAGGATGATTAAAATGGATTAAAGAGAGGCAAGATTACATTTTTTTTCTATCTTAACTGTAGCTTTTTTTTTTTTTTTTATTTAAAGATAATAAGAGGGTTAGAAGTTTTTTGTTTGTTTGTTTATTTGTTTGTTTTTAGGAAATCATGAGCCAAAAAGGTTGGAAACAACATACGTATCAATAA
Source organism: Ostorhinchus cyanosoma (assembly GCA_029814465.1). Taxonomy (NCBI): domain Eukaryota; kingdom Metazoa; phylum Chordata; class Actinopteri; order Kurtiformes; family Apogonidae; genus Ostorhinchus; species Ostorhinchus cyanosoma. Next base: position 16,136,501 of record JAPTYQ010000007.1, read on the forward strand.
AATTGCAACTTTATCTGTTGTTTTTCTTGTTTTTTCAGTGGCTGGCCCCAAGATAAGGTTTACTTTTTAGGTTCTCTAAAAGGCTGTACACTGTTATTCTTTTAACACAGTGAAATAGGAAACAGATTCACATTATTACCTTAATCATGCTGACAAATATCGCTGAACAGATTCAACGTTTTGTCTTTGCAGCATCAGAAATGTAGGAATAGCACACTGAAATGTGTGAAGATGCTGGTTTTGACAATGTCTTTTTAACCCAACTTTGGTGGTTTCTTCCCTATAAAACCAGTTAAAAAGGTATTTCCTTTTTTTGTCAAATTGAGTCAATTGTAAAGAAAAAAAAAAGTAGAGGTGTTTTTTTTGGTTTTTTTCTTAGGAGATAAGAGGGAAGCATTCAAGTTTAATGCTTTTGTGAATGTTATTCCTGTCATGCGCCTGTCATAAATAGTTTTGAAAGAAATGCATTGTTTAAAATGCCTAAAGGCTGTTGAGAAATGTGCGATATTTCCTGTTTGTGGAGCAGGTATCCTTAAGTTGGATCTCAGGGAGAGAATGCAGCTACAGATTAACAATAGATTGGCAATATTCGGCTGCACAAATGTGTCTATAATCTTAATAATTTACCAAAGGGATTTTATTGCCTCTGCGTTTGTTTCATGTAAGTGTGTGAATCAAGTGATGTAATATCAGTGCAACAATACCCAAGATGTGAATACTACTGTATGTATAGCATAGATACAACTGTTAAGAGATACAAGTGATTTTTTTAAAATAAATTTTAAAGCACTCAAGAGATCTATAATTTGTAATTTAAGACTGATGACTCATTATGAATTTTACTATCACTAAACATTGATTAAAGAGTTGAGAGGAGAGCACATATGCAGGTGTTGAAACAGCAGATTTGTGTTTCTGGCTCGAGGGTAAAACTCAAGTAAGGTTTGTATTCAGACACCGCTGGATCGGTTAAATCACAGGTCAGCCTGCAGCATATTTAAGGTCTTTAAGAATGCAGTAGAGCTGCCCTACAGTTAAGTTAATGTTTATGTATGGCGCTATCACAGATGGTAATTTGTGCCTGAAGGCTTTATGCATTTTTTAGTAATTATTCACTGACACCAAAGAGTCAACACTAAATTTCAGTTTGACTTGCAGAACTGCCACTATATAAACATAAGCACCAGATTGTATGAAAAATGATCGTGGGATTTAGATATTTTACATGTATTTTGTAGCTCACTAATTGGTAATCATATCAATATAACAATGAGCATGAGCTAAGACTAGTAATTAATGAAGTTCTTCATCTCATCCCATTTTCTAAAAATCACAAAATACAATCTTGGCTTTGACAAAACTGAGGAAATAACCATCTTTTATAAATGTCTGTACATGTAGCTTATTAACTTGAATGTCTTTACAAATCTGGATGGGCTGTAAGTAATGGTTATTTGTTACTTGTCTGACCTATAAAATAGTAATAATGTAATCATTGTTATTTATATAGCAGTTTTAGAGAGTGCTTTTACAGTCAAAGCAAACAGGATGTTCAGACCTCAAAGTCAAACTCTGAGGTAAAAAAAAAGAATAAAAAAATAATGATAAAGGCAAGAAGTCAATTACATATGCACCCATCAAAAGTCATTAATCACAGAAAAAGTAACAAAATACAGTAATAAGTGTACATGTAAATCAACTCATAACTACAGTTAGAGAAGGAACAGAAAGAAGCAAAGGCTTATCTAGTCCTGTCCCTTCCTTACTTTCAGTGTCAGATTTCTAACCAAATATATTTCCTTCATCAGCTATTTATCCCATTAAATTAGATAAGGAATTACTAGTCACAGTATCTTTGTATTAGTTATATCATCATTGCACAACCATTCTGCTGGAAATAAACAAATAGAGACTAAACTATGCATGGTATAATACTTAAGCCGCAAACTACATATAAACCCATCAACAATATCTCCTATTACACATACCAAGATATGAAAATGGTGTGATTACTCAATCCATTTGTATGAGTTGATTTAATATTTGTGTTGTCTTTTAAATAGCAGTATATTCTTACACGACTTTAAAGTATCATCAAGTTTATTCCATAACTTGATTCCACATACAGAAATCCACATACTTTTCAGAGTTGTGTGGACCGCTGGGTAAATGAAATGATCTTCACCTCTTAGATTGTAGCCTTCATCTCTTTTTGAACATGTTTTGCAGATTGCTAGGTAACATAGCCTTTTGTAGGAGTAATACTGCTTTAAAAGTAACTAGGTCAAAAAATCTTAATAGTCGTGATTTCAAAAATAGGGGATTGGTGTGGTCTCTGTAGTCTGAATGATTAATGATCCACACAACTCTTTTTTTTTTTTTTGTAGTGTGCAGATGTATTACCCCAGACTTCAACTCAATAAGACAGGTATGGCAGGATCATCCTGCACTAAAGTATGTGCAAAGCTTTTTGTGGTAGTAAATTCATTGTCTTATTAATTATTCGTAAACACTTTGTTATTTTAGAACACACATATCTGATGTATGGTTTCCAGCAAAGTTTGTGGTCAATGAAAATACCCAGAAACTTTCATATATCCTTTCAATAGCTACCTGTTTAACTGTTAATTCCATTTCCATCTCACATTTTAACATATACTTAATTTTACTTACGTTTAGCGCTAATTTATTTTTGTCAAACCATTTTTTCAGTTTATTCAGTTCATTCTGAGTCATTTGTAAAAGTTGCTGTAGGTCTTCTACAGAACACAAAATATTTGTCTCATCAGCAAACACAATAAATTTAAATAAATCAGAAACTTTGTAGATATCATTAATATAAAGAATAAATAGTTTTGGACCCAGTACTGACCCCTGTGGGACACCACAGGCAATGTCCAGGCATTTGGATTTGTGCTGACCCACCTGTACATATTGAGCTTTATTTCTTATATAGCTTCTCAGCCAATCTAGAGCCACGCCCCTTATGCCATGCCTCTCCATTTTTGATACACACCGTGATCAATCGTATCGAAAGGCTTCTTTAAGTCAATTAAAATTCCTAATGTAGAATTTTCTCCTGTCGATACTTGTGGATGTTTCTTCAACTGGTTCCATCAAAGCCTGAATTGATAAGTGAAACAGTGTCACCAATTAACCAGATGAACAAAGGTTAGATTAAAAACTGGGAAAGAACTGTCTCGAAGATAAATAATACACTCAAATATACAATTACAGTAGAAATAATTAATTCAGACAATAAGTAAAGAGCAAAAAAAGAAAAAAATCAGTGAGATCAATACCCAGCTCAAATAAATGTGTGATAAGAGACATTTTATCATAAAAATAGTGAAAGTGGTAACACATTACAGCCATAAAAACTATAAAAAGAGGGCGCATCCTAAAAAGTAATAAAAACAATAGATGGCAAAAGCAGTAAGAAGTAATATATGAAATACTGAAGCTAAGTCAACAAAAACTAAAGTAGGAATACTAAAATCACATAAAGGTAAGCCTATAGTAATGTGTCTTAAAAAGTGATTTAAAGGAGCTCTATGTAAGAATTATTTTCCCAGTAATCCTAAAATGGCCCTGAATGTCACCAGACATGAAGGAATCATGTTCATTTCAAATACCGATACCCCTGACAGAAGTACTCCAGCCAGAATATTTGCATTTGAAAAGTTAAGTGTCAGCCCACAATTAATGTTTCTGTTGTCATTTGTTTTGGTCTGATGCTCCGCCCATCACCTATCTGCCAATCACCAACTCAGTAGTGTTTGGTCACCCAGGTTACCAGTTCCCACTGAGCTGCATCTGGAACATTTCTGATCACAAATGTCTGAGATTACTAAACCGAAAAGCCCTCTTATTATTTCCAAATATGTTGTGACAAAGTGAGAAACAAAACAAGCATATGTATAGGAGATGCTTTTGAAACATGGAGATGGCTGAAAGCGGAGAAGAATTTAAAGACTGACGCCGGCTCTCCTGTGGTCTCGGGGGGCTGCGGTCTCTTCTCTTGGGTCTCTTTGTAGTAGACACTCATGCTGGATCTGGCAACCCCTAGTCTGGGGGGAGGCTGAGGGGATACCACACTCTACAGTATTTTGAATGTGATTGCAGTTGCACTTTAGGCCACAATCCTACATACGACTTCTTCAAAAGAGGTCACTGAGTCTGTACGTCTTATCTCCTTGTTGCAGGTCGTTCCAGCTCTGTTATGTAATCAGGAGCCAGATGCAGATAAGGTTTAAAAGTGATCAGTAAAATCTTAAAATCAATTCTAAAACAAGCCAGACACCAGTGCAGGGACGCTAATAAAGGGGTGATGGGTTGTTGTCTGAATCCTGGCTGTTCTATTTTGGATCAACTGGAGGCGGGAGAGGAGCAAGTTACTTTGAATCTCAAAAAGATGAGAATGTGTGACTTTTTCCAGATCAGAATATGGTATTATGAACTTTATTTTGGTAATTGGTAAAAAACAGGACTAGATTACTTTTTTGATGTGTTGGTCAAATGAAAGATTGGTGTCTAAGATATCAGAGATTTCTCACTGATGGCTTTATGTTGGACTATGACTGATGAGGTTTTTGAACCAAAGACCATAACCTCTGAATTTGAAGCGTTAAGCTGGAGACCATTTGGTGACATCCAACAGTTGATATACAATACAGGCCAAAAGTTTGGCCACGCCTTCTCATTCGATGCGTTTTCTTTATTTTCATGACTATTTACATTATAGATTCTCATTGAAGGCATCAAACTATGAATGAACACATATGGAATAACAGAGTTGTTTTGTTTTTTGTTTTTTTAAGTGGGGCATAACTCAAAACAGATTCTTCAAAATAACCACATTTGCTTTTATTACTGCTTTGCACATTCTTGGCATTCTCTGGATGAGCTTTATGAGGTAGTCACCTGAAATGTTTTTCAAAAGTCTTGAAGGAGATTCCAGTGATGCTGAGCACTTTTTGGACATCTGCGGTCCATCTCATGCCATTTAACTGAGAAGGTGTGTCCAAACTTTTGGCCTTAACTGTAATTTAGACAATTAAGAACAACAGCCAGGCTCCCCAGGTTGAATGTATATCTGTGTAGCAATAAAACAACATTATGGTGTTAAATAACGGGGGCTAATGAGAGCATATAAATAGAAAATAAAATCGGACCTAAAATAGAACCTTGTGGCACACCATAAGTAATGTGAGTTGCCATAGAAGCATAGATTCCAAAGGTTATGTCTGAAAGATATGAATAAAACCAACTCAGGTTTCAAGACGTTCAATTAAAATGGGAAGGTCAGTTGTGTCAAAGGCTGAACTTAAGTCTAAAAGAATTAAAATTGCACTGCTCCTCTGTCGACTGCCATCCTTTTCCATTTCTGCTCCTTTCTTCTACAATCTCTTCTTAACTCTTGGATGGACTTAAGCCAGGGTCACGGTGTCGTATTAGTCTTTATGTCTTTATAAGGGACAACAGACAAGGACTAACTCTTCTGTGAGAACGAGGATTAAATAGCAGTTAAAAAAGCAATACTAGATCAGTTAGCAGACATTCAATTAAAAACCTGCTGAAAACATACTGAATAAAACCCCTTTGTGGTATGACACACAGATATCCTTAATCATAAAATTGTCTAGACTGAGGCTGCTATATAAAAAGCAAGTCAAGTGTGTGACCTCTGATATGAGTGGGTTCTTTTACTCCCTGAGAGAGGTTAAAAGATTATGTGAAATCAGCAGTGAAAGGCAGCAAACATGTTTATTAAAATCACCTAAAATGAGAATTTTATCAAACTTCAACCTAGAAAATAATAAATGAATAAATTGCTAAAATTGTAACTGGATGATTAGCATTTACTGTAAGCCCGAGATATTAAAATGATGTGAAAGTGCTATTTTTTTTTCTATAAATGATGTCAAGCCCCACCCCCCACCCCTCCGCTGTGTGAAAGTGCATGAAAATAACAGAGGTCAGAATGTCAGAAAAAGTGTTTTGCAAAGCCCAGTGTAATGCTCTCCAATGTTTTGTTTAGTCCACACTTCAAAAGCTGCTCCCTAGAACCTTAGAAAATGTTCAGATTTGAGAAGCTGCAACCAGAGAATTGAGACTTTTCTCAATGACTCAAGCCCATTATTGAAATCCTTGGTTAATTCAATAGCTGATGACTAATAGAGTCATTGTTAAAGCCTTTAAACTAACACATATTTTTTAATCATTTTTTTTGTCTCATCTCAGTAGCACTTACTCAAATTTCTGGGCTGTGGATGAGACGTATGAGCTCTGTCTGGTTACAGTAGGTTTGGTCTCCACAGGACGCTCCGTACTGTAAGACAGAGGAAGTTGTGAATGTGGGTGGTGTGAAAGCGTGTCAGATGCAGGAAAACTGGATGCAGCGTCCGAATCATATTAAATTTGAATACTTTTCATCACCAAGAGTCATGTCTCAAAGTACCTCTCTTGGCCTTTTCCTGTCCGATCTGAACTGTGGATCCAGCTGGAGTCTTTCTTCAGCAAAGTTCGGACCCTGGTGGTTTCAAACACTCGGTCTCTGTCAATGTCTACATGCACATTTTTCTGTCAGTATGGGCAGCTGCAAACTTTATTTTGACATAAGTAAGAAATTTTGGCTCCATATTTTCTTACCTTGTGACATTCTGCTTTTCTTTTTCAAAGTTCAACCTTTTGCAAATATTTAGAGAAACAAAATTTTACATTTAGTCTCAGTTCATTCTGATATAGATAGAATAGAAAATGTCCAATTATCTCTGGTAAATGCAATATGTACACATCACATCCTGATTATATATTTTTGAAGTATACTTTCTGCTTATGTGTTGCACCTTACATTCTCATTTTATCCTGCCGCCAGTGATTTTATATTAGTTTTATGAGAACCATTTAATAAACCACATACCCTGAAAGCATTCTGCAGCACATTCACCAACTAACAACAAACTGAAAAAAATTCTCAGTAATCATTAAGATAATTATTTTCACTTGAAGTAAAAGTCGCAGCACAGATTGTCATTAACATTTTACACCTTTTCCTGAGTCATTCTCAGCCTTCATCATTATTTTTAAAGAAATACCTAAAAGCAGGGTGTTTCTTCCTCTAACACTCAGCACCAGGAGTGAAGTGTTTTCCCAGCATTAAGTTGCAGAAAAGACTCTTATGATAAGGATTACTTCAGGACATTGTGATAACTTCACTCAGCAAATTTTCAGTTTTGGGGTGAAATATGAAAAACTACAATCCTGTTGAGTATTTTAGAATACATAATGATTTTAAATTTTATGAAATTGCAGTTCCTGGAAGAATTACATGACATTTTCAACACTACAGTTGACCCACATTACCCTAGAAGCCTAGGAAAAATCCTACAAACAGTGTATCTAATTGCTGTAATGATAATAGCCATTAGCATGAACCCTCCCTGTGTTTACAGTTGTGTGATCTTTCACATTGTGCATCTTGTCTGTCTTTTCTTTGAACTCTGGTTAACATTTTGACCTGCACTTAGCATATTAATCTTGTATTATTAATCATTTTCTGAGATTTGCAAGCACCAATTAACCAGGTCAAATCCATTATGCTTATAAAATGAAAGCAATTCCAGCTTTATAATGAGCCCACAGCCTGCATAGCAGATGAACATGAAATCATAGCCGGTGTGAAGTCCTTACCTGTTCTAGTCAGCCGTTTTAGTGCTGTCACAGTGTCAGGTCTTCTCTGTGTCGTTGCCTCACACAGGCAGCTCACACTGAATCCAGGCAGAGGCTTTAACCAGAGCCCCCACCCCCACTTATGTCAGATTTTACCTGCTGTTAGTCTGAAGTTCCTCACCTGGACGTTGTTATGCAGGTTCATCGAGTAGGCGGATGGGTTTTTCATTTCGCAAGAAAGATGGAGTGGGCAGACAGGTGCCACTGTTACATAGTTTCATGTTTCCATAAGTGTGAAATGACACATTCTTGAGTTGGTGTGCCAGCCAAAACCTCTTTCCTGTGAACCAAATGAATTTTTTTTACATAAATCATTCTTCCTTCTTTTCTGGATTCACTGCCAACCTCACACCAGTTAAACCAACCCCGCAATTTAGTTCTCAGTGTGCTTTTCGTTCTCCACTGTCCTGGGATTTTGCATTTGCATGCTTTGAAAGTGGCTGGAAAAATACCTGTCTCTATTGTTTGATAGCATTTCTTTAAAAATTTATTTGTGTTTCTCTTTTATTTCCAAAGAAAGATAGAAGATTAGAACACATGCTGTTCCTGCTGGATGCAGACAAAGAATCAAGAAAAACCAGATTTGACAACTGGAATTTAATCAATCACTTTATAAACTCCTTTCAATGTCATTCAGATTGAAAAGCATTCAAGCAGTGAATTCATCCACTCCAGTAAAACTAAAATAGTCCATCCTGCAAATTATACCTCGTACTCATTTTACATCATTTTACGTTCTGCATTTTATGTGATTCACCAATTATCAATCATTTATTTAACAACATGAAATATCTGCATTGCTGAATAGTTTTCTGTAGCTTTCTATATGAACATGTAATCACTGTTTTAAGTGTAATCTCTCACTGCTGCTTATTATGCAGTCTATGGCTGTGACTAAAACAAACAATACATAACCTGTCATTCATCCTCTTGTTTTTTTTTCCTTTTCTGCAAGATTGAAGTGAAAACTAAAGAGGCGGACATCTCTAAACCTAGCTGAATAAAATCAAACCTACCAGCTTCTCTTGAGAAGTAAGATTCACTTTATTTAGATAAACTGGCCTTTACAATAATCTATTTTATTCAGCTATAATTTGAGGGAAACAGAAGAAATAAAACCTTTTACACCTTTCCTCTTTCATTCACTCTCTCTCTCTCTCTCTCTCTCACACACACACACACGCACACGCACACGCACACACACACACACACACACACACACACACATACAGATGTAATTAGTACGAATATGTTAAACCTTGAGGTCACATTTACCAGTGGGAGAGTCTCTAGACACTTCCATTATTAGTAAAAAACCTAATGTTTTTTTCCTCCCTTGTTATGCTGACTTCTCAAGTCAGGCAGGACTTTTTGGATACATGCTGTACATTTTAGAATGATGTGTGGAATCCAGCAAAACCTCCTTTGTCGCTTTGCTCTCTTTAACTCAAAGGCAACATCCTCAGAATGAATACCTTCTGCCTCTTCTGCATTGTATTTCTCATGAAACTGACATTAGTATGATTAACATTCATGTAAAGCTTTTTACGACATGGTGGAATGTGAACAAACATATTTCATTGCAAGTGTCTTCATGACAAAGTGACAAGAAAGTATTTGACATCATCTTGTTCTTGTGTCTTTGAAATGCAAACTGTGCACAC
>JAPTYQ010000007.1:16151671-16167443 GCA_029814465.1 Ostorhinchus cyanosoma
TTCTATTCACTCCCTAATCATCATTTTACTCAAAAAACAAACAATGTCTTAGTTAATTATTTATAGAATAGTCAGAAGTTAAAACGCACAAAGTAAGTGTTCATGGGTGAATGTTATCACCTGTGGAAAGGGGAAGGACCGGTTGAAAATCTTGGGCATTTTATCTAGAAATATGTTACTGATTTTGCAAGGTTTTGTTTTTTTTACTGGAGATTTATGAGGACCTTGGGATACATTTTAAAATTCTGGAAAGAGTGTTATAAAATATTTTTAACATTTGCATTCTAAAATGAAGTACTTCCCTTTTAATTTCATTTGCAGAGGATATGATTTTATTATTTCCTGAGTTGATTTGACTTCAAATATTAGCTACAAAAACATGCTAGCTTACCCTCCATGGGCGTGAATGCACCATAATGTTGTTGTGTTTCACCGACAGTCGACAGGGGGCGCTGTGTCCCAACGTCTCCTCCGTGTGACAGGATTGGAAGGCTGCTGGGAAAAGATGGCAGCTTCCTTTTGTTTGTGGGGACTTATTGTACGCTGAGGACGGAATTAACCACATTCCTCTGAAGATTCACGGACCTCCGTCTCATATAAGGGCTTTTCACCAACATTTATCCGGGTACTTTAACCGGGAGAACATGGAGAAGAGCGCGAGCACCGACAGTTTGGGCTCGAAACGCTCCTCTTCCCGACAGCCAAGTGTTGATTCATTATCCAGGTAGCTAAATCCAACACAACACGGCGCTTTTAGGCTGGATAAAAGTTTCTAAATTAGCATCATGTGGTTGTATTTACTGTGTCATAGCTTTAGTCAACACAGCTAATCCTAAAGTAGGTCTGTGTGCGTGTTTAGCAGTGAATATCACCGTAAAATGTCACGTAATTCATGTAACAAAATGACACGAGTCCGCTAAAGATTTCAGTTTAGTCGATCTTAAGTGGATCTTTTTCGATTAATCGGATATATTGTTTGATCTTTTGTTTATATAAAGAGAAGTCGTTGTGTTCTCGTTGACTTAGCTCATAAAGTGTCTGTCACCATGTCCCAAAGCCTCTGAAGTGATTTACTAAATGTCCCTGTATGATTTAGTAAAGTAAACTAACATATGTTTGACTTGAACTACTTTCAGATGTGTTGAAGTAACTGTTTGTCAATGTTTTATTTCAACGTGAGCCCTTTACATGTCACAACTTCTCAGTCTGACAGCTTTTCACAATACAGGTTTACTTTATTTATTTCATTTCATTTAGATCTCTTAACATGTCAACATCCCAATAATAACATTACCTCTGAAATATATATGTGTATCACCAAATATAGAGAAATATCAGGGTGACAAAATAGCCAAATCAGTCAATCAGAAAATAATCAAGTTGTGCAAGATGTAAGATACATAAAATATATCTTACCTTATTAAAATAAACCACTGATTTGTCTTAGTTTGGTGTTAAAGTTAGATTTTGATATATTAACTCACTGGTCTACTTTTTTTTTAAAGATATTATCTTACCATCACACATATTAAATGTGTTCAATCTTAATAAGAGTAATTAGAAAACAAATGACCAAAGTGCCGGTTAGCTGATGTTATCATTGCACATGATAAATTACACATATGTTGATTTATGTACATTTACGCTGAATATTTATACATTTACAATATAATGAATCAGTAATGTGACTGTATTGTAATGTACAGTGTTGTAAACTAGATCTAGTAGCTCTACAAACATTCCTCTGAGTAAATCCCATTCGCTCATTAATTCATTGATAGTCACATTTTGATCCAAGACTGTATCTTGGAAAATACAGCCAAACAGCATTTTCTTTAATAATGACTCAAACTTGGTTTTACTACTCTTATTCTGGAGGCATTTTACTTGTAGATCAGTGCTACATGTGCAATTATGGACAAACTTATTGGACTGTTGTTAAAAAGAAAAGAAAAATTGAGTGAAGAGTGTGAATATGTGATGGGATTCTGCCAAAAGACCCATGCAATATTTGCTTTACAAATTTAAAAGAGACATAAGCTGTAATGATAAGTTAGTAACATATACAATTAAATAAAGAGCATATTCAGTAATTCATCTCCTGATCCTCTTTATCTTTGAGAGGATTGCTGGGGTGCTGGAGCCTGTCCCAACTGTGTTTCAGGCGAAGGCGAGGTACACCCTGTATGTTTTGCCAGTTCATCACAGGGCTGAATGAAGAGCATATGTTGAAAACAAAAGCATATGTTGAAAAACAATTTAGAAACAATCAATATTCCAATAAATTCACTCTTGCTGAAGATGTATAATATTGAATTTCTACAGGAACATCATGTGCTTTGTCTTACTTATTTCTGCAAATTGATAATGAAATGTAAATTGTCCATATATTGAGATCTTGTTGACAAAAGATACCACTTGGATGGTGATAGAATGAGTTTATAAAAACTAGGACTATCAAAATTAACACGTTAACATGGATTAATCCATCATCATTTTTAATTTGATTTTAAAATTAACCCATCTTCAGCACAGAATGATGCTGAAGGTCTCTGGCACCACATTTTCGGGGAGGTTGTCCAAGTAGAGTTACTGTCATGCATGGACAAAGGGGTGGCTGAACGAGTAGTGACAGGCAGCAGAATCTACCGATAAAGATGGAAGATGCTAAACAGCACGTTGACCCTCTGGATGGAAATATGAGGACAAAAAAACCCACGATGGAACAGTCGACCAACATAAAGTATTATGCTCACTCTGCAGGAAGGAGTTTTCTTTTCACTGAAGCACTTTCAACTTAAAATACCACCTTAACGGGACAGCACTTGTAAAAACACAAAATTATTATCAAAAGACTAGAAACTTTGACATAGCTTGACATTTTTTAAGTTGACTGTATATCAGTAAGTATTTGAAAGGAAAAACAGTCCCATTTATTAATTTTCCCATTTCCATGTATGAACATGAAGTCAAGCTCTAATGATATTTACATTTCAGATGTTTATTTGGACAGATGATCAATTGGTGTGACATTTTTTGTATTGTAATGATTGCCCAGTGCTTTGGAGTGTGAGAAAGCATAAGTATGAAGAAATGTTTCAGGCTCTTGAAAGGTCAACTTAAGTGAATTCTTAGTGTTTCTGCAGTTGGATAATATCTTTTGTTTGACCAACAGCTAAGTCCACATTGAGGCCAGGTGTCAGTTCATAAAGTATAAAACACTGCAACCAGTGATTGCAGATGGAAACCCATTCTGTTCAATTAAATACTGGTTACGGTAAAACCTCAGGTGTATGGTTTTATTGCTCATTTCTCCTCATCTCTGTCTTCAGTACATCCACCTCTCGCTCTGACCGGTCTGCTCAGGTCAAACCTCCCTCTGCAATGTCCTCTGAGTCCACGTCTGCAGAGTTTTCCCCTGAGCTCAGGGTCAGTAGCATTTTCCCTTGTTATTCATCAAAATCCTGCTGGGTCATGACAAGCAAATGATGACAGTAACTTTCCTCTCTGCACTTTCAGGTCAAACCCAAAACTCCTGCCAAGGTGGGCATTGGAACAGATTATATGAATCATAACGAGTGTTTTTGAACAAGAACTATATGTGACTAATAATGTTTACCTTGTGTTTTCAGCAAGTACTTAAAGAATCAGACAAGGAAGAGCCACAGTTACTTCCAAATGAGACTGTGCAGGACACAGGTAAGGGTTCCTCTTCATATAATTAGGAATGGGCTTGATTGAAAGACCTCAAATTCAATGCCAGTTCCTGAACAATACTTTCTATGATACCAGCTTTCCATTTTAACAAAAAAAACATTACATTACACAGTCATCATGCACTTTCATAACATAAATATAATGTAAAATGTGAATTGAATTAAGTGGTTGAATCTCTTTAGTGACATGTTTCAGTATCCTGGCATTTTTACACTCAAAGCACTTTTTTAGAAAAAAAAAAAAAACCTCTTTAGCATCTTTGCAAGTTTTCAGTTCATATATCACATAGACTTTCACTGGGGAGAATTACTCCTCAGGAACTCCTATTTGGCAACATGTGAGAACATGTTTATTGATGCTCAAAGCAATTCAGTCAGTGTTATAACAGTGCTGAAGTTCAATACCTAGACCTACTTACAATCCCAGCTCGAACCAATTCCACTGCATAACTTCTTCCAGGTTAAAACACTTCTGTAGCAAGTTGTAAGTGAATGATAAAATGTCTCTTTTTTATGTCTTATAGCTCAAGATGTCACCTACTTCTGTCCTTTCATTGGAGCACTGAGGGGAATTGTTACAGTCACCAACTACAGGCTTTTCTTTAAGTGCATGGACAGGGTATGTACACTGTAAAAACAGGCACAGTGAATATTTAGGAGAATCAGTTTGGTTTTGCTCATGTGTTTTGATTAATTTTCTAGGACCCAGCATTTGTGTTGGACCTGCCTCTTGGTGTGGTGAGTCGCGTGGAGAAGATTGGAAGTGCATCAACCCGTGGTGATGTGTCCTATGGGCTGGTATGCAAGGTGGGGCAGCAGTAGTGTTGATGAATGAATACACTTGTTTGGTTCGTTGTTAATCGAGTGAAGTATGTACATCAAAGGTCAAAAGAGAAACAAAAGTCAAAAATCAAAAGTAACTTGATTTGTTCCGTTCTGTTACTGTTGGATGTAAAATCCTGCTCTTGGCTCTTCATGTCAAGGAAGCTGGAAATTTTTTCATGCAGGAGCCAGGAAACTCCACTGGAAAACTTTGTTTGGACAAAAAATTTTATGCCAAGACTAGACTTCCCAGTTCATGTCCTGTTTTACTTGAAACAGTTATTGTAAATACTTTGGTTGAGATCATAAGGACCTTCCACTGATACAACGGACTTGAATGGCATTGATTTAATTAATCTTACATTAAGGCCTTAATATGCTATGAAGTGGCTTCTGGTGGCTTTTGACACAGTGTATCTTGTGCAAGAAGTGCTTCAGAGTTGGTGAGATGTGATTCAAGGCAGTTTTGAGAAACACAAAACTACCCCAAGAACAGAGGCAAAAAAGTAGAACATCTAACCTTTACATTATACCAAAAAGTGATGTTATGTGTTGTATATAGTATGTGGGCAAAACTGTCCCTACCCTATGTAGTTGAAGCCCTTTTCCCTTTGTTTTGGCCATCGTGAAGTGGTCATGTAATTTAAAAAGTCTGAAAACTAACCTGGCAGGAACCCCACTTCTAAATTCATTAAGCTCTTTTACTTAACTTTATTAGTAAAGGATATATGAGGATTGGTCCTGTGAGCAAAATGTGATCATTGTATCAGTGCTTATTTAACAACTGGTTACATGTATGCATATATCTATTCTACATAAAGCACGACGCGTATTAATGTGAATAATTAATGGTGAATGACGAATTGTTCATTTCTGAAATAAATATCTCATCTAATTTTACCACCCAGCCAACCAGATTTAGATTCTGTGTAATACTAATACAGTTTTATCATATTAAATAGGTTGCAGATGCTGAATAAATTGTATTTATATGGGGCTCAGGTTTACAGCCACTGGGAACAAACTGTTTCTCATTACCACTGTGTAAACAAGACTGCAATTAAGAAATAAGCAGCATCTCTACTCAGCGTACCAAGTAACAGCCGGTTTCTCTCATGTGTACATATGGCTATTGACCCCTGAATGTGACCATGACCGGCTGTTCTGCCTATCTCCAGGATATGCGTAATCTTCGATTTGCACACAAGCAAATGGAGGACACGCTGAGGAAGTCCATTTTCGAAGTGCTGATGAAATTTGCGTTTCCTGTTTCCAACGGTCTGGTGAGTGATTCTTTGTCACACTGTCTCTGATGCTGTTGCTCTGCACTAAATGCCCACTAATGACATTCCCTCCCACCCTCCTCAGCAAATCTTTGCCCTTGAATATGGACAAGTATTTCCTGAAAATGGATGGAAAGTGTATGATGCACTTTCTGAATATAAGAGACAGGTATTTATAAATCAGACACTAAAATTGATCGATATATGTTAAAGAAAGCTGTTACATTTGTGATTGGCGTGTTATTTTGAAGGGGATACCCAATGAAAGTTGGCGGATAACAAAAGTCAATGATCACTACGAGCTCTGTGACACCTATCCTTCAACTTTGGCCGTGCCCGTCAACATACCAGATGAAGAGCTGAAGAGAGTAGCCACCTTCAGAGCAAAGGGAAGGATACCTGTGAGTGACACTTCTATCCTTATAGTACATACCTTCTCCCCTGCAACTAATTCAATGAGATTTGATTGAATCTTCTATCCTGATAAATGTCATTTCATATCCAGTAGCAGAACATTACATTTAGCACATTTCCTGCAAATTCCAAGAAAAAAAAAACACATTTTGACCCCATGGAGAGCTCTAATTCCTATTACATTTTGTGTGAATTACATATTCAACAAATAGAAGAAACTAAAGGCATATGGAATTATGCATGTGCTTCTATTTTGAACCCTGGTGCAAACAGAAGGTAAAAAATATGTGAAATTTTAATTTGAATATATAAAAAGGAAAATTTTAAACATTGTAAGTTGCAAAGTAATATTTTCTGTTCTGTTTTTGACTTTTCCTAAACACGCTACAGATGTAGGCCCTTTCTCATTTCAGCTCGACTGTCAGGTTTTTCACTTCTTCAGGATGACCCTGTTTTGTGACACATTCATTGTCCTTGTGCTTTTGTTTTTCACCAGATTTCAGGCCTGTGTCTATGCTATGTAGAAGAGTACAAAAAAGTTGTGCAAAGGATGAAAAACACTGTAATAAAAAAGGGAATGATACAACATAATATGAAAATATCAATGTTTTTCTATTATTGTATGATATATTCAGTATTGTCATATCACACAGACCAAGGTGTAGCTGGTTTGTTGGCCTGTCCATGCTAACCCCTTTCACTCTCTGTGTAGGTTTTGTCATGGATCCATCCAGAAAGCCAAGCTACGGTGACGCGCTGCAGTCAGCCTATGGTTGGTGTTAACGGGAAACGCAGCAAAGACGATGAGAAATACCTCCAGGCCATCATGGACGCAAACGCTCAGTCCCATAAGCTCTTCATTTTTGATGCCAGGCCCAGTGTCAACGCTGCTGCCAACAAGGTTCATTTCCTTAATCGAAGACATTAAGAAATTGGAAGAAATTATCAAATTTCTAGCTTTCTATATAGGTTTTCTATGACTTCCACAAATCTGAAATTCAATAATCATTTGTTGAATTTAAATGAAGGATTTAAATGTGTTCGGAACATATTACTTGAAAATCGGTTTTGAATTAAGTCAGGTTGTTCATTCTTGCAAGAAGGAGAAAGAGTTGTGAATCATACAGTAATGATTAACAATTCCATACTCGATAGACTGTCTTCTCAGGTCTCAGTGTTGTAGTTGTAGGAAGACAATGCAAGGTCTGTCTGGAAGATAGCTGTGTCTCCCATCTTCAGAACAGTCTTACCTTGGCTTATATACAGCTTATTTCTAATGGAGCAAGGATGCAATGGTTATTTTGTCTGAATGACATGAGATTAACACATGGCCAAAGCCTTGGTACTTTTTAAAGATCACACATGAATGAACACTTGAAATCTCTGTTTAACTTCATTATGGTGGCATATGATTTTTCTAACAGATGGGTATTAAATATGTTCGATTGGAGGTTGAATCAACTTCTGTTTAAATGTTTTTTTCTTAAAAAAAAAACAAAAAAACAACCAAAAACTAGTAAGATCTGTTTTTTGTAGCTTAAGGGGTGCATTTAATGCTTGGTTTACGCTTGTTCAAAATAATGGGTTTCTCAGTTCTGTAAGAAAGCACTTGAGTTAGAAACTTAAAAGTATTAGAGTTGCATTAGAAGTCATAAGAACAGACCAACCAGCCAATGCGTGGCATCACCTTGTATTGTTCATAACTGTTCATCACGTCAGAAGCATCACTAATGTCAGTCACTTATATCATCATACTTTTTTGCCAGAACTGATATGATCCAGGTCTTAAATTCCATTCTTAATGGTCTTAAAAATCTTAAAATGTAACTTTGTGAAACCTATCCATCACCTGATGGACAAACTCATGTGAAACTGTCAATACTGTTCGTTTTGTCTTTGCAGATGAAAGGAGGTGGTTATGAAAGTGAGGATGCTTATCAGAATGCCGAGCTGGTCTTTCTGGACATTCACAACATCCATGTGATGAGGGAGTCACTGCGTAAGCTGAAAGATGTGGTCTACCCCAACATCGAGGACTCCCATTGGCTCTCCAATCTAGAGTCAACTCACTGGCTGGAGCACATCAAGGTGAATTACAAATATCCCAACGTCATCATGGACACTTATGCCCTGCAGATATTACCTCTTTAATGGGCCTTCTTGGCACTACTAATAAAAAGAGCTGTTTATAGATGTATATTCTTGGTTTATAAGCTCTACCTATGGATTTGTAACTTCCATAAAGTTAGAAGAATATTTACATGTTTCATATTTCTGGGGTAAGAAATCATCAGACATGTAATGAAAGATGATAAAACTCAAACACTGCCTATTTACTATAATAGTAAAGTTTAAGAAAATGTAAAAAAAAAAAAATAAATAAATAAATAAAAAGCTATATAAAGAGGTATAACCTGATTTTCATCCAGTTGAGATGAATAACACTATTGGTCCATCCAAGATCTCATACTCTACACAACATCTCCCCTAATGTTCAACATCCTTTTTGTGCAAATAAACAGTAGAATGTATATCTACGGATGCACTGCTCAGGGTGTGAATATGTGTTACTTCCTGTAAGCTTCCTTGCCAGTGAAAGGCATGTAACCTTGGTAACCAGCTGATCTCACCTTCACCAGCATACTGTATGTGTGTTACTATAGAATACTGGCTACTGGGCTCTGTTCACCCTCAGTTAAGGTCCAGTATTTTCACAACTGCATTGCCATATGGGACATTTATGGTGGCAAAGTGTCCACAGCTTGAACACTAATATTTACCCAGATTATAGTATGTAATTAACATACTATTGGTTTCATACTGTGGCTTTGGACATAACAAAAAAATCACATGCAGTTTAAACCTACTAATCGGAATATTATTATGCAATTTCGGACACTGCCCATGTGCTGCTAATTTTGAAATGAGCATTCAATATTCAACAACCTCAGTGGTCTCCTGTTAGAGTGGAAGAACGGTTTTGGGTGATTTTTTTTTTTTTTTAATTTGAAAAAACCTGATGTATTTTTTAAATTGTGACTCATTTTATTTTAACCAGCAGGAAACAATTGATATGTTATGTTGTTTTGGTGAAATTACACTATATAAGAGGGAAGTTATTGAATATTTCTGCTGTATCTCATTTTATTGTTGCACTTTGTTGACAGCTACCATAGTAGACTATAAACCTCTTTTCTTCTCACCTGTGTCTGTATTTGTAGCTTATCCTGGCTGGTGCGCTGCGGATTGCAGACAAAGTGGAGTCTGGGAAGACGTCAGTGGTGGTGCACTGTAGTGACGGTTGGGATCGCACAGCCCAGCTCACATCATTGGCCATGCTCATGCTGGACGGTTACTACCGTACGATTCGTGGATTTCAGGTGCTGCTTGAGAAGGAGTGGCTAAGCTTTGGTCACCGTTTCCAGCTGGTAAAGGATGCTTCATCCCTTTATTTCACATTAATTCAGATTGTCTTTCCAGTGTAATGTTTCTTCTTACCTTTTTTTCCATCAGCGCATTGGTCACGGTGATAAGAACCACACCGATGCAGACCGCTCACCTGTTTTTATTCAGTTTATTGACTGTGTCTGGCAGCTGACTCGCCAGGTAAGAAAAATTTACGATATCAGCACAACACGGTCTTTTAAAATAACAAATTCTAATCATAATAATATTAATAAATCTCTTATTCTAGTTCCCTGCAGCCTTTGAGTTTAATGAATATTTCCTGGTGACCATCCTGGACCACCTGTACAGCTGCCTGTTTGGGACATTTTTGTGCAACAGTGAACAGCAGAGGTTGAAAGAAGTAAGAATATTTTATTTTTTCCATATTTTTGTGTGTTGTTGAATTATTTTTTTTTTTTTAGGTTAAACATTTAGTTTTTCCATAGAGAGCAAATTCCCACAACTCCAAAGTCATGGGCAAATGAAAAAGAAATGGTGCTTTTATCTCAGTGTGTATGTTTGCCAAGAATAGAGCTGGGTGATCTCACTATATTACATCATGGTCTTTACTTGTCATATAGCTGCTTTTCAGGGTTCTTTGATCACTGAGTTCTTAAACAAATAACAATGCTATTAGAGCTTTCGTACTCAGCTGTCTTACTTTAAATAACTCCAGTACCACTGCAGTTGCTGAAGCTTGCAGACAGCATTGCGTAATGGACGGCTTTTGCAACGTTAGTTTACAGTGTCCACCGTTTTCCATTTATAGTGAATTTTTGGCATCTGTCCACATTAAAGTATTAGTCCAGTTGAACTTATAGAGGGTATGTAATGTACTGGCAGATGAAATGACAACTTCAGACAGTGGAGAATTAAATAAAGTCCCTGAACTGCTGGTCCTGCTTCTGAACACTAAATGTCCTGAAAACAACTTTAGAGCATATTAACATTTTTGGTTCATTACAGAACTCAGATGGGACAAATTAAGCTGTTACAGTCTAGTAATTAAGGAGAAATACTGCAGCTGTCGTAGAAGTCTGCCACTAAGTGAATTATTTGTTCTGTGTTTCTTCTAGCTAAAACAATATTGTGCTAATGTTGGTCCAAAATTATGCAGAATGTTTTATTTTGAGGTAGATTACAACAGCAAGATAAACTTATCACACACAACCTTAGTTTCCAGAAACCTTTTGGAAAACTTGTTTTTGTTTGGTTCTAACTCTTAAACATTAAATAAATGTGACTCAGACCGTGGATTGTGATTCCCCTTCAAAAGCTCATCATATGATCTTTTCGCAAGATTTTACAACACTAGCATTTTTATTGTGAAAGTAAAAGAACAGAGGACATGGAACTGTTTGTGCTAAAGTGGGTAAACCACTAAAGACAGGCTGTCCCGGATCAGACCATCGAGTCTTTGTTTTAATATAAAGAAAATATGACTGCATCCATGTAACTGAAATTCATAACCTGTGGCTACACTAATATCAATACACTAATAATAACACAGATTATTGACTCTGTGTTGAGGAGAAAGGCTGGTTTGTTTTCTTTCAGTGTCTACACTTATCCCATGGCTATGAAGTAATCAATATGAGAATAAGTTGGGTTTTATGAGGACAAAGTAATTAATAGAGTAAACATTCTACTGCATTAATCTGAATTATTCTTTGTTTAACAGGAGATTCCCAAGAGGACGGTGTCGTTATGGTCCTATATTAACAGCCAACTGGAGGAGTTTACCAATCCACTATATGTGAACTATGCCAACCATGTGCTGTTCCCTGTTGTCAGTTTACGCCACCTGGAGCTGTGGGTCGGCTACTACATCCGCTGGAACCCTCGCATGAGGCCTCAAGTACGATGCTGACATTCTGTGTTTTTCAAATGACATTGTCTAAATTCTATTTTTACTCATCAGGTTTCATATAGCAACATTGTCTTGAATTTCTGTGTTATTATTTTGAAATTTTCTGCTGAGATAAAAAACAAACTAAGTCAAGTAGAAATGTGTGTGTGGAGTGGAATTAACTAAATTGTTGAAATGGATTTGATGAACCTGCAAATTGGAGAGGTAAAAAAAGAGATGAAAAATGAGTGATCAATAATGACGTGACTACTTTAAAGCCAGTTTGAGTGAGAAAGCCGTAATGTGAAAACAGAGCTATGTTTCATTCGTCAGTTATTTTGTTAAATTTAACTGACCTTTTATTTGAGACTGTGTTGCTATTTTACCCATTACAAGATCAAAAAGTTGTGAATCAATGGGTAATGGCAAAACGATCACAAATTATGAATAGAAAGACTTATGTCTGCATCTCATTCCGCATGAAGTGCATCATTATTTTTTGCTCTTTAAAGGAACCAGTTCATCAGCGTTACAAAGAGCTTTTGGCCAAGCGTGCTGAGCTGCAGAAGCGAGTGGAGGAACTTCAGCGGGAGGTGACCAATCGCTCAGTTTCCTCCTCCTCTGAACGGGCCGGTTCACCCACACGCTCCATCACCCCAGTACAGACCTTCGTTTGACACAACTGGACCCTCAGGACATTTACAGAGGCTGAGTCCATTGTGTTGGAAGGTGCCGTGTAACGTTTTATCACAAAACACCTGGCACCTGATCTGTGTGCCACTCTGCTTGTTCAGGTGACAACATGCATTAGTAAAACGCTACCAATAGTGTAAGGAAGCAGATTATGTCCTTATACGTCCCATTGTCTGCTTACAACAGGGCAATGTCTGTCTCAGACACTTCTTTAGAGCCATATTTAATCTTCCTACAGTGTTGAGACATTTAACCAAAATAGAGTTTTGTTCTGCACATTGACCTACCCTTAGCCAGTGTTAGTTTTTGAAGTACACAAAAATATTACTCTGGTAAAATACAGTATGTATGCCTTAAACACTTTGAGGAACACTCCTTTCGTTCCTCTACATTGTAACGGTTTGCTGCATATTCATTTGAAAGCATTGTCAAAGCAGTTGTGACAATCCTGAAAAAACAACTGTGAGGGAAAACCTCAACTAAGCAAAATAAATACTAGGGAGTTGTAGCTTAAGGGCTGTAGCATTAGCTTCTAATTGTAAACAGGAGTTATTGGGTGCATAAAGAGGTTTGCTTGTCAGCGCTTTTAGATTATTGTGACCAAATATGTGGGTTTTGTTTTTTTGGTTGGTTGGTTTTTTGTTTTTTTTTTTACACATAATGTGCCAGGTGTGACATTCCTCTCATCAAGTCATTACGTTTCTAACTTTTTAACGTTATTTATTGTTATTTAGTCCTGACTTGTATTTATGATGCTCTCTTAGCCATAAATAGTTTCCCTACACTATTAATAAGCTGCACAAAATAGGCAATAGCTCTAGTTCCTCATCTATAACACTTTATAGTCAACTACTCAACTAGTTTCTTTCAGATTTTTTTAAGTATCAGACACTATTATTTTTATTGGCATCGGGATGTGTAACTAAATCCAGTCATTTACTTTGGGTGTTTATTGAATGTGAATTAATAGCTGTGCCTTTTTCTGTAAGGTCGGGGTACTAACACAAAAAAAGGATGCGCTGTTCTGAACTTCTGTTAAGGTTAAACAGTAAATACAGTGTTAGTTATCCTTTCTGCTGTTTTCCATAAATATCTGCAATAAACACAGGATCCAATGTAAAGGATGTTTAATTATTATACGGTATTAGTGTGTGAACACTCCCAGTGGTCACTTTCCTAGGTTTAGCTAATTACTGTTTTAAAGATAGTAAAACCTCACTAATGGAATAAATTATCTCTGGTTATGATATTGACCTTGACTAATAATGCAAGACAAAGAGTGCCTTTTTTGTAATTGAACATATGTTGAAGGGGAGTCTGAAATCTACACTGTAGCTGCCCTGGGGAGTAATGGTAGCATTTGAAAGCATTAGTGTGATCATATTCAGTCTGTATTATCCTGAAATCTAAATACTGGATAACTCACCCACACATTGACTCAGTTGTATCACAAAAAAACTGCTGTTATTGTATGCCTATTACTTCAAATATAATACAAATACCAATGATTTTACTCTCTCATACAGAAGTATTACAACTGTGGAATACTTGTGTAATCATTTCTCTTGTGGCTGAATCACAGTACAACATTGTATACTCTTTGCTGCAAAAAAAAAGCAGGTGAGGTCACACTGTATTCTGAAATTTCCACATGTATGAAAATGATGAATTAATAAAAGTGCTGATACTATGTCGACTTTATATGCCTTTTTTCTCTGAGATTTAAAACGTTGGAAAGAAATATTACTAGCATATTTGTGGTTGTGGAAGTGTCTTCATACTTCTCCATGGAAATTTGATGTTACTAAAAACTTTTTCACGTGATTTCAGACTGTTACAGAGAATATTATTCAAAGCTTTTTTTTTAACACACAGTATATAATTTCACATCATTGTTTTTGCTTAATCCAGTGGTTCCCAACATTTTTTGGCTTGTGATATCATTTGAACAGCACAAATTCGTGGTGACCGTACTGGGCTAAAAGGACTCAATCATATTCCACCACTTGTAACATGAAGGTTTCAGGCTGCTATTCAGTTTATTTTAGCTTAGATTTCATAAATCTTTGTGTGATGAAACACAATGTCTTTTTCCTCTTCAGAGACATTTAGATCCACATGTCTAATGCTCTCCACTTTGATTCATTTGGGAGGCTTGTCATCACTGATTCAACTTTCCATATAGATCAGGTTTGTGTGACTTGTCACTTTCTTAATCTGAACAATGGTTTGAATTATCTTGCTTGACTTTTAGTAGGAACTCAACTTGACCTGATTTTCACCACAAAAACTTAAGACATGCTTGACCCTCAAAGGTTCAGACTTGATGAACATCTAATTTACTGCCATTTCTGGAAACTAACACTGAGCGTAAGGGTTTCTCCTTCTTCAGTGAAAACACTTTGCACCAACTCTCAAAAACCGAACACTGTTTAATTCAGAATAAATTCAGTTATTCTAAGCTCACCAACAATGACTTTCTTCATACTTTTCTTTATCTTGCTGCTGTCCATGACTATTTGGTAAAGTATAATTGATTGACAAATTAATTGCAAAACTTCCCTGTTTGATAAACTAAATAACTTGATAAACTGATATTAACTGTGTAGGACAGTGCTACATGCAACAACAAAGCAACTAACGTAAAAATGTCAAGTTTATTTTTTCTTCATATTAAACTATTACCTAAATATAACATATAAATGTAATATAAGAGGAAACAAAGAGGAAATTTAGTTTATTATGGAGATAAATGACTTGATGCCTCTGGGAGTAATGTTTGTTTTGTCTTCCATTGCAAAGCAAACTAGTTGAAACAAATGAACATATACTCACTAACATCTGATCCTAAAGTGACACTAATTATCTGCTTTGTAGTTTTAAAAGATAAGTATTTGTTGAATAATAAGGATTTGCAAACAAAAAGGTAATTAATATTGATGTTTTAATTTAATTTGACAACAATGGAAATATATCAGAACAGAATGTATGATGAAGAAAATCCACTTTTATCATCATACATAACTCCACTGTCTGGACAAAATTATGAAAATACTGCAAAGTCATATTTTACAAAATATACATTCAACTACATCATTGCAGAGTGTAAGAAATGTATACTAAGAAGCAGTCTGTTTGACAGTTCATGGAGACAATCTGGGTCTAATGTTACAATTTTCACATAAAGCAGATTTTCATTTCCCAAAAAATTTTGGGGAAAAAATGTGGCTTTGTGAAAGTGGTAACCCCCCCAAAAAAAGAAAAAAGACTGACAGCACAGGTTGTAGTGGGTTTTCTTTTAGGTTGGATTATATTTGTGCTATAATGTTTTTAACCTGCAGAAGGTGCTACAGTCTTACTGTTAAACTGACCGGCCTTCACAAGTGACAGGACTTTTCGGTTCTTGACTGAGTCTTTTCCATGAGGGCTGTTGAACTGCTCTTGGTCTGGCCAGTCACCAAAGAACTGTGGGAGGAAGGAAGGAAGGAAGGAAGGAAGGAAGGAAGGAAGGAAGGAAGGAAGGAAGGAAGGAAGGAAGGAAGGAAGGA
>JAPTYQ010000007.1:16172030-16191882 GCA_029814465.1 Ostorhinchus cyanosoma
TCAATATGTGGACTTGTTCATCTGTTTTGTCCTGTTCTTCTAGTAGTTCGATCACCCAGTCCATGGATTCTGGTGGAACAGACAACTTCATTCTGATCAGCCAGCTGAAAGAAGAAGTCATGTCACTGAAGAGACTTCTGCAGCAAAGGGATCAGACAATTTTAGAAAAAGACAGAAAGGTAAGGTATCAACTTTGCCTCTGAAACAAATATGATTAGTCAAAGCTGCCACACCCTGATAATTGTGTACCAAACTGTCTTGTAGCTTACAGAGCTCAAAGCAGACTTTCAGTACCAGGAATCCAATATGAGAGTCAAGATGAACCAAATGGAGAAATCGCACAAAGAGGCAATGGAACAACAGCAGGTAAATGTAGCTACAGATTCATTATGAGTAGTTCCACATTGTACGTGATTTCCATCAAAAGTGTTGTGGAATGTTGTGATAAAGTTGTATTTGTGTTCATTTATAAACAAAAAGTCCTTTTATGTCCAAATGTTATGGTTAATATTCAATGTCATTCTGTAGAAAATATATGAAAAGATACTTGCACAAATCTCTGAACCTAGGGCCCATCTGTTTAAGATCAAGGTTGTGTAATATATGAGCTAATACTTTGTTGTAAGACAATTTGTGTGGTTATTAGTTCTTTTTAGTGTTTGTTGTAAATACACATGGTTCAGCATATTAAAATTAAAAATATAGACTTTTCAGTGCTTACACACATCCATGTTGTGCTTTTTTTAATTTAATGAAACCATAGTGTTGTCCCTTTCTCCATCTCTGCCATGACTCTTCCTTATCGCAAGTTTTTATGAATGTAGATGCTTTGAGTTTGATGTGCATCTTTCTAAAAAACATGCCAATAATAGGAAAGGATAAGCATATTATGCAGATGAAAGAAAATGGAAATGATTCTTGAATTTCATTCCTCCTGTCCATGTGATAGCTAACACTGTTTTTATTTATTTTCACAGTCCAAGAACAGAGAGTTGATGAAACAAGTGGCCGCCCTCTCAAAGGGAAAAAAGTTTGATCGGACAGGGAGTTCTCTCCTGTTGCCCTAACGATAGGTGGGTCAGTGGGTAACAACACAGAGCGGCTTCATTGTTCTAACACTGTGAAAGTCTCCCTCCTGTGTTTCCTCATTGCCATCAACATTGATTAACTTCTTAATTGGTAAAGCAAGAGACCATGTTGTACATGGCCAATCAAATGTTGAATCCAAGAACAAGAAACTTTTCTCTAAATGTCAACATATTTTAGATATTTTATGGCGACTTTTCCACTGGATCATGGGGTTTGACTTTGCAAGGAGTGGAGGATGGAGCCCTCATTTTTAACACTGCCGGGCCAAAAAAAGCATGGTGTGCATATGTGGATAGCATTCTGTCGACTCCCATGTATCCACTTAATTTTTATGGATGTCATGCAATTTATTTATTCAACTGTATTTCTTAGCTTTTTTATTTCCTCACAACATACTAAGAGAATATCCCACATTTAGGGGGTTTCTTCAATAGCAATTAGTTATATTTTTCTAAATGGACACGATTGTGGATGACATGTTCTCCTTAATGGAGGCCCTGTGCAACTTTACAATGTATGCAAATGTGGGAAGGGTGACCAGTGAGCTGCTGCTCAACAATAGAAAATTCTCAGTATCAATTCATACCACAACCAATGGACATTTTCAAAGGCTGTCTGATAGAGAGACAACTCTTGGCTGCCCTCTTTCTCACTGTGTGACAGCTGTAGTGCTTTGCTGTTTCTCTTTAGTGGAACGATTGTAATACTGCATGATTTTACTGCCAGATACCGGTTGGCATTGTGGTCGGACTTCTTCCCCCTTCCCCTTTTACTTAGTTTGTTTTTTTAAGTCACTTGTAAATGTATTACTGGGGTCAGCCATTGTGTTTAAAATATTGCTTGTATCTGTTTTAGTGAGTAAAGTATGTGTATGGTAAGGCCAGTTGAAATTAACATGTCTGTAGAAGATGCTTTTTAAAAGGAGCATACCTTTCACCTTGCTTTATTGGGCTGGTTTCATACTGTGGCGTCCAGGATCACTTTTGTACTTTTTCCAAACCAAGTGTTTTAAAACTATTAAAAACTGGCTAAACTGTTATTGTGTGTATGTTTGTTTTATTTCTCACTTTTGTCACTACTAGAAATTTAGCAATAGTGGTAAAATGGAGAAAGTACATTTTTGATAATTGATAGTTAACCATCCATAAGACATAATGTGAATATATGAATAATAATGATTTGGTAGAAGATGAAATGTTGATCACCAGTTCCTTGACAGATATGTGAGAAAATTATTGAAATGCCAAAAAAAAAAAAAGTTTCTTTAGGAAAAATTCAAATGGATTGGGATAGATCACCCTCTATGGGATAGATTCGAAAGAGACTTGCTTCTCAATGTGGATTTAAAAAGTAGGTTCTGGCACAACCTCATCTACTTCCAGGGTGCATAAAGAAGGAAAACACTTATGTCAAGAACTGCAGAGGGATTTGGAGTACAAAAATATAAAACTTTATTAAAGGAAGGCCAATGCATTTTGGCACCAGCTGCCCTTTACATCTGAAACATGGAGGAAAGAAATGGCAATTGAACAACCAATCTTGTACAACCACATACAGATGAACAAATGGAGTAACAGCAAAACAGGTCTGGGCATATCAGTAGGTTGCTCCAGGTTTAACATTGTCCCAAGTTAGGGAGTTAAAAGGAATATCCTATTAGTGCTATATTAGGACTAGAAAGTTAAAGGGTACACTGTTACCCAGTACATGTGGGGGATGAAACTTGAATTTAATGAAAGAAGGAGGGGATATTGTGCATATTTCTATTTGTTATGTATATTCTGATAATTCTGATAAAAACCACAAACTGAAATGCAGTGGCCTGGCTTCAACAAAATTGCTCCACACAACACTTGCTGTCAAAAATGTACTTAAATGGTAATTAAAGAAAGTGAAAAGTCACTATCAGAAAAGGAAGGTAAAATATGAGATATAGAACCAGAGATATAATAACATTACTTAAGAAAGCAAGTCATTACGCAATAATAATGCTTACATGTTGCAGTGTTCCCAAATTACACTTCAGAACTATAGCAGTCTCTTATGTTCCTCACCGTACCTGAACGCCTCACACACTGCACATCCGGGTCATTTGACGTTAATGCTAACTGCGGAGGCTAGTATCTTGCACTCAGCTGCAGCTCCTCACACACAAACCAAAGCAAAACACTCTAAACCTAGCTGTGTGAAGACTGCAAGGAAGAGGCAAGTTTTGCGTGTTTTGAGTTTTGATACAGCTATCAAAATCGGGCAAACCGGAAAGGGTTGTTTTTCTTTGAGTTTGAACGAATCGCAAGTTATTTTATTTGGCTAGCATTGGCTAACTCATTTAGCCGGACTGTAGCTACTGAGACAAGTTAGCTGTGTTCTACCCGTCCTGACTGACACCAAAACGTAATGAAAGTCTTAAGAGAATTCTATCAAAGTTATTAATAATGTATTTGTTTTTGGAAAATATTGGCATCACCGAGTCAATTTCGAGTCAAAGTTAGCTAAAGTAACTTAATTATAAACACAGTGACTTACTATTACTGTTACTGTAGTGTCTCGTATTCACAGCCTTAGTGTTACATAAAATAAACCTAAATCTGTATGATCTTTTTATTTAGGATGTCAGACTCGGACAGTGATGAGGACCAAGATCGTCCTTTTTCTATTACCGGCTTCCTCTTTGGAAACATCAATGAAGATGGGCAGTTGGAAGATGACAGTGTTTTGGACAATGTGAGTGTTATTGTGAAAGAGCAAGTTTTAAGTATTACTACCATTCATATCAACAATTACTGCTTTACTTTAAATATTGTGTGCTGTTGTCCACACGTGATGGTTTAGATCTGAATGTTATGTAATTTCATAGCTGATTCTTGGTCTTTACTATTTATTTTGCTATCCAGGAGTCCAAAAAGCATCTAGCTGGTTTGGGCACTCTTGGCCTTGGTTCACTCATTACAGAAATTACAGCAAATGAGGATGAGGAGCAAGAGGAAAACAGAGAATCTGGTAGTGTGGATGCTGAAGGTGAGCATAAATAAACAAAGTAACTAAAAAAAAGTTTTTAGGTAACTCGGAGGTTAATTTTGAATATGTAATGGCATCTAGGTTGGGTGAAAAGCACTGAAGATGCCGTTGATTATTCTGACATCAGTGAAGTTGCAGAGGATGAGACAAAGAAGTATCGTCAGGCCATGGGGTCTCTGCAGCCTAATAGGAAAACAGGTGACTAACTAGGAACATCACTGGATTCACTTGCTCTTCTTTTAAACAATGTGTTGGTAGAATGTAATGTGAGTGAATTAGTGTCACTTATTAAAGCTCAGGTATGTAAATATATGTTTGTCTATAATTTTAACAATGTGTTGCAATGTTTTTACTTAGATGATGAGGATGACTATGACGCAGACTGTGAGGATATTGATTCCAAGCTGATGCCGCCTCCTCCACCACCAAGTCTTCCTACAGCTGCTAAAAAAGAAGAGCCATCTCAGAGCACAAGTGGTAGGTGCACATTACTGTATGTCATCCATTTCTAAAAAACCAGGTCACAACCCACAGATTTATAAGTAAATGTGTCTATCAAGAATTTCAGTAAACTTTCGTCAAATAGCATGTTTCTGACAGTACTTCATATTCAAATCTTATGAATGTAGTCATAAAGCTGAGTCTGTTGTAAATGGCTTGTTTTTCTGGTTTTGTGTCATGTTTTCTAAAACATGTACCTCTTTGTGGTTTATCAAATATATATTATTCATTCAAGATGATTGTATAAAATTATGCATAAATGACAGTGAACATGTATATTTATGCACAGATTTGCTTTTCTCATAGTTAAATAGGTCATGATTTGTAACTTTTCTACATAGAGTACTTGTATTACGCCTTTTTCTCTCTAGATCAGAGGACTGCATCTCTGTAAGGTTGTGTGTTCATTAAGGGTATTCAGTGAGAGATGCTTAGTGAGACAGGTTTAGAAATCCTTTGACCAATACTGCAATTCAATATTAAAGAAATAGTTTCCAAAACAAATCATAATGGTAATAATCATGTGTCACTCTTTCCTCACAGTTGGGGAGGAGGGTGATGGCATCATCTTGCCGTCCATCATTGCACCATCCTCTACAGGTGATAAGGTTGACTTCAGCAGTTCTTCAGACTCGGAGTCAGAAACTGACCGTCCTTGTCAGGGCTCAGGTGCTGGTGGTGCCCCGGACAGGCTCAACCTTCCTCTTGCTGGCATTATGCAGAAAGATGCTGCCAAAGCTCTGCCGAGTGTGACCGAACTGTTTCCAGAGTTTAGGCCTGGAAAGGTTAAACATTTTTATAGGCCCTGCAAAGATACTTTCATTATCATTATTTCATTGTCCTAATAATTATCATTATTGGAAAGACATTAAGAGTCTTGAATGTTTCCCTAGGTGCTACGGTTCTTACGGCTGTTTGGTCCTGGAAAAAACATGCCATCTGTTTGGAGAAGTGCCCGAAGGAAGAAAAAGCGGAAACACCGAGACCCTCAACCTGGGACGCCTCCACCTGAAGGAGAGTGCATAGAACAAGGCCCAGAGAAGAAGTCAGGTTGGGTTTATGAATATGCACCACCTCCACCCCCAGAGCAATGTCTCTCTGATGACGAAGTAAGTTTTCCCTGTTACCTCTACTGTGCCTCCATAATCTCAGCCATTTTTAGATAAGAGTGGCAGTTCATTTAGCAGTTCACTGGGGTTCTAAAAGTTTTCCTTTGCTTCCCAGATAACCATGATGGCTCCAGTAGAATCAAAGTTTTCACAGACCTGCGGTGATGGAGACAAGGAGACAGAATCTCGACCTAAAGTTGCAGAGTGGAGATATGGTCCAGCTCAGCTTTGGTATGACATGTTAGGTGTCCCTGAAGATGGAAGCAATTTTAACTATGGCTTAAAATTGAAAGAAGAGAATTCCAGCGAACCCCAGAAGCAAGATGCCCCAAAAGAAACAACGGAGACTGCTCTTGTGGTGTGTAGACTTTGGAAATGTTTGGTAGTAATAAGGCTCTCCACATGACATTAGCTCAACTCAACTTTGTTTGTGTTTTTTGGCAAAACATATAGTTGAACCTGTTACTTTTTGAGTCCCATTGAAACGAAGTGATAACAACAGGTGAAAATGGAACAAGTGTAGAATACTACTAGTAGTATTAGTACTATAAGTATTTTAAGTAGCCATGACACCCACTGTAGCTCATATTCTATTATTTACTATACTATTAATTATTTATATTCATTTACTATATTACATCACTGATTACATGGCAAAAACCAAAACCTGTCTTTGGTCAAATGAGGGTACAGATGAAGACTGTAAAGTTTTGTTGAATGCTGAAGATGCCATTGCAGCAGTTTCATGGTGTGTTGCTGTGATGAACAGTTGCATTAAATGATTAGTATATCTTTAAAGAAAAACAAAGTACCACTTCTCAAAACCAAGTTGAGTCAAGCATGTAGCATGCAGTGGAAGAGCCCCAATAAAGAGACTGCCCATTTTTGCTGATATTGTGTTTAATATGTCTGTTTTAGAGGCTAGATGATGAAAGTGATGATGATAATGATGGTGGCGATGAGGACAAAGCAGCATTGGAGAACGAACTCTTCCTGATGGTCACTCAGCTGCAGTGGGAGGATGATATTATTTGGAATGGAGAGGATGTAAAACACAAGGGCACCAAGACTCAGAGAGCCAGTCTGGCAGGATGGCTTCCCTCTAGCATGACCCGCAATGCCAACGCTTACAATGCACAGCAAGGTGAGCAGCAGGGCTAACATGTTTTTTAGCCATGCATCCCTTTTGTATCTATTTAGTTCTACAGACATTTGTTTGTAGTTTCAATTGATGCTGTAACGTACTTTGTTTTTCATTTGTGGAAAAACTGTAACAATGTGTTTAATCTCACTTTGTGAAAGAACTATAAATTTTTTAATCTCACAGGTCTGACAAGATCTAATTCCCAGTTGGTGCCACCCACACCTCCACCCATGCCAAAAGCTTCCTCAATCTCTGGGTCCAAACGTGAAAAAAACAGCCATGACAATCTAGGTACTATTTTATTTTCAAGTCACTATATGATTCATTACAAAGTCCAAACTTTTTTGTGCATCATTGTTTGTTTTCATTTTTCTTCAGCCTCTCAGGAAGAAGACACTCCTTGGTTCTCCATTTTTCCAATTGACAATGAGGAGCTGGTCTATGGACGTTGGGAAGACAACATTATCTGGGATGACCAGGAGATGGATCACTTCCTTATGCCGCCTGTTCTTACTCTTGATCCCAATGATGAGAATATCATTCTAGGTATAATCACATACTTTACATATTTACTTTTGTCTTACTTGTTGCAAGATGGAGACTTTTCAGTAATTAGAATTCAGAAGGACCAGTATTGGAAAATGCTGCATGGTGTAGCTTGTTTGATATAATGGGGATCTGCATTATTGATGGTGGTTGGGACCTGAAAATACATTATTTTCACAATGTGCAAGTGAGTTAAATTGCTTTTTTAAAATCTGAAAATTAGGGCACGGAATGTGCCTCTTTTCTTCTTTAATACTGTTTGCTTGTCAGTTTGTTATTAGTCATCTTATTTTGACATGTTTTAAACTGAACTGTGGTCTTGCGTAGAAATTCCTGATGAGAAGGAGGAGACAACATCCCACTCTCCATCCAAAGAGAACAAGAAGGAAACTGCAATCAAAAAGAGCCGCATTCTTCTCGGGAAAACTGGGGTGATAAAAGATGAACCACAACAGGTATATTTCCTTGTCGTGAGAAGTGGACAAAATGTACAATCGATTGTGAATAATATCAGTTAACAGAAATTGTCTTTATCAATACCAATCTTGGAGTACAAATAACCACAACAGACTAACAGAATAGAAATAAAAATATGATATTAATAATTAGAAGTGAAGTAAATGGCTCATCCTACAGAAGTGTTAAAAGAAATGGACAGAATACGTCTGAGGCATTTGAGCTGCTGTTTGCATGAAGGCTACAAGTCCTTAAAAAGTCTAAAAAATTGAAAATCCATTCATTCTAATTTTAATTTATTGAAGAGGTCTGAAAAAAATGATTGAGCTATTTAATTAATGCTCTTTTTATAAAGTTGCATTACTGGGAAACCAGTGGCAGCTAATAAAAACTGTACAACTCAATCAGAATTGATCTTGTCAACAGTATTCAACTCCAGTCTACCTACATTCATTAAATAACAAGTTAAATGTTTGTGTTAAATTAATTTTATCTGTTGTTTCTTGATGAAAGATTTAAGAAATGCATGAAATAACATTGTTGTCTTTCATTGTAGAACATGTCCCAGCCTGAAATAAAGGATCCCTGGAACCTCTCCAATGATGAATTCTACTACCCTAAACAGCAGGGCCTGAGGGGCACATTTGGTGGCAATATCATTCAGGTGAATGGTAGACTAGTGTTTAAGGATAAATATTTCACTGACAAAGAAAAAGATGCCACCAATTCTTTCTCACAGTAAACAAGTGAAAAGTGTAAGAGACATAATAATAGTTAAATAATCAAAATAATGAATTGATGGTCAAACTTTTGTGTCTTGAATAGCACTCCATCCCAGCTTTGGAGCTGAGACAACCCTTCTTCCCCACTCACATGGGACCAATGAAACTACGACAGTTCCATCGACCAGCTCTGAAGAAGTATTCATTTGGGGCTTTGGCTCAGCCGGGACCCCACCCAGTCCAACCGCTTCTCAAACAAATAAAGAAGAAGGCCAAGGTGGAGACCTGCAAGAACGCTCTGCACTGATTTTGTGTTAATATGTACTTTTTCTAACTTTAATTGTTTATGATTAAAATGTTTTTTGTATAGATGAGAGAGCAGGAGAGGCAGGCATCAGGAGGAGGAGACATGTTCTTCATGCGAACCCCACAGGACTTAACAGGCAAAGATGGAGATCTGATTTTGGCAGAGTACAGTGAAGAATACCCCCCACTCATTATGCAAGTGGGCATGGCCACAAAGATCAAGAACTACTACAAACGGGTAAGTCTTGTTTTCCTTTTCCATAATGACACAAAGATGTTAGCCACATGTATTTGTCATTTGTAAAATATACTGACACTGTTATGGTATTATTTAGAAACCTGGTAAGGATCCTGGAGCACCAGATTGTAAATATGGAGAAACTGTGTACTGTCATACGTCCCCTTTCCTTGGCTCTCTGCATCCTGGACAGCTGTTGCAGGTTAGTGCCTTAATCACAAGGTTTCAGATGATCATCCATGATCAATAATATAATAACTTTATTCATTGAGCATATCTTAAAACGCACATGACCAAAGTACCCACAAGCAAGAACATGTATTCATGCATGTACTATTCATAAAAACATCCATGGACACAAGCAAATATTTGTTTAACTCATGTTAAGACATTTGACCAGAATAAATAAAATGTAAACAGAGAAAGTGTAATAATTGTGAGCTGTAATGTTGTTTCTTTTAGGCATTTGAGAACAACCTTTTCCGCACCCCAATCTACCTTCACAAGATGCCAGAGACAGATTTCCTGGTCTTGCGAACAAGACATGGATACTACGTCAGAGAGATTGTGGATATTTTCGTGGTTGGCCAGGAGTGCCCCTTATTTGAGGTCCCAGGACCCAACTCCAAACGAGCCAATACCCACATCAGAGACTTCCTTCAGGTCTGTGAACATACATGACCGCTTACAGTGAGTGAAGCTGATGCTGTTGGTAATGACATCTGTCACATCTTTGTCCTCTAGGTCTTCATTTATAGGTTGTTCTGGAAGAGCAAGGATCGACCCAGGAGGATCCGGATGGAGGATATCAAGAAAGCTTTCCCTTCTCACTCAGAGAGCAGCATTAGGAAACGCCTAAAGCTATGTGCTGACTTCAAACGTACAGGTAGAACTCCCATAAGTTCTGATTATTATTAGACACAGTTCATGTCAGTGCAATGTTAAAGTTATAAAGAAACATTATGTTGTTCGAAGGCATTGAACTCTGCAGTCTCTGTGCCCTGAACTGACAGGCACAATCTGAGAAGGGAAATATCTTTTTATACCTACTGTGGTTATTATCCTCAAGGCAAGATGTAGTGTCAGGACAGTGCAGTGTACAAAAGATACAGTGTTGAGTAAATTCAGCTATTAATAAATAAGTCATGTAACCATACAAAAAAGGAAACGATTACTTGCAGTAAGGTCGAGCTGTGTGATATGACTAAAATCCTATTCAAATTAAACAAGTACATTGTTTTTATAAAAGGCTATTATATTTTATTATGTCACTGAAAACTTGAAGTACTTACGGATAGATGATCACTTTTTTTCTTTTTGTCAATTTCTTACTCTCAAAAATACATATACAGTATTTATGGAGAAATGATAGAAAGATAAAGAAACACTTTCCAATAATGGTTACAAAATAAATACAGTGTAGATGTAAAATATCAATACAGTCACCAATATCAAAACCAAACATACATTATTCTGTATCAGCTGAACAGAAATTAACAAAAGACCTTACATAGATATTGGTAAATTAAACGTAAACCTGGAATGCAAGAAGTCTAAACTAGTACATACAATGTGGAAAAGTACATATGTGGAAAAATGCAAATCATCATCAAAATTAGGGAATATTGCCATAAGAAGTGTGACAATGGATTTGACAAAAGAGCATAATATGGGATGATGTAATGTCCTATTGTTATACTCAGCCCTGTGATAAGGAGTTGGAAAATGTCTAACTGTCTTAATGCTTATGTCAGGGATGGACTCGAACTGGTGGGTGCTGAAGCCTGACTTCAGATTACCAACAGAAGAAGAGATCAGAGCCATGGTGTCTCCAGAGCAGTGCTGCTCCTACTACAGTATGCTGGTAGCAGAGCAGAGACTTAAGGTAACAGTGTCTATGTATCTGATACAGATATTATATATAAGTGAATGTTATGACAGTTGTTTAATATAGCATTTTGCTTTCAGGATGCTGGTTATGGTGAAAAATCCTTCTTTGCACCAGAGGAAGAGAATGAAGAGGACTTCCAAATGAAGATTGATGATGAGGTATTGAGCTCACACATACTCATTTGTTGCTGGAATGAGCTTTTGAGGGATGACTTTACAAATTTATAGTAACAATTAGCTCCACATCAGTTTAATATATATATATATATATAATATTTACTTGTGTATCCTAGGTCCGAACAGCTCCATGGAACACGACGAGAGCCTTCATTTCAGCCATGAAGGGCAAATGTCTGTTGGAAGTTACAGGTGTGGCTGATCCCACAGGCTGCGGAGAAGGTTTCTCCTATGTCAAAGTGCCCAACAAACCCACGCAACAGAAGGTATGACCAGCTAATTCAAAGTCTGCTGCTTCACCTGTATTTAGTCTGGCTTTTGTAAGAGTAGAGGCTGAAGTCCTTCCCTCTGCGTGTTCTTGTAGGATGACAAAGAGCCACAGCCTGCGAAGAAGACGGTGACAGGGACAGACGCTGACCTGAGGAGACTGTCACTGAAAAATGCCAAGCAGCTCCTACGCAAGTTTGGTGTTCCAGAAGAAGAGGTAAGGACATGCTAAAATACCAGAACTACAGCTTTTCTATTGTGAGTGATGTCTGTTCAGAGTTTAACACTTGAGGATTTTCTCATCTTCCTCTCCTGAAGGCAGGACATTTGTCTCTGCTACAAAACATATGTGTGTAAGCAGCAGACCTTCCAACAAGATTTATGGTTATATGTAAACATGATCTATGTTTCCAAGTGTCGCACAGCAGACTCACAGAAACATCTAAAGGAAAATATGAGAAAGTAGCACATTAACCCATGGGGATCCATGGTTCTAGATGTGGTAGTGTTTATGCTGTTGTGTATTTGTACATGCCGTTCTGCATTTGTCCAGCAGTCACCGCCAGCGCAATGTACTTGTAAGGCTATTGTATTCTAAAATTCCTAATATCTCCCAAAATGTTGGTCCTATGAACTTGCTGTTTTCGCTAGTCTCTTCCTTAACCAAAAATACACAAGTATGCCAAGCAGCAGTCAGCCCTTTCCAGATTTTGTGTGATTCCCGAGACACACATACAGGCACACACACACACACACACACACACACACACACACACACACAGAGGCCACTTGGCTTTTATAATGTAGATGGCAGTATTGACATTTTTAGAGATACTAAATTTTAAATAGGGATGGAGTAGATGACTAACCAATTCTAGTCCATTTTTAACATGATAATTGCACATTTTCATACTCATTATTAGGTCTTACGTCTCTGTCAAAAGGGGTCTTTGAATTGTGTGCTCAACTCAATTTTCGTTGGTTAATATATTAATGGTGTTAGCTAATCTTTCAAGTTTGTAAAACTGATCTTCTATTCTTATGTGTGTTAGATCAAGAAGCTGTCGCGCTGGGA
This sequence comes from Ostorhinchus cyanosoma, assembly GCA_029814465.1. NCBI lineage: Eukaryota > Metazoa > Chordata > Actinopteri > Kurtiformes > Apogonidae > Ostorhinchus > Ostorhinchus cyanosoma. The sequence goes on from JAPTYQ010000007.1 coordinate 16,184,569, forward strand.
GGTGATCGACGTGGTGCGAACTATGTCCACAGAGCAGGCTCGTTCAGGTGAAGGACCCATGAGTAAGTTCGCCAGAGGATCCCGTTTCTCTGTCGCTGAACACCAGGAGCGCTACAAGGAGGAGTGTCAGAGGATCTTTGACCTGCAGAACAAGTGAGACTCATATTAAGATTTTTACCACAGCTCACTTTAGAATTCACAGTCACCTTAGAATTCCAATCTCAACACGCATTGTTAATTTAAATTTTTTCCTACAGGGTGTTGGAGTCGACTGAAGTGCTCTCTACAGACACAGACAGCAGCTCTGCAGAGGACAGTGACTTTGAGGAGATGGGAAAGAACATCGAGAACATGCTGCAGAATAAAAAGACCAGCTCCCAGCTTTCCCGAGAGAGGGAGGAACAGGAGAGGAAGGAGCTGCAGAGGATGCTGATGGGTGAGGAGAGCGACCGAGACAACAAAGGGCGCAAAGAGAGACGCAAAGGCTTGTGTAAGTTTAAGTACTGGAGACTGTGGCTTTATCTGCATTTACATTGTAAAGTTAAAAAAAAAAAACACTGCATTGTACCTGATCTCTCCTTTAGCGAGCTCGTTGTCCACCGGCTCACACAAAGACGATGACACATCATCTGTTACCAGCCTGAACTCCTCCGCCACAGGACGACGACTCAAAATTTACCGTACATTTAGGGATGAAGATGGGAAAGAGTACGTCCGCTGTGAAACTGTACGCAAGGCAGCAGTCATCGATGCCTACATGAGGATCAGAACCACCAAAGATGATGAATTCATGTAAGTGTGCTTACATGAATGAGTAAAAAGTGAATGTGGTAATCAGCCTGCACCAAAATGTTTTTTCTTTCATTTAAACGGAAAGAAAAACAAGCCTGTACAGCAACAGTGCTGACAAGCCAAAACTGTATTACATGTGTTAGATTTTTTTTTTTAATGGTATGTTCTATTGAAGTCACTTTGAATCACCTCCTGGTTAAAAAAAACAAACTAAAATTATGCATTTTCACTAACAAAGCTAAAGCAGAAATTTGGCTTTAAAACTAACTGAACTGAAAGGTCAAAATGAAAGAAAAATAAATACTAGTGAAAAATGTTCATCTAAAACCCTGGTCTGTACTTTTGATTTCATCGCTGCAGCCGAAAGTTTGCACTCTTTGATGAGCAGCACAGAGAGGAGATGAGGAAGGAGCGCCGTCGTATTCAGGAGCAGCTGAGGAGACTGAAACGAAACCAAGAGAAAGACAAGATCAAGGGACCTCCAGAGAAGAAGGCCAAGAAGGTCAAGGAGAGGCCAGACCTCAAGGTAAAAGTAAGCTTGCTGACCCAGTCCTATATTCCTTTCTGTCACCTTTTCTTCATCAGCTTTTTTTTTTGCACATGGCTGAATGCTAACCTAAAGTTATGCTTTGGGTTTCTATCATCATTATTGTTCTATTTTTACACACACATCATTTTTCGTGTTCCTTAATTTTTGCCTCTCTTCCCTAGCTAAAGTGCGGTGCCTGTGGAGCTATTGGGCACATGAGGACCAACAAGTTCTGCCCGCTGTACTATCAGACCAACGCACCACCTTCTAACCCTGTCGCAATGACAGAGGAGCAGGAGGAAGAGCTGGAGAAGACTGTTATCCACAATGACAACGAGGAACTGATCAAAGTGGAGGGCACCAAGATTGTCCTCGGCAAACAACTCATTGAAAGGTAGTGAATTGTCCCAAGATTTCTGACTGATGCTTATTCACTGTAGCCAAATTTGCACATTACGCATTACAATACATACATTCTGGTATTTGATGCATATTTTGCTTAAGAAAATGTTGATAAAACTGCAAAATTCAGGAAAAACTTTTTCCACTTTTGCAAAAATGTTATTGACAAAAGGGTAATGTTCCTTATGGGAGATGGAAACAACTTTCCACCTGTTTGCCTGGCATCTTCCTGGATGTTCCCATAAAACACAGCATGGCAGTGGAGCAGCAACAGATTCATGTGGACTGGAGAAGAGACCATCTTATTCTTTGCTTGCAGCCATTTTGGATGAAAAACAGTTGTAAAAATTCTTCATTACCGCCATAGCATAAGCAGCCACATTAGATGGAAACATTTAATTTGCATTTTCTTTTTCATGATGTTACAAATTTTCCTTCAGATCTGGTTTTCAATTAGAATGAAACACAGCTACTTTCTGCACTGTATGAAGATTTTAATTTCTCTTGCAGTGCTGATGAGGTGCGCAGGAAGTCTTTGGTGCTTAAGTTCCCCAAGCAGCAGCTCCCACCAAAGAAGAAGAGGCGTGTCGGCAGCGCTGCACACTGTGACTACCTCAACGTAAGCAACAATGTTTTACAGCTTGTGCTATCGCCTGAGAAGTCAAGTCTGTTTTATCAAATCTGACCCTTCACTGTGTTTTTGTTTTTATATTTACAGAAACCACACAAGTCCATCCATCGCAGACGCACTGACCCCATGGTGACCTTGTCTTCTGTGCTAGAAAGCATCATCAATGATATGCGTGATCATCCCAATGTAAGATCTATCACAACATCATTCAGTTGTAGCTCACTGCTTCCACCGACTTTGACAGCTTAATGCTCTCACATGTATTATGTTTACTTTTTCCTCACAGACATACCCATTCCACACCCCAGTCAATGCTAAGGTTGTGAAGGACTACTATAAGATCATCACTCGACCCATGGATCTGCAGACGCTCAGGGACAATGTGCGGAAGCGAATGTACCCGTCGAGGGAGGAGTTCCGTGAAGCGGTGGAGGTTATTGTCAAAAACAGCGCCACTTACAACGGTAAAATCTTTACCATACAGCAATTTTAAAATGTAAAACTTAACCCGGTTACGTTAGGTTTTGTCATCAGTTTGAAGCCTCATTAAAGTGTTAACATGGTTGTTTTTATATTTTTGTTTACAGGTGCAAAGCATCCAATAACACAGGTAGCACAGTCCATGCTGGACCTGTGTGATTCTAAACTGAAAGAGGTGAGTGTGACCGTTAATGTTAGTCAGACAATGGATCTATACATACTTTTCTAAAAAAAAAACCACACAATTAATGATGAAACTTCTTAATTCATGTAGAAGGAGGATAGGCTGGTGCGTCTGGAAAAAGCCATCAACCCCTTGTTGGACGATGACGACCAGGTGGCCTTCTCCTTCATCCTGGACAACATTGTGACTCAGAAGATGATGGTGGTGCCTGATGTGAGTCATTCTCTTTAACACCTTTAAGTGTCCGGTCCAGATTGAATATTTTAAAGAGCATTACACCTACAAGACTTCTTTCCTTTCTGCTGTGTAGTCATGGCCATTCCATCATCCTGTCAACAAAAAGTTTGTGCCAGATTATTACAAGGTCATTGTCAACCCCATGGATCTGGAGAGCATCCGCAAAGTGAGACATAAAATAATATGAAGAAATACCTAGAAAATGCCTAGAAATTCAACTCAGGCATTTAAATAACCCTCTGTTTGTATTATGACTGATTGACAGAACATCTCCAAGCACAAATACCAGAACCGAGAGGTGTTCTTATCAGACATTGGCCTCATCCACACCAACAGTATCAAGTACAATGGTAAATGTTTCTGTTACCTTTACATTGTGTTGAGGTTGTTACAAATGAAAATGGTAACAAATAGAATAGAAAAAGTAGATACTGTTTTTGTATGATGACTCTTTTCTTTGTCTTTCACAGGCCCAGACAGTCCTTACACTAAGACAGCTCTGGAAATCGTCAATGTGTGCAAGCAGACTTTATCAGAGGTATGTAGAGTCTGGAATATTGGTCAGTTTTAATGATAACTGTTAAGACCATTACATGGTGTCGCTCTTTACCACAATAAGATGATCAATAACAAGTGTAATTTCCATTTTTTCATGATATTCTGGTCAGTGTGGGGTCTTTCCTTATTTTGTCACTATTGTGTATTGTGCAGTTGGTCTGCTACAATGACATAAATAGTATGATTCAATGAATGAATGAGCATGGATGAGTAGTATCAGAGGTCTAGCGGAATGATGTTCAAACACTGTCTTTATGTAAGAAAATATTAAAAGAAATTATCTCTTTTGCAGTTATCCTTTCTTCATTTACCTGCTCTATGGCATTGATTATAACCATTCCCGCCTCTTTTTTTTTTTTACCAGTTCAATTATCTTAGAATTCTACCCTATAGTGTCCTCTTTTGCCACATACTATTTTCAGCATTAGAAAACTACTCATGAAGTGTAATATTTGATTAATCTGTCATATACGGTTGGTTAATATATGTGAAAACAGTGGTTATGTAACCCTTCAAAGCCACATTGTAACTTTGTAGTTGTTATTTACATAGAAGTACACCTCTGTATGGTATTTAGTTAAACCTCTAAAGGTGTTTTTTTTTTTATCATAACTTTTACAAGCATGTAGTCGTATTTGATATGTATAAAACATCTCAGTCTTATGCTTTTATGCCTTCAGTACGATGAGCATTTGACCCAGTTGGAGAAGGACATCTCCACCGCCAAAGAGGCAGCTCTAGATGCAGCAGACCTGGAGAGCCTGGACCCAATGACTCCTGGACCGTACACACCACAGGTAGGACTCCGCTTCCATGCCTCGAACTCTTCATACATGGAAAAGGACCCTTGCAGTAGACTCCTCCTGTCCTCACATTGTAGTGCCCCTCCTGCCCTTAGAACGTCTTCACCTGTTTTCTGCACTAACTCCTTGCTACACGTTCTTGTTTCATTTCTATTATCTACTGTAGCTTCTTCACTGTAGTTTCTCCTTTCTCCCAACCGGTGTTTTTGTCCTTCGCTCCTCCTGTCTGGTCTTGTCTCTCTGTTTGCGTGGGCCAGCCTGCTGATCTGTTTGACAGCGGGGCCTCAGGAAGTCTGCCCCGAGAGTCCAGCAGCCTTTTCTCTGAGGGACCTCTAGTGGTTGCTCCAGAAAAGAGAGGGGGGCAGGTATGGAGAGAGACAGAAATAAGGCTTGCAACCACATGCCACCTCTCCTCAAACTATCCTAAAACACACCCATCCTGTTGAGATTACATGCTTTTGTTGAACCTAAAATAGTTTATCTACTACTTGCCTCTGTTGGTTTTTTGTTTTGTTTTTTTAATGTCGTATGTTCTCATTGTATCTGTTTTCACCCAAATCTTCAGGGTCGCCACAGCAGGAGACCTGGAGAAGAAGAGTCAGATGTGGACATTGAAGGGTTTGAAGAGGATGATGATGGAAAACCCAAGACACCTGCTCCAGTAAGACAGAGATTTATTGACATGTGGATATGCTGTCACAACAGCTTAAATCTTTGCATACTTATTAACTGTGTTACAGCCAAAATGTGTTATTATTTACGCTAATATCACACTATTATTGATTATATGAGAATTATCAGAATTTGGTACATGTTAAGTAAAGATTATTCAATTTGCATATTTTGAAACACCGTGTAGCATTTTCTGATTAAGACACATAGAGAATGACTATTATTCAGCTTTTAGGAACATTTTTTGACTTACAGCAGCAGAGCCTCTTTTTTGTTTACAGTCAGCTCCCAAGGATATACACACTTTTTATATATCTTTTTTATGAAAGAAATCAACAGATTTTTGCATATGTTAAAACATCCACTTTGGGCTGAAGGAATGAAGGAGAGGGGCTCTGCTGGCATGAACGAAGTCTTTACACTAGCATGCATGTGAAAATCTTAGTAAGAATATCGTCTCCTTCAGAATAAACCTAAAAAACAGGATATTTTGTGCATCTAAATATAGTCAGTGTGGTATATTAGTATATCTCTGTGTTCATTGTTCATCTAAACGTCTGTATATACAAAACCTATTGTTGTCTGTCCGGTATGGAAGAGGGATTCTTCCTCTGTTGCTCTTCCTGAGCTTTCAACCTTTTTTTCCTGTTAAAGGGAGTTAAAGGGAGCTTTTCCTCAGTCAAACTAATGGTCAAAGGACAGAGGGTATTATATATTGAACAGAATGTAAAGTGTAATGACGTGAATCTATAATTTGTGATATTGTGCGAGTGAGTGAAATTTAATTGAAGTATTTTTCAGTTGTTTTGTTTACAGCAGGGGTCACCAACCCTGGACCCTGTATCCCTCTTCCAACACACCTGATTCAAATGATACGCCTATCATTAGGCTCTGCAGAAGCCTGATAACGGCCATCTGTTGAACTGGAAGAGGGAAATATCTAAAACATGCAGAACAGTAGCTCTCAAGGACCAGGGTTGGTGACCTGTGGTTTACAGCATTATTTCCAGCTCCTATATTAACTAATGTCTGGTCTAAATAGGCAGAGGATGCAGAAGGAGATTTGGAAGATGACGATGATGATGAGGAGATGTTGCTGCCACCTCGGAGACGGTTGCATGACCATGAGGAAGAGGATGAGGACGAGGAAGAGGAGGGAGAGGATGGGAGGTCTAACCGTCCAGCCCAGTCCAGCGTCCTGTACCAGGACCTGCTCATGTCTGATGGAGAAGACGATGCCAGCGAAGAGGAAGGAGACAACCCTTTCTCCTGTAAGTCCACCTGAGTCTGGAACAGGAAACAGTCACAGCTACAGTAAAGACAGCAGCAGAGTGTGAAGAACAGGGTTTGGACTTAATCTGAAACCTGGGCGTTAAAGTAGAAGTTTGGCAGATCCTGAAACAGATAACATCAACTTCTGTCTGTTTAAAATGTGATTCTGGCTGTATTTTCACACTATAACAGACAAAACTAAACTGACATGACACAAATAAAATAGAGCAAAAATTTTCAATTAACATTAGTTACTAATAAGTAATTAGTAGTCATGGTGGTGTCGTGATTAGCACTTTCACCTCACAGCCAGAAGGTTCCTCCAGGTCCTTTGGTTTCCCCTGCAATTAATAACAGGTCTACATAAGTTAGTTTTGACCACAGTACTGATGAGGATCAGGAGTTGGACCCTGAGTGTCTTCGGTTGCAGCTCACTGCTCCTTATGACCTAATTGCTAATGCTAATGCTAGGTGCTCTGTGTGGGTAAAACACAGAGACTGAATGTCCCCATGGGGAGAATAAAGAGTGTTAACCCATCCTTTAATAAGGTTAAGTGAATGTTCAATGAGATATGGCTCAAGAACAATGCATTTATGTGGTAGTGATGTCAAAGCTTGTTGGAAATTACAAACTTGAAAGCCACTGTATAATAACTAGTTCTGAAATTGTATTCAGAGGGATTAGAAATTGAATTTAGCCTGATGAAACTTGCAGAAACCGTGTAAGACGAATACATGATGAAGAAAAAGAAAT
>JAPTYQ010000007.1:16211170-16221505 GCA_029814465.1 Ostorhinchus cyanosoma
ATTTAATCTTTGGCAGATTTCTAATATTAGGGCCACATAAGAAAATAACGCTTGTCGTAATATTTTGAGAATGATGTCATAATGTAATGAAAATAAAGTCATAGTTTAAAAAAAACCCCTCATTATTTAATGAAAATAATGTTGTACTTTTATGAGATTAAACTCGGAATATTTTGAGAATAAAACCATAATATAAGAAAACAAACAAGTTGGAAAAATAGCATAATTTACGAGAATAAAGTCGCACCCACTTGTCGCATAATGGAGATTTTGAAACATTTTGTGAGGTTATACTTTCCAACAGAAGTGAAAGTTGCTGCTTGTAACTGGAAACTGCCAAATTTATTTTCAAAATTTTACGACTTTAGTTTTTTTTTTAAAAACTACGACTTTATTCTCATTATATTATGACTTCATCCTCGAATTATTTTGACTTTGTTCTCATATTGTCAAGCATTTTTATTTTCTTATGTGGCCCCAATACGCCATCGTAAATGTTAGCATAAAGACACTATTAATGCCATATTGCCTCACAAATGTTTCCTTGTACAAAAGCGTAGGTGAGTTTTTTCATCAATTGAATTATTTGTTTTATTTTTGCACAATTCAAAATATACAAAATGTTAAACAGAGACAAATACCTGGATTAATTTAAAGCCTGCACTTAAAGAATGTTCAAATTTACACGGCTAGAGAGAATACAACATTAATATTGTAAGGATTTAACATGGCGACACGACAAATATGTCAAACTAATAGTATAAAACAGTAATGATAATGAAAAATATCTCTATAAATAAGTAAAAGTGTCTTGATTGTCACAAATAAATCCAGCCATGCTAAGAGAATACTGTAGATCAACACATTTACAGATCAAATCAGCAGCAGTTCAGTCACGCTTTCCTCTGTCACGTGTTGGTTAATGGATGTGTTTAAGGTGTGGTTGTTGGTGTCCTGTTGTACTCAGTAGCTTTGTGTTTGATGTGTGTCTGGGGCAGTGAGCGCGTGCTGGGCGTCGTCCACAGCGAGGGGCTTCATGACCCGGGGCCGGTGCGGTGGCAGCTGGCTCTGTGCCTGCTCGCTGCCTGGATCATCATCTTCCTGTGTATGCTCAAGGGCATCCGCAGCTCCGGAAAGGTAAATCAGCACAATGTCGTCATTGTCAGCTTCAACTAAACTCACACATGATCCTTCCTTGAGCTGCCGTATCTTGTTACTTAATATGTGGCTCTTGTGTTTTCAGGTCGTTTATGTAACAGCTACCTTCCCATACTTTGTACTCATTGTGTTGATCATCAGAGGGGCTACATTGGAGGGCTCTCTGCAGGGCGTCGCTTTCTACCTCACCCCAGACTGGGGCCGATTGGCCAATGCACAGGTTTGTCTGAACACTGACACTGACTGTTTTTTCACTGGTTTAACATGTGGAGGGTCTGAAGAATACACCTGTGCATGAATGTTGCAGGTGTGGAACGATGCAGCCTCACAGATCTTCTACTCACTAGGTATAGGAGTTGGCGGGCTGCTTTCTATGGCCTCTTATAATAAGTTTGACAACAACGTCATCAGGTGAGTTTTCCCTTTTTTGCTGTAGCGTTCACTCTGTCGCCACAGTTCAGCCTCCTAATGAAGCTCCTCTTGGTTTCAGAGATACGCTGGTTATCACCACAGGGAACTGTGGCACCAGCTTCTTTGCAGGATTTGCTATTTTTTCCATCCTGGGTCACATGGCATGGAGGAAGGGCGTGCCTGTCGGAGAGGTGGCAGACACAGGTACGTCCTCTGGGCTTTTATTTTTACCCTGTAGGTCTAAAATGGCTAAATCTTGTAATTTGTTCAATCTGCTGCTAATCATCATTTCATTATTCATTTAACTGTTGACTTTTATACCTTAAACTCAATTATTCCAGTCTGACTTCTTCAAGAGCTTAATTGTGTTACTAATATTCCAAACTATCAGCAGCGTGTACTGGAACGTAGTCTTCGTTGCCAGAAACACCAACAAATTAACTCTACATCTCAACAGACTCCAACACTCACTAAATAGAGTCAAGCTCATTGTTGCACAAATCTGTGTTATGGTGTCCCCAAATATTTTCCTTCAACCAAATACTGAGGCCGTCTGTCAAAATAATACTTACTGTTGTCACATGGTGCATCATTTGATAGTTTACATTATAGTTCTGTTAGCTTAGCTCTGTTTTTAGACAGAAAGCCACAATAGTTTCTGTACAGTTTGTTTCGTCAATAGCTGCATTAAAGATCTGTTTGGAATCGTCCAAGCAAGGTCAGAAATGTCACTGTTTAGACTGAATCATTGATCAGCAAATTTTAACAAACATAACTACACAGTAAACCCTAGTTCTATACCCGCATTAGCTTCATAATCAAACTCCCCCGTGGAGAAGAAACACTGCGACTACAGCATAAAACTCTAGTCTTCTACTTAAGAGCTCTGTTCAGTGGTGAAAACAACAGCAAGGTTTTTATTTTTATGATTTTTTTCTTATTCCTTGACCCTGAAAGTTTTTTTCTTGCAGTTCTCATCCTCATCCTCGTTGTTAATTTTCTAGTAGAATGACTCACTGCTCCTCTACTGGGATGTACATTTACAGGCACAGGTTGTCTGTAGTTCCAAATAAATTGTATGACTATGCAATACCCTCTTCAGACCCAGCAATGGGTTTTCTGTCCTCATATGAAGACAAAAGTTTCACAGCTTTATACAAAAAAACTAAACAAAAAACTGTACACCACAAATGACATTTGATAAAAAAATGTAAAAAATGCATCTGGGAAAAACTGTCGAATCATGATGTTTCGAATATAGGTAATTATTTAATTAAAAAAGCCAAAACTTGTACTTTCCTGGGTCTCAGAATGATACAGTACATTGACGTCTTTGACAACACATTTGAACCTTTTTCTAAACATTTAATGATAATTTTAGGTAATTTTTTAATCATTTCAAGTACAAATGTTACATACTGTGTAGCACCTCTTATATAAGCTAGTCGTGCCTGTCAGAACCAGCAGTTTCATTGTTAATTTATCAAATACCTCTCTGAATATTAACAGGTTTAATTAAATTCCTTCGAAGTCTCTCCTACTTATTAAATGAGTCTAGACGGACATAGATTGAAACTGCACCTTCAGTACCTGCAGGAGACATACAACCACTGGGCAATATCTGGAGTTTTTGAAGAGTACAATTGTGTTAATGTATTTTTTCTTGCATACAGTGCAAATACACACAAAAACTTAAGTGATATCATTTCTGAAATCTCACCTGTGAAAAAAAAATGTACATAAAAGCACAGTGTCACCAGATATGTGGAGTTCGTCCTTAACCAGTGACCTGTTTAATGCCAGGATGAATAGAACTGTTTGTTCTAAAGGAAATCAATTGCTTGTTATACTAAATTTATCATTACCTCTTTTCTTAAATTGTCTACAGTTACGACTTCCCATTTGAACTTTTTGTTCTCTGTTTTCTTCTTGTTTCAGGTCCTGGCTTGGCCTTTGTTGCTTACCCAGAGGCCCTTGCTCTGCTGCCTGGCTCAGTTTTCTGGTCCATTTTGTTCTTCCTCATGCTCTTTATGTTGGGAGTTGACACACTGGTAAGGCCACACACAGATATGTAGCAACATCAACACAGAAATCTGAATTTTAAGCCGTAAAATATATTGAATATGTTTTTTGACAGATCTTAAAATTTCATTTGATTTGATTTTTTTATTTGAAATATAACATCAGATGGTTGGAAATCCTCTTACACTGCAAACAGTTCAGTTGCTTTTACTTACTCTGTTGTTTGTGGGTTGATAAAGTCAATCCATCCTTTTAAATATCTATCAAATGTATCTGTTGTAGACTTCAAGCAAATACCATTTTTTCCTTTAGAGCAGTGTTTCTCAAACTGTGGGGTAGACCCCCTTGGGGAGTGCATGAAGGTTTGCCGGAGGGGCATGGGATCTCCTGGGTGTTTTTTGTTTTTTTTTTTGTTCAGGTTAGAACATGTAGCAGTTGAAACTAATATTTTAGCGTTGGAGCACCCTGGACTTATTTTAGAGACATACAACAAACAAATCTAGTGCCATGGTGATCTGTCACTAGACTAGACAAAGGGTTTAGGTTTGGAGAATAGACAAGGATTGGACTGAAAAGGAAAAATGTGACATGTTTCTGTTTTTACACTGTTTGCTCTTTAATGTTCTGAGATGTGCAATATAAATAGATATTTTTAAAATGTTCATCTTTGTTGCCAAAATTTGTTTGTAACTTCATTGTCATAGTTATTTACACATTTCCTATTTTTAAACTTCATTGTCATAGTTATTTACACATTTCCAATTTTATTTGGAAAAACATAGTCTTGTTGAGTTTATTTATATTGTTCAAGCACAAATGTAAGTTATGTTTAATTTACACAACAAATTACTCAAGAAAAAGCGATGCCTGTATAAGTAACAACAAATATCCATATGAATGATATTATTGAATGGTCTATTTTACAGTTTGGAAACATGGAGGGCATCACTACAGCTGTACTAGATGAATTTCCACACCTCAGGAGAAACACGCTGCATAAGTCATTATTCCTGGGCGCTCTGTGTTTTGGCTTCTACCTGATGGGTCTCCTGTTAGTGACGAATGTGAGTGGGTTTTTAATGAACTGTGGTTTGCAGATGTTTTTTTGCATGTGATCAGACTCACATTGCCAGTGTCTGTGTCTTCATAGGGAGGGATTTACTGGTTCACTCTCATTGACTCCTTCAGCACTAGTTTCGGCCTCATCATCATCACCCTCTTCATGTGTATTGGCATCTCCTTCTTTTATGGTATCCCATCTCACATCACTACCATCACATCAAACTCTGAATCATCCCTCCATTGTTGTTTCAGTCATTTATAAATTGGGAAAAAAAGGGAAAAAAATGAAAATAGTCTCTCTGGACTCAATATAGTTATAAATAGTTATATATAGTTTTCCTTATCCGTATTCCTTTTTTGTCATTTTTAATTTGCTTTTTTTATTGAATTAGGAGTGAACCAGTTCTGCCAGGACATCATTGATATGATCTGTCACTGTCCTCCCTGGTGCAGTAAAGTGTTGCTTTACTTCAAAGCATGCTGGGTTTTCTTCACTCCGTTCCTTCTGTTGGTAAGTAAACACGTTAGCTTTGATATCTGTTGAGGGTAGACATGCATTTAATGTCAGTGCTGATGGACCGGAATTAAATATAGGAATGAGTGTCATAATATCCACTATCCTTAAAGGGGTTCAAAAAGACTCTCATGCAGCTGAATCTTTGGCCCAATCTCAATTCATCTGATGTGTTACGCTGTTAATGGCTATATACTCATTTGTGCTGGATTTGGAATTGGTGCACCTGATTTGGATAAAACCAGGTAATGGATTCACTGTAGCAAAATCATTGTTGACCCAAGCAATTAGAACCATTATTGAATTCAAATGTCATGGAATGAATTACAGTGTCATATTAAGTACCATAAGTATGTCACCTAAAGCTGTTTCACCATCAGAAAGGAGGATAAATAGTCAAACTCTCATCTAATACCTCCTCTATTGTACTGTATTAGTGCACTTCAGTGTAATTCAATAAGAGTAGAGACATTTTATCTCGCTGACACACTTTAAAAACTTTATATAGGTAAAGATTTTATGGCAAACATAAGAAGACAAAAAGTAAATCAGTATCATAAATAGTAACTTTAATCATTTGGGCTGTAGCCGACTGTACTGAAACCTTCAGCCGTAAATAATTCACAACGACGAGCTGACATTCAGTCCGAGTTCCCCCTGCAGCTTTTCTCTGTTGCCCTTCTTGGTCATTCCTGTTCAGGTGCCATTATTTTTTTTTTCTCTCTCCCTGGATGAATAATTTCCCCGCTCACTCCCTCCTTTTTTCCTTGTGGTATCAGTTCATCCTGACCTACATCTTCATTGAAATGTACAACACATCTCTGCACTATGGATCCTACGTGTACCCGCGTTGGGGTAAAGCGCTGGGCGTGTGCATGGGAGCGACCTGCTGTCTGCAGATCCTCATCTGGGCCATTGTAGCCATCAGCAAGGAAACTGGAACGCTGAAAGACGTCAGTATCACCACTGTGTTATTCTGTCCTTGGGAGGTCTGGTTACATCTCTGTCAACTGTTAGAATGTCACTTGTGTTTTAACTTAAATACTGTAATAATGCTGAATGATTTCATGAAATAACCAGTGGGGGAAGGTTTATTTGTGATTTTCTGGGTCTGTTTTTTCCAGCGTTTCCAGAAAGCAATCCGACCTCTGAATTCCTGGAGGGTAAATAACTTGAACAACACCGGGAGAGTGGAGGAGAGGGTGGAGCCTGAGAGAGTGGAGGCTCCGTTTACCGTCACTCTCACAGATATGGACTTTACTGCCATGACATGGGAGACTGGAAGCCAAGCATGAGCAGCTAGAAGGACAGTGATGAGCACACAGTGATGCACAAACTAAGAGACAGAGGAATTTATTATTATGTTTATAGCCCCAGCCAGGCTCTGGTGGCTGCATCTGAACTGTGCGTCCTGCAGGGCAGCGTGGATGAATTGCTTTATTTATACTGTTATGTATTTTGAAACGATTTTTAAAACTTTTTTTTAACATTGTGTAGCATGTTATTGTTGACTGTGTGGATCGTCGTCACCATCTTAAGCTAAGTTCACACTACAGGTAAAAGTGACCCAAAATCTGATCTTTCCACTCACGTGTGACTCATATCTGTTTTTTTTCCCCCTTTTTTTTCTTCATGGTCTTCCTGGTCTTTCTGATTTTGCTCCGGCCCACTTGTGTATGAAGTCCTGGATCAAATCCAGATCTGATCTTTTTCAGTGCAATGCCTGTCTGAACAGTCAGATCAGAATTAATGTAACTTTTTCCGTCACTGTAAATGCAGATTTGTCCCAACTGTGCACTAGAGGGAGTCACATGTTCATATGCAATTTGCACATAAATACAGTGGTAAAATGACTGCACAACATCAAATATGATAGTAAAACACTAACAGAGAGCTTTGTACTGAGTATTTCAGCTTAAAATTAAGGTTTTGAATACACAACTTTTACTTGTGGAAAAGTTTGTATTAACACTTTTACTGAAGGGAAGGATCTGAGCGTCTCTAACTCCACTGCTTATGTTCATGTGGTTCAGTTCAGGACCGTAACCACTTGAATCAGATATTCAAAGGTTAACTTGCTTTACTGTCTTTGCAGGGAAATTTCTGCATTTTACCCATCAAAATGCACATAGTACCTAGCATCAGCAATTAGCACTTAGCATACAGTAGGAGCAGTGGGCTACTATTGAAGGCAAACAGGGACCAACTCCAGATCTTCATCAGTATCATAATCAGGGACACTGACCTGAGAATTAATCTGTAAGTGCATTATGCAAAATAATGTCAACAAAGAAAATCAGACCACAGCAACAAATCAGAATCAAGCACTAATGCCAGCAGTGTGAACGTAGACTTAAATATCATAATAGGATTTTATGAGAATATGTCGATGATGATATGACACTTGTCTGCAGACTTTATTTATTGTTATAGTTGCGTATTTGAAGAATTTGTCTGAAAGTAGTATTGTTTGAGAGACCTGATTGTGTTCATGTCTGAAGCAGAAGGGCAAAAAAGCTTCTAGTTGTCAGTCTGCGACGATGTAATATTACAAGCATCCAGTTACTTTTAATATATATTTTTTAAAATGAATGCTTGTTAGATAATAAATATATGTAAAAAATAAAGGGCCAAACTGTTTCTTCAGTGCTGTTCAGATGTTCAAAATACATGCCTGTTTTATGTGGTGACGTACATTCCCACAGGTTTCTGAAAAAACAAATCATTGAATAATGAAAATGATGATCAGAATACATTAATATTTTAAGTTTACAGCAAAATTCTGTGATGCTGTATGGAATCACACATGTTGGTTTAATTGTCTTATGTCTATTGAAACATTTTGCTCTCTTAGGACTGGCTAAATGGCTGGTTGTAAGTATGAGTACATCCTTTTGATGGTTTTGATTTTCCCTCTGTATATGTTGTGCATTTGTTTACCGTACTAGTTACAATTCTCACACAGAATTTCCAAAGTTCCCTTTCCGAGGACTGTATCTTCTGATGACATGAATATTCCCAGTGCTGATCTATGACTGATCTATGAAAAAAGAATTAAATGTATGTGCTCCATCTGTCCACAAGGAAAATAAGTGCCTAATGAACTTGACAGATTAATAAATAGGCATTTCACAGCCAATGCAAAATAAAGGTTTCAGTCTCATGAAACTTTTAATTTTGTGTGTCCTTATATTTAGGGTTACAAAAAAGACTTATTAAAGTTTTTTATTATCTTATGTCTAATATGTCCCTCACCTCTATATTGAGAAATTGCTAATTTACCTATTTTATGGTACTATTTTTTTTCTTGTCCATTTTTGTGCACAATGATTCCACTTTATTACCAAATGAACACTATATAACACTGGAATTTTTAAATAGAATAGATGTCACAAGACAGTTTGTGTTTTCTCAACTGCAATAGCTACATTTTACCACAAGAGGGCGTCGATTGCTTAAAGCTCATGGAGGTTACGCCAAACAAATTTGATATATTGTTTCGCCCTAAAATGATTGCAAATGTCATAAAAATTAATATTTATACTGTGAGCATTTATAACATCGATACATTCGTCTATCATTCGTAAGAGATGTAGTTTTGCAGCGTAACATGCGAAACAAAGTTAAAATAAAGACACGCAAAGTTAATAAAAATGACACAGTGGAGAGGGGCAATATAACAGAAACTTGTGCGTATTGTGATACATCTGTAACAATGTTAAACTGATAACTCGTCTTGTTTTTATGAAGTCATTGTAAGTCCTCAGGGTGGGGGATCAATCATAAGCGGATGTTGCGTCGACATTTTCCCGCGTTTTCTTGCAGTGCGTTTGGGTGTGTTCGTTTATTTCACTGTTGTAGCCCTTTCAAACACGTGATATGCAAGAACACATCTGTTTTCCCTCAAGACTAAGACAGACATAAAAACCTATAAACGTACCCTTTTAGTCATTATCAACATAAGTGAGATTAAACATGATCAAAGGATGACAAAAATACCCATTCTTGGCGCCGAGGGCTTCGAACTACCGAAACGCAGTGTTCCCCGGTGCACTCCGGTGATCAAAACGAACATCCACTTTAACTCCGTTTCAGGAAACTCAGTCCGGTTTTGTTGTATTGTTGCCACGGAACTCGTGCAGTGGGCTTTAAACTTATAGCAAACATTAATTTTAGCCCGCTATATCTTGTTTTGGTCTTAACTTTTATACTTGGCCCTGAGGTTACCGGTTTGCTGAGATGCCACCTAAAAAGCGGAACTCCGGGACACAGAAGGAGCTGAAGCCCGGAGCTGAAGGAGGATCTGCGGACAAGAAAGAGAGTCCAGAGTTATCTGTTAAAAAGTAAGAACAATTAGCTATCATATACAGGTGTCACCTGTTTATTAGGAGTCAGCAAATGTTTTAGTTGTTTAGTCATATTATCTCTATAACCTGAGGTTTCATTGGTGCAGGTGTTTCTCTATTGCTAGCTAGCTTGTGATAGACCATTAGACCTCATTCTGTGGATATTAATAGTCCGAACGTACACAAACTACACTGACTGTTTAAGCAAAGACATGGTTAAATAATGACATTAAATGGACTTGTCCTCTAAGTCCATACAAATACACAGAGTACCACTATTCAATAACCAGTGTAACAGGACCCGTCATAACACCATCATAGACCCTGTGTCCCACTGGAGTGACTGTTGTTGACTGTACAGGATCTTTTGTTTTACTGAAGTGTTTGTTTGTTTGTTTGTTTGTTTTGTATCATGATACTGATCCGTTGTCTCCACTATATCACCTAGACACAAAGATAAGGATGCTGAGTTTGTGACACTGTGCAAGAGTCTTCATGTGACAGACCTGGTTTGTGATCGTGCCTGGACACTATGGAAGACTGTCCAGGAGTCCATGGACGAAGTCACTGTAAGTACTTTATAGATTGTTAACCTTGAAATCTTTTTGTCCTTTTATAATGTCAGGAAGGCACAGAAAAAGATTAAGTATTGATTTCTAAATGTATAATGACTTTTCTTTCAAAGCACACAAGAGCTGTATTGTTATGCAGTGTAAAATATAATTAAGAGATTCAAAGAATCTGTTCAAATTTCTGTCACAAATGTCAGTTAAGGCTTACTGTGCAAACAGGAAACCTGATGATAATAGTGTATCTTAAAAA
>JAPTYQ010000007.1:16223761-16235242 GCA_029814465.1 Ostorhinchus cyanosoma
AAAAAAATCTGAAGGTAGTGAAAAAAGGTATTAAATGGTAGTAAATTGACTCAAAGATTTGTGTATATACCCTGATAATAAACCGAAATGTCACTTGTTCCTTTTTGGAAAATTTGTTGCTGCATTGCTGCAACATGAAGTTACACAGTCCACCAGGGTTGTTTTAAAGAATGAGTATAGTCGGTGGATGGAGGTAAAGACAACATTTGGGTTCAGCCCTCTAGAAGAGACAGCGAAATGGCTGCAGAGTGGAATTCCCATTCCCACAATGCATTTTGTGAAAAACATTTCTGAAAAGTGACATTTCAGTTTGTTACGTAAACAAGCAGATTGTGTTCATGATGGAGTCATCTTCAAAGTTGTTCACCGTGAGGGAAGTGATTCAGGTGTGTAAGCACAGAAAGACTAATGGATTAGTCATAATTAGGTTATCACAGGGGTTTTACAAATTTGTGATGAAAGTCATACACTACTTTAAGTGATGTTAAGGTCTGAATTTTCATGATTTTTGCCTTAGATATGTCAGATACAATTAGGTCAAGATTTTTGTTAAAATCTCCCATAGAAGTTGTAACGCTTTAATGTTTTCCCTCAGAATCAGCCATCAGTAAAGTTCAGAGTCCTCCAACGCGAACATCTCGTCGTAACCAGAGCAAAGCCAAATCCCGTCCTCCTGAGCCTCAGGTGGACCTGCAGCTGCTTGAGACACTGTGCAAGGAGAACGAATGCAATACAGAAGAGGTTAGGGGTCTTTTCATATAAACCAAACCTCTTACTCCATTGGCGTGTGGTATTATTCACTCATTTTTTTTCCTGATATTTGCAGGTGAAGAATGTTTACCAGACCAGTTTCTTGGCTTTCCTGGATTCTCTGGATCTCTCAAGATCCACAGACTTGCCTCAGGTAGGGGGAGCTCCTCTGCTGCACATACTGTTGTTTTTATCTCTTCCCGTTTTATAGTCTTGATCGTTTAAGGGTTAGACAGCTGTGTGTTGTTTTCTTTGCACATACCTGTTCCTTTTTTTTTTACATACATGGTGACAGGAAATTGTGCTCAACCAGGGCATTACTTGATGTGTGTATATAAGTGTAGATTGCACAGACTCAGTTCAAAACAGCAGGATGCTACTGTTTGCTGACTGAAATGCTGGAAGACACTGGACATATTTGTTTTACCGCTACATTACCCAGCAACTGACAGGTGGTGTTCTTTATTTACAATGTACATTACATAAATGTTATGAACATCTGAATGAGTTGATTAATAAGTAACCATCCAGATGATTTTGTTGGTGTGATTACTTGCCAGTCTGATCGTTTTATAGCCAAGGTGTGTGACTTGGTCGGGTCTCCAAATTTGGTTGCAGACAGGTTGGAGCCATCTCTCATTTTAGAGGCATTTATTTGTTTGTCTCAGTTCCTCTCAAATAGAAACACACTCTGTTACACTTGATCTGGCAATCACACAGATCTGAAACCATTAGCAGACCCCCGGCTCTTTGTCACAGTAGAACTGTCTCTGTGCATTCAACTGGTAAAACACTAATAATAACCAGTCATTTTAGAATTATTATCTTACATTCTTAGTGTTTGGAACAAATATGTTTCTTACTTAGATCACCATAATCCTGTAAAATATTTTGTATTGTGATGTTCTCAATCATGTAAGTCACAGCATTCAAGCCATTTGTTGTTCTACTTTAACTAAACTAATGTCAAATTACTGTGGGGAGCATCAATACAAATGGAGATTTGTAACAAAGTTTTGTATTATGTATTGTATTTTTAATGGAAAAAAAGTGTAAATAAGTCTTTCACAAACTTAAAGGTAAAAAATTATGAGGCAAAAAAGAATGTACAGTAACATAAAATGCTCATGGGGAAAGACCCAGGCCATACCTCTACATCCTGTCACTGCAAAAATGACACCTACTTCACCAATGAAGTCTGCATTTCTATTCATAATTTTACTAAAAATGTACTTGTAAGTATCTAAACTGTTATACCATTGTGATGTATGTTTCATTGGTGCATCGCTTGTACTCTTTTCCTCCAGGTGAACAGCCTCAACCAACAATATGACGAGCACTACCTCAAGAGTCGAGACATTGACGACCGTCTGTTCTTGGATGGAGATGAGACCATTCTTCCTCCTAAAATTGAAATGTAATATATTCTTTTCTTTTTGTCTAAAGTGTCTCCATCCATTTAATGTTAGATGAATAGATTTGCTCTGAACAGGCCTGAATAGGTTCACATTTGTGTTTTATTATCTCTCTGGGTTCAGCACACAGGTAGAAAGGACACCAAAGAAGAACCTGCAGGAAGAAGATTCTGTCATCATCCCTCCACAGACACCTATCAAGTGAGCAGTTGGACCGGGTTTTTTTTTTACCTGCTTGTGTAGAGGTGTCATTTGTTTTTATTCTCTGACTCTTCGTTAACTACTGTAAAAGTTACCTGCTCCATATGTGAACATTGGCGGTAAAGGCTTGGTTGAAATTACAATTTTTTTCTAACTTTAGTCTTTAGCAGATGCACTGTATATGTAGTATATATGTGTTTTAAATGGTCTTCTTTCTTTGTCACTCCAGTTTTTACCACAGGTGCACAACTTTATTAAGCAACTTATATGTGTAATTAAAAAAAAACAAAGTAAATGTGGAATGGAAATCAAATATTGCTCAAAAATATTTGTACTTTATCTGTTAATTGTAATTTCCTTTTCATTAATGATCTGTTTTTTTGTATTTTTCTCATCAGAGCTGCGATGGCCTCCATTCAGCAGTTGAGGGGTGATCTTGTCTCCAGTGGGGACCAACCGTCCACCACCCTGGCTACATATTTTAAAGTGAGTACAAACTCCTCCAAACTGAATCGTATGTTATAAAAGATGCTGTATTTTCCATTTTAACATCATTATCAAATTGTAACTGCCTTGTTGAAGCATTAATTTTGAATTTCCCCAGTTCCTCATTTTTCTCCTGCTTATCTTTTCATTTCTTCTTTCAGAATTGCACCATTGATCCGACACAAGGCGTGTTGAAACGTTTGGAGATGCTTGGACAGATATTCAGCCAAAGGTTCAGTCAGGCTGTCGGACCACGCTTCATAGTCATTGGAAAACAGGTACTGAAACTCAGAAAGAATGCAAGAATCACACCAAAATATCTTCTTCAGCTATTATTAATGTCTGTTTTTTTGTTTGTTTGTTCTTTTTTCCCTTTAGAGATTCACCCTTGGTGTCAGACTGTATTACAAAGTAATGGAGGAAATGCTGAAGTCGGTACGTGGAATTTACTTCAGTTTTTTTATCATGTACACTTTAGTGGTTCATTCTGTCCAGATAATATAAGTATAGCAATCTATCTAAAAAGCATCACAAATTGTTTCAATATTCAAAGTTTTATTGAAATGTACCATTTTAAAGGCATTTTTCAAACACAGGTCTCATGAACTGTAGCCTACAGAGCATGAACTGTCACATCATACTGAATATGGTACTGAAAAATACATATTACGTTTGCATTTTCCCTCTCACTGACAATACAATATTGTTTTGATTTTGTAGGAAGAGAAAAGGCTGTCTGTGCAAAACTTCAGGTATGTTTTTTTAATTAAACAAATGTAGAATTATAGGTTAAATGTTTATGTATTGTTTTTTTTTGTTGGTGTTCAGTTGCTTCAGTTCATGGATTTACCTGAGCTGTGTTATGTGATTTCCATTTCAGCAAACTTCTCAATGACTCCACATTCCACACATCACTTTTGGCCTGTGCTTTGGAGGTTGTCATGGCAACGTATGGAGGTGCGTCCCATAATGTGTCTAGGGGTTAATGAAATAAGTAGTTACACAATCTTCTCATTTTCGGCTAACTTGTGTCTTAGAGAGCAAATAAATGTGTCCACTTGTCGTCATTTTGTGACTAATTGTAATCACTGTGTTGGGTCCTTCTGATTAGAGAGCAGTTTTAAGGCTGGAGGATACAACCAAGCGAACGGCAGTGAAACAGCTGAAACAGACCTGTGTTTCCCCTGGATTTTGGATGTGTTCAGCCTCGCTGCCTTTGACTTCTACAAAGTCATAGAGAGCTTCATTAAGGCTGAACCCACTCTCAGCAAAGACATCGTTAAACATCTGGAGACTTGTGAGAACCTCATCATGGAGAAGCTTGCATGGAGAACGGTTGGTTTATGTCTATTTAATCATCTCTCTAGTGTGTTTGTCTTAATGTCACAATATTAAGCATGTTAATGTATATAATATAGTGACCATGACTCAATAAAATACCATTATCCCAGCAAACAAAAACATCATCTTTTAAAATAATCACAAAATTTATATCAAACCCCTACTACAATTTCAACAAACACAACATTATTAAATGTATGAACATTGGATTTATTTCCAAGGTCTGTAAGCTGGTAGACATTCATCAATACACAATAATAGAATTCATTTGACTATAGTGTTCCAAATAAATATAACAGTATATTTTAATTTCATATAGAAGAAGGAGAGCAGAGTTTATAAACATCTTTGGAAGTTTAAAATTCAATAATCTGAATTATAAATGTGATAGGAAATCAGGAACTTTGGTTGTAAAGCAGTAGAATCAGTTGAGAAACACATAAAGCTGCTGTAATTTACCAGCACATGCCTGCCATCACCCAGTGTTGGTCTATATTCACATCAGAAACATCACCAACGTTCAGTCCCAGTGTGGCAGGAAGTAAAATGGGTCTTCAAGTGCAAACTAAAATTGCAACCTACATTAACACATAGGACATGTGTTCTGTTAGTTACCAGTTAGGCCATTAAGCAGTTCAGTTGTCTTCATATCGAACCTATGGTTTGCAACGATCAGTGTCAGTGGCTGCCACTGCCTCGTCCACCAGCCTGCTCTCTGTGCACCAGGCTTCTGGAGAAGTAGTAGATGAGTGGATTGAGGCAGCAGTTGGAGCTGGCCAGTGACAGCACCACAGGGTGCAAAGCCTTATTCATTTTTGCCAGGCTGCAAACAGGCAGCAAGCCGACATGGGTAAGAGTGTAACCCAGCAGGTTTAGGTGATATGGGACAAAGCAAAAGAGAAAGACGCCCAGCACCCAGTAAATGATGGTGAGAGAGTGCTGACAGTTGTGTCGCTGGTTGCGTGAGCGATGTCTCAGTTGGCGAAGCACACTCAGCACTCTACAGTAGCTGTAGAGAAGGAGCACAGCAGGCAGTAGAAATATCACCATCACTAAGCCCAGAGCTACCAGGATGATGGTGCGATGGCGTTGGGAGTTGGGGTCCAGCAGACAGGGCTGGTTTTGGTGAGCAGCTGCAGAGCGCAGCAGGAGCAGACCCAGACTGATCACTAACACCACACACCACATCCCTGCACTTACCAACTGTGCAACACGTAGCCTGCGGTGCGTTGATCCCAGGGGGTGAACCACAGCAAAATAACGGTCCACAGCAATGCACACCAGAAAGAAGATTCCACCATACAGGCTGATGTATTTCAGGGTGAAGGTGAGCTGACAGTATGTGGCCCCAGTTGTCCAAGTGGCTTCACCTCCTGTGAACAGTTCTCTGGCCTTTTGATGATAGTAGTAGACTCTCAGTGGCAGTGAAATCACAAAAAACAAGTCGGCAGCTGCTAGGCTGATCATGTAGATCGCTGTGCTGTTCATATTAGAGGAAGACAGACAAAGTCTGTGTAGAGCTAAGCCATTAGTGGCCACACCAATCAGGAAAATGATGCTGTAGGACACTTGATAGAAGGTGAAGCGATAGTTAGTGTTCACAGAGCAGTTAGACAGAGGTGAAAAGGGCTGGAGTGACTCAGTCATATTACTCAGCTCCATGTCTGAAAATGAGCCTCCAACCTCTTTAACTATTATGTCTTTCTTCTCCAGAGTAAATTAGGTCCTTCATGTCCATTCAAGTGAAAATAAAAGCTTAAGGTATATTAAGTAAATTTCCTGTAGACATGTCCAGTAGGTTCTGCTGGAGCAGGTACGTCTGGCAAGTGGCAAGAAAAAGTTAATAAACCCACATGTCTATGTCTGTTATGCAAATTTGCAGAGGTGACATAAACCCTTTCATCAGTCAAATGTCTTCTACCAATATAAGTGTAACTGCAGCTTCGGGCTCTCATAAAACAAGCACACATCTGGTTTTAATTACGTACAGAGAGGATAAAAGGAACACCTCTGTGTGATAGTGTTGTCCTGGAGTAAATACACATTTGGAGGACCTCCATAAAGATTAATATTTTTAAAAATTTGTCAGAGGTGTGAAGCCCAACAGACATGTCTGTATTTAATGAATTTCCTGTAGATCTGTATCCTGCCTATAATATCTGTTTTCACGACTGATCAACAAGGAATTTTGTATTTACAGTTTTATAAACTACAACCACCATACAATGACTGTACTTCAACAATCAACACATAAAAAATATATCTTCAGAATCCCCCACTTGTCTTTTGTCACTTTTCCCATATTTACAGTATCATATTGATGGATTTAACTAATTTGGTAACAGCTGCTGTATTATTGATGCAGTTAAAATAAGTACATTGAGGTTGTACCTGCATGACTTGATGTGATGAGTAATGACTAATCTGATGGACTACAAACAATGTATTTTCTACAAAATATTGATAACGGTAATATAATAAACCTTGACCTTGATAAGTTAGTTTCCAAACACATTTTTGGATACTGAGATAGAAACATAATGTATCATATGCAGTAGATTCATTAACTGCTAATATGTAATTGCATCACTCACCTGAATCCATATCTTTGAGCAGCAACAATATGTGAGTTACATTTCCAACAGCAGGTGGACTGACTGATACAGTGACAGAGCCCAGAGTGGTCCACGTCTGCATTTATACACGAGCCCACTACCTCCCTCTCTGCTTCACCTCTCTCACCTAGACGCAGTCGTGTCATTTGTGTTATTGTCTATTTTTTCAGCTAATTTTGATAATAATATAAATGAGCTTTTAGGTTTAATCCACTATGCTGACTCATTACTTAAATCAGCAGTTATTTGACTACATCTATCAGTTTTATAATTCAGCCGTTTTTTTGGGGGGGGGTTGCAGGTTTATGGCCACTTGTTTAAAAATGTTCATGCTCAGTTAATCATTTACTATATTCAGGGGCCAATGAGTGTTTCGCCCTGTAATGTTGTAGTAATTGTGTGCAGTATCTGCCACCATCAGTTCCTCTTATCATTTAGAAGAGATATGATCAGAGTTAGGGGTGTTTCTTGTGAAATTTAGGGCAAGGTGTTTTGTGATGTAATCCATTTCATGGAAGTCAGAAATCAAGTCATATCTTGTAAGTCAAGTATATTGACTTCAGAGTATACGCTTATATTATGAGGTGTGTTCATTTTTAATTTCACCATATTTTACTATGTTACTAACTGTTCTGGTTTTAGCTAAATTGATCAGGGAAATCATTTATATTTTAACTCAGTTTAATTGTTTTTGTGAATGTTTTAATGTTCGTTTTGCGTGTATCACCACCAATTACCCATATTCTGTGTAATTACTTCCTAATTCTATTTGTCAGATTTTTGTTGTTTCCATAATCACCTGTGTCTTATCATCAATAATTTCCTGTTTTCTGTTTCATTGCAAATGAGGTCTTCACTTTAGTATATTCTGAGATTAAAAAGAGGTAATATTAATAATAATACAAATGATAGTCTTGAAATACAAAACCATATTTCATGTCACCTCTACAAACCACAGTGATGTGTTTAATATGAGGCCATTATAAAATGGGATTTGTTAAAAGTTACACAGATGTGGTCCAGCTTTTGTTCAATAATCAGTTTGCCGGAAATAAGGCTGCGTAACGGGTCTGCACACTGTAATGCACCCAGCATCCCTGTATTTGTAGAAAAATATAAGACCACTACAATGATACTCCTAGAGAACATTCCTCTACCAGGGCTCTGTAGTCCTAGAAGTCAAACAGTTCACTCAGTCAAATCAAATCAAATACAATGTTAGGAAATATTAGTTCATTAATGTTGGGAGATTTAGCACAATCTAAGTGTTATTAATATAATTCAGTATGCCTTTTTATTTCACTGTCATTCATAATCAGTAGGCTATGTTTAATGTATATATGATGTATAAGTAACGTTGCTGAGGGTTTTGTGTTGATGTATGTGGATTCAAGGCAAAATGATGGAGGCTGCATTAAGCTGTTGATTCAGTAGACTCCATATTATGCTGTTGTCATTCTAGCAGCATCCTAAATGTACAGCGGTTTGTATTTTATCAAATAGTGTGAAAAAACCAATTCCAAGACAGATCTCATTTGTATTTGTGATTGAAGAAAGCATTACTCTACTCTGTAGATGCTCCTCTTTTGCAAGAGACATGCTGTTGCACGTCTGCTTCAGTTTCACAATCCTTCTCATCAGTGCACTGGTGATGAATCTACTTTTGTCAGGACAGACCCTCAGGCAAAACCTCTCGACAGGAATGTAGTAGTGCTCAGTCTTGCAGCACATAACTTTTACAAGAAAGAAGTTTCATTTGTATATTTCCATGGCACTCCATTTGCATTTGCACTGTGAGCTATCCTTTAACTTTTGGTGGCAAGTAGATTATTTTCTGCAGAAAAATTAACACTATCAAAGGAAATCAGCCTGTTTTTATGTTTTTCATCCTCTTTTTCACATATATATTTTCTTTACGAATGACCAGTTGTGTGTAGATAAAGCTGTTGGTAGTGTTAGTGCTATGCAGGGCTGTCAATTATTGACCACACCTGTAATCTGCAATTGAAATGTATTGATTCACCATGTGTGTATTGCAGAAGCACACTGCTTTCAGTTGTGCTGTTGGAACCTGTTTGCCTAAACTGACACAAGTAAATTTGTAGTACTGAAAAAGTGATGCGATGTGAATCTTGGACTGTTTTTAAGTTAATATTACTTTATTCCATTGCAGTATTAAACATCAAAGGTGTCATAGAACATGCCATTGTACAAAGTGCTTAAAATACCTCCAGTGAGGCAACAAATACTTAAAAAAAAAAACAACAACATTACAGTACAAGTAAAAGAGCTATAATACTGGTTCGACTTTGCCAAAACAGAATTTTCCTACAAGAGAATCTGCTAAGGGAATAAGCCTGGCATACTAAATACATTTTTTGTGCAAAAGCTCAAAATAATTTTAAAACAAAGCACATGACAATGGCTTTTACATCTGTTTTGTCACTAATATCCTGTACATTGGTTAAAACTACATTAAAAAAAAACTTTGCGTAAACTGTAAAGAGAGTTTAAGCTCTAAAAACTATTTCCTTTGTATCTTTTTATTAACAGTAAAGCACACTTCATCACTTTTATGTTTTTTCTCTCACTTGTCCACAAGGATTAGAGAGTTTAGTCCAAGACTTCTTTGCTGTCCACTAGAAAAGGGGAACTATTGTGTTGATTTACAGTCAACATGTTCCTCAACTTTTAATCCAGATTCTCCAACTCCACTCATTGACACATCCCACAATAGAGTTGTCACTAGACTGTGGACTCATCATTGAACACTGTCAGGGTTTGCAGGTTTTTAGAAGCTGTACTCGGGCTGCTCTGTGTACTGTCCATCTGCAGTCTGTCAAATCGTCTGGTTCCGTTATACCACACTGTGGACTTCCGTTTGATGGAACTCTGAATTGTCTCTGAAGTGAAGTAGTAAATAACTGGGTCAAAGCAGCAGTTAGTTACTGCTATGCACAGAGCGATGGGATAGATGGTTCTGACCACATCTTCCGCAAAGCATCCTGGCAACACTTTAGAGCGAACCATAGCGTAGAACATGAGATTGACATTGTAGGGAATAAAACAGAAGCAGAAAATGAGAATATGGACAATGATCATCCTCAGGATTTTGGTCTTGTTGAGGTTTCCTCCTCGGCTGATGGTTTGAGGATTCTTCAGGGTCCGTAGTACCATGACTGAGCAGAAGACATTGAGCAATAACGGGAGAATAAAGCCAACAGTCTCAATAAACATCACCACCTTTGATAGCTCCTTCTTCCACTGGCTTTTGGAGTAGTTTTCAAAGCAGTAGTTCAAGGAAGCGTTGGCGTTCCTGGGTGAAGTGGTGTCCAAATTGAACCCTGTGGCAATACCTCCAGAAAGTACCATCACCCACACTGCACAGCAGGCCAGTTTGGCATTCCTCCTAGTACGAATTGTTTGGGACCGGAACGGGTGCACAATGGCCAGAAAACGGTCAATGCTGATGCAGGTGAGGAAGAGGATGCTGCCGTACATGTTGGTGTAGAACAAGGCCACAGATATCTTACAGAGAACGCTGCCAAATATCCAGTCCTTTTTAACAAAGTAGACTATCCGAAAAGGCAGGCTGAGCACAAACAGAGAGTCCGAAACAACGAGGTTCATCATGTACGTCGTGGTTTCATTTCGCATCTTCAGCGTACAAGCAAAGATGTAAACAGCCACCATGTTGAAGATAAGCCCAACTACAAACACCAGACTGAAAACGGCGCTGTAGAGAGGGTACTTGAAGTCATCATTCCTTTCACATAGCGTAATATTTTGAGCAAGTGCACTCATGTTAGAAATCGATAGAGAGTTATTATACATCTTTAGACCAAGCTGGTAACTTTTGTCTCTTATTTGTGGAAATAATAATTTTTAAAAAGTCAGGTTTGTTCAGTCAACCACGTGCTGTAGGCAAGAAGGATTTGCATTTCCTTTGGTGAGACAAAAATGTAAAAAAAAAAAACTTTTCTATCTTGAAATATTGAGAAATAAAGTATTCAGCCACTCCACCTAACACATGTATTGATCCAAAGTCCTCAACATAAATTTTCCTTTTGTGGGTGCTTTCCAGTGCCGGTTATAATCCACTTTCAGGAAAGTTTTCAGTCTTGTTAGATGTCTTCAAGAGTTGAAATAGTTATCCCTTTTGAGAAAACAGTCATGTGCCTCTCCTCAACTCTATGAACAGATGAGTGGTTCTTCCTCTGTCTTGTACTGCTGTCCGTGGCTTCGGCAGCCCCAGGAGGGCATGGTGAATTGATTCTTCTGCTCCACAGGTTTAACTCGGCTTCTGCCTGACTGTAAAGTAGGAGCACGTAGCAGGCAGCAAGTCAAAGCCTCCAACATAAAGAGCTCACTGGACTGTTGAAACAACACGGGCGGAGCCTCCTCCTTGGCCAAAGTCCTCCCACTGCTGCTGTAGTTTTGCAGTCACCTGAAATATGAATTGTAGGATCAGAATTATTCATCTATAGGAAAGGTCGAACAATGCTTGGATAAATAATATTAATTAAAACAATAAAAGGGCATTTCAGTCTATAATGGCTGAAGAACCACATTGATGGAATTACAACTTGAAATTTAGATAAAAGATACTGATAAAAACAGTAAAAGATAATCAAATGATCAAAGACATTAGGGTAAAAAAATGTGTAGTTTCT
>JAPTYQ010000007.1:16266786-16290258 GCA_029814465.1 Ostorhinchus cyanosoma
AATGAAAAAAAAATCCACTAAAAATAGAATTTAATATAATGTAATTTAATCCACTAAAAATAGAATTTAAAAAGTGTGTGGGTAAGAGTGTTTGTGTCAGAGCATACTGTCTGCTAATAATCAGATGATTCAATAGACTGTGAAATTAAAACTTAAAATGTAATAGTTTCATTCACTGAATTGTTAAAAAAAATATATTGATATCTTGAAACATATGCATAGATGGAGTGCAGATGCAGACAATATTATAAATATGTCCCAGGCAAAGAAAATGTATTATGAGAGGAATGTGCTTGAATGTGGAAGAAAATGAGAAGTCCTGTTGAAACAAAGATGGGCTCTTGAAGACCAGGGATTTTATTAAGTATGAATTAAATAATAGAAGTGTTTTGCATGGATATTCAAAGAAGTTACTTCCTCAAACAAAAGAACAGAACAGTAATAGAATAGAATCTTTATTGTCACTGCAGGAGTACAATAACATTGGATGCCATCATTGCTGCAAAAATACAAGAGATAAAAGTTTTTCTCTAAAATAAATAATAGAAATATCGTTTTGTATGCTTGTTTTGTTTTTAGAATAGACCACAATCGTGTCTGTAAGTGTGTGGAGATGGAAAAAGGAGGAAAAAATGGTCTACAGTTGAATAAAAAAACACAGGAGGCTTGAAAGAATATTATATTCAACTAAATATTTGTGTTGCCATAAAGCTATCTCTCCCATAAAGTGATAGAGAAATGACATAAACCAACAATAGTGCAGAAATGTACGTATTTTAACTGAAAGTCAAATCCATTTCACCTTTTTTTTTATTTTGAAGACAACAGTGCACTCTACGCCGGAAGTACCTTCGGAGGTTTATCGCTGAAGCTAATGGCCCCGGAAAGGTAAATTAGCACTCCGAAGATGGCCGGGGTGTTTGAGGTGGAGGTTGATGGTGTAGAGCACGACCATGGGCTGGAGCATCAGGACGAGCCGCACCAGGTGAGGGTAACGGGTTGCACCACGGCTGCGGGGTGACAGTAACAGCCGTGGGGTGAGTTTCTGCGGGGCTGCTAGCTGCCGACTCAGGGACTGCTGTGTTAGCTGCTACGGCTTTAGCCTAATGTAAGCAGCTACAGCTACTGTTTAGCCATCTGTTACTAAGCAGGTGTATACTGCATCGGTTAATAGATGTCTACAGAGACTGGTGTGACAATTGCAACATTAGACTGAACCAGCCAACCCGTTCTAACCATTTAACGCTGCTAAGCTGGTTCTAAGGCATGCTAACATATCAGTCACACTACATAGCTTGATAGGCGGTTGAATTGTCTCACATATTCATGTTTCACTAAAGTTAGCTCAAGTGATGGTAAATATAAATGGTTGCCACTGCGTTAAAAATTTCCTGACACTTGTTTTGTGTGATTATATAAATAAAGCTGATGTGGCTTGTCGGGTCAAGGGTCACATATATATCTGCGCTTTGCTAAAGGGCCAGGGGCTGTCACTGTCAGAGGCACCGAGACACTTCCGGTGAAGTTTCACTCTACAAGCCACAAGAAAAGTGATGCCCAATGCAGTAAAATCAAGTGTAAACTGGCCACAGAGAGAAGTGAAACCAGGGTTGACTTCATGGAACGGCTGTTTCCAGTTATTAGTGTTACCATAAACAGCTAAACAATGCCTGCCTGACTACCAACATTCACAGTGGACTCTTATGCTCATTGGTTCACTGGTGACTCAAGGCTTTTCTTCTCTAATGAACCCCTCTTTTCCAGTCATGTAATGTATGGAGTGTTGTGATAACACACAAGTACCATAAAATTGTGAAATGATCAGTGTATTGGTGACTTATAAGTTTTTTTTTTGGTTGTCCTATTTTAATCAGCAGATGGCATTAGATCACCAGGTTGTAGTCTCGTGATGTCTGTCACGTCATCTCATTTTATACTCATGAGTGATAATTAAAAAAAAAAAAAAGAGCAAAGAGTGAGTCAGATAGGAAAATGACAGCGTACTTACTTGTGCCCTGTGACTAAGATCTGGGTGTAACCCTTGCGTACTTTGAAGGCTGTTGCCACTACCTGGCAAAATGCTATACCTTTGTTACAGATAAGCTCCAACAATTAAAAGAAAACAGTATAACCAGTTCTTGTTGCCAAATTTTAATTAATACACATCAACAAGTCTAACAACCCTGGATGAATTGTATCTATTAAGCATACTTATCAGTGTTTAATAGCTTTGTTTTTGTTATAGACATTTTGAATTTGGACATTTTTTATTACCTATCCTTAATAGTCTTAAATCAAGTAGTTTCGTTGCACTGCTCTTTCATTGGTATTCTGTGCTATATGTAGGGCTTTAGAATTAACTGCCAGAGGTGAGGCTCAGTTATGTAGTTTGATGTAACAGTTTTGTTTTTAGTAACCACTTTTTTAACCACTTTTTTTTTTTAGTAAAGGTCACCGTGACAGAGTGGGTCTTGATAGAACTGTAAATTAGGTTATATACTCGGGGTAATTAACTGTAATTTTTTTTTTTTTTTTTTTTTGTCATCAGTTAATCAGTAGGTTGTTTGATTGTAAAGAAGCTATAATTAATCATCATGATTTTGTCTTTCCCTGCTGTAGATCGATGTGTCCAAGCTTTCACCTGAAGAGAAATGGAGGTTAGTTTCTGCTGGATTATATATTACCTCTAATGTTATGCTTCATATAACACAACTATTTAGTCTAAAATGCATTCTGATTAAAGAACAACTAATCTGCACATCAACTCGTATTTTTTACCCAGCTACATTTCTGTTTGTGAGCTCTAAATCTTATCTCATACTACTGTATTTGGGGTGTCAGGTGAGTTTGACTTTGTGCCTTTCCTTCTTGTAGAGTGGAACATGCAAGGATGCACGCCAAACACAAAGGCCATGAAGCCATGCACGCAGAGATGGTGCTGATCCTCATTGTCACCCTGGTCATCGCCCAGCTAGTACTCGTGCAATGGAAGCAGAGACATCCCAAGTCATACAATGTAAGACACAAACGATACATTTGAATGCACTTGAGGCGAATGCAAACCAACACAGGTCACAGTTTTGAATGATTTGCATTGTTTTTGGATGTGTGGGATGAAGAGCATGTGTTTTTACTCAAATGTCTGTGTTCTAACATGTCTACTCTGGTGTCTTGTAGCTGGTGACTCTGTTCCAGATGTGGGTCGTTCCTCTCTACTTTACGACCAAACTTCACTGGTGGAGGTTTCTGTCCACCTGGTTTATCTTCTCTGTCATAACAGCATACGTCTCCTATCGTGCCACCCGCAAGCCACTAGCCTGCACAACACCAAGGTACATTTTAATAGTTATTTTCAGATCATAGTGTGAACTGTATGTATTTTCAGATGACATGAAATGATTCCTTCTCTCTGACAGGTTGGTGTATAAGTGGTTCCTCCTCCTCTACAAGATCAGCTATGCCACAGGAATAGTAGGCTACAGTGTCGTCATGTTTACACTTTTTGGTATAAACCTAATATTCAGGTATGTATACAGATCTGACAGGAATGAAACTTTAGTTGTCTTACAAATAACATTGATAAAAAGTCCTTGCAGAAACTGAATATAACATTTATATTTATGTTTTTATTAGTGTATAATCACATAAAGATAGTAATTGTGTTTTTGATACCTTAGAATGAACTGATAATGCCTTATGCAGAGTTTACTGTGTTTTTTTAGTAGCTCAGGAGGTACTTCCTCTCTTTTCCCTCTTCCATTTTATGTATCTGGAATAAAAAAACAAGGTGTGCTACTGTCACCTACCGTATTGGTAAAATTCATAAAAAAACCCCCCCAAAAAATAGACCGAATAAAATAAATAGTGGCTCTGTCAGCGACTGTCACATTGTTGTGGTCAACATAGGAGAGACTGGGGGGGGTATTCATTTGGTTGCAATTGACAGTTTCACTTGTAGATGACACAAAAGATTACACACTGAACCTTTTAATGATATAATCGTGTATTTATGTTTACTTTATGCCACTAGTACAAGAATTACTCACACACAATACACCCAGTGACATAGTATAAAAAGCTGTTATAAACTTTTATCTCTAGAACACACAAATAAAAATAGCATTTCTGTTTAGGCTTTGTTAACAAAATAAATTGCACAGAAATTTACAGGAATAATAACTAAAATATACCAAGCTTATGAAATGAAATATGCAAAGAAGTCAAACTGCAATGTTTCATAGTTTTTAAGCTTCACTGGGCAAAAAAATGCCATACTTACCTTTGAGAATATTGTCATTCAGGCGGCCTGACAGGACAAAACTTTTGCATTCACTCCTTATGTTCCATGTTTCCTTCAGCTCAAGACATGAAAATAAAGCGTAATAGAAACAACACTAAAGAAAATGAGTGAATTGCTTATAGATTATTCAGTCTATCTTCAGTTTAATCTTCCATGGGAATGAAGGATCCTCTGTAATGTAGGATGAAGGGTGCACAATGAGATGATACCATTAAAAGAGCTCTAGTCAAAGGTCAAACTGTGGAAACAATGTGGAATTAATAATCACAGGCGATTATGTAATAAATTAAGGCATCTCATGTATGTATGGTCATTTCTCCAATAGTTTATGTTCAGTTTATGATCTGTATTGTATTTGTTTTGTTCAACTGCATAATAAATTGCTTATCTATTGTTATATAATATCTCTTGTGCACAGATACGCAAACATATACGGCTTTTATAGGAACTTCAGTCTAGACAAGGAAATGCCAAACACCATAGTCTTCAAAACTAGGCCGGGTATATCCTTTCATATTTCCCTTTAATGATAAGTATTGAGAACTACATGTTGCGAGCCACAGTTAAAGCTGTTTTTTTTATAGCATCCACCTTACCTGTTTTCAGACAAAGAGGATTAATATGTGACTGTCAGCTTTAATTACAAATTTCTGATCTATCAGATGTGACCTGGATGTGATTGTCCTGCCCTACACAGTGGCTGCATTTTTCTGTAATAGCATAAAATAATATCAGGCCATGTGGCTTTCTCCTCTCAGTCTACATCAAAAGACTGAGAGGAGAAGGGTTACCCTTTATATTGGCACTGCTTAATACTAAAATGGCATTTCAGCTCATGGAAACTTGGATGAATATGTTAAAAACAAAAAGCAACTTGTAGAGTTATACATATAAGCAGACACACCTTTTTATACTTTTTAACACCGACTGCCCTCTCTATCAGGATAAAGCCGGAGGATGCAATGGACTTTGGCGTTTCTCTGTTATTCTACGGCCTGTACTACGGAGTACTTGGGCGGGACTTTGCAGAGATGTGTGCAGACTTCATGGCTTCGACCATAGGAGTGAGTGTAACGAGTGTAGTTGTCATGTTTGTGGCCGAGGTGAAGTCGGAACATTACAGTGTTTTACCTGCTGCTGTCTTTAATTTTTTAGTATTACAGTGCATCTGGAATGCCAACCAAGCACCTCTCGGATGATATCTGTGCTGTGTGTGGTCAGCCCATCCTCGTAGATGTTAATGAAGAGGGCATTATTGAAAACACGTACAGACTGACCTGCAACCATGTGTATCCTTTCACGCAAACTGTTCTGCCGCTGCTTGATTTTTATCAGTAAAAGAGAAGTCCAGGTATATGGTGGGGTGTTTTATTTCTATAAAAGGTAAGGCCATGAGTCTGCATTGCTGCTGTATTGTGTACAGTTACTTTGACCTTTATACAGCTGTTAATGTTATAATAGTCTGTGTTCTTCCAGATTGACTTCCCCTATTATTGTTCCCTGGGGGTCACCTGCTGCATATAGTATGCAGTCATACCTGTTATGGCAATGCTTTAGTCTGTATTATTCAAGCCTAGGTTTTATCTGTTGTCTTACGTGATTTCAGATAAATCATGCCAGAATTTCCCTTCAGTGATAAATTTAGAGACTCAGTATGACCTGTCAGGATTAAAATATATGATATGCAATGACTTTGCAGCATGTAATTTATTAGGATGGTTCTTCCAAATCTATTTTTATCTTTGCATTGAAACTTATCAGTTATGTGTCTCTGACCTTTCTGTTGGATACAGGAAGTTGACTTTGTAAATTAGTTACATAATACTGAAACATGTTGCAAACAAATTTTCTGTCCAAATAAGGTAATTCTATAGACAATATACTATTGACATTTATTTTTAATTTTAATTTAATAGTTCTTACTTTTGGATTGTTGATGCTGATGTATCAGACTCCTGACACCTGAATTGAATTTGTTTTTTCTAATTATTCATCAGCCACTGATGGTTTAGATTCTGCTCCTACTGTGCTATGTTGAGCCTTAACTCCAGCCCCAGCTTCCACGAGTTCTGCATAAGAGGATGGTGTATCGTTGGAAAGAAGCAAATGTGCCCGTACTGCAAAGAGAAGGTGGATCTGAAGAGGATGTTCAGTAACCCGTATCCTTAATACTCTCATGCACTGGATATGATGATATTTTCTGATGTGTAGATTAGTTTTCCTGTCTTAGTCACTTGATTACTTTGGAATTAACAGCCTTGACGGAGACCTACATTACACATTATCAGTCACAGATGAGTAGAAATCAACATTCAGGAAACCACTATGCTGAATCAGTCAAGAAAAGTGTGTTTCTTGTAACTGAGAAGAAGTTGTGACTAATATTTTTGGCAGGTACCTCAGTCAGGTTATTTTGAACAACAGATTCATGTTTAGTCCCTGTTCTTTTTTGAGACTGATCTCAAGAAGTTGCCTTGTACATCACGCCAGTTCTTACAGCATGTGGTTGCTATACCTACGCATTTTCGACCTTTTTCCTGTTATTCAGTGCCATTTGATCACATGTGAATTTGCGTCAAGATCTCCAGTTTTCATAACCCTATCCCTAACCGTCAGTGCGGGGCATGTGACGCATCAGTTCAGGTTGGATGAGGCTAATAACGTCATGAACATACACACGGAAAGCTTAAAATGCGTACAGATAAGACACCAATTAAAAGTGGTGTGTACATTTCCGAGAGTCATGATATCACGTTGCATTCATGAAGCTTAGAATCCTTCTCTTCTCTGGTCTGTCCTGATAATCATACATTTATTAACCCTTGACCACTGTTGCTCTTTTACCTTAACCTGTTTTGCTTTTAGCTGGGAGAGGCCACACGTCATGTATGGACAACTTTTAGATTGGCTTCGGTACTTGGTAGCCTGGCAGCCTGTAATTATTGGATTTGTTCAAGGTATCAACTACATCCTGGGATTGGAGTAACCTGCAAATCCAAAAACGGACATACACGCCATACGGAGGACAATGCACTGGCTCAAAAGGCTGGAGCCTAACATTGAACTAAAACATCAATATGA
Source organism: Ostorhinchus cyanosoma (assembly GCA_029814465.1). Lineage (NCBI taxonomy): Eukaryota > Metazoa > Chordata > Actinopteri > Kurtiformes > Apogonidae > Ostorhinchus > Ostorhinchus cyanosoma. The sequence continues at coordinate 16,274,168 of JAPTYQ010000007.1, forward strand.
AGTGTCTATACTTTTTGTACATATTGATAGGCACAACGTATTTACGGTTTATTTGAATTTTATTAGTAATCAGAATTTGGATGTCTGTCTCAATTCCCCAGGTTTTCTTCACATCATTACACATTAATCATGGGTTTGTGCTTATTATGACCTAGTAAAGCAGTTCTAAAATCACTACGGAGGTGCTTTTTACTAATTTATAAATTTACGTCTTAAGTGTTTGTCGATACTCAGTTAAAGGGTCATGCTGGAGTTTTTCATCCTCGTATCTAATGATAAAAAGCTCTTCCATGGTTATCGAATAAAAATTCGGTCAAAATCTGCATAAATTATTGCTCCCCTGTCATGCCTCCAATGTAGATGAGCATAAAACCCAGACTTCCCCTGGAATCCTTGTGCTGCTGCATCAGTGCACGTCATTACTCATGTAGCTGTTTGACTTCCTGACATTAACTAAGAGAAGTGAAATTACTGAGTTTCCTATATGCAGACAAGCACCGTATCTGTTGACATCATGGAGAATCAGCATATAAACTTAGCTAACAGCAGGATTCCTCCTACGATACTTACTAAAATGGAATTGTTAATATTACTGTATTTCGACATGCCCCCAGTGTCTGCATTACACTCACCATAAATGGAAAGACAGTCCTGTCTGCTTTGGGGTTTTTTTGTTTTTTTTTAAACCATTTTTCAACTTTTGTCTAGTTTATGTGATTCACATTGGAGGTTAGAAATAGTCACAGGACAATTTTTTTTAATACAGAAAAAGCATATTTTCTCCTGAGCCTCTGAAATTACAGTTCATATAGCCATGTATGTTTTTGTCAGCAGTTTGCCATTAAGCCTATATTTTAGAAAGTTTTTATTGAACAGTTTTTGCAGTATGTTTTTGGATTATTAAGAGACATGATTTTGAAACTACTTATTTAGTTAAGTGAGCAAAATGAAATAAGGGCCTTTGAAGTTACTGAAAGTGTCTGCATGTCAAAGTACTAATAAAGGTACTTCGGAAAGATATTTCAGTAGTGTGGGTCCAGTGGTTCTTGTACAGCTTGGGTATTTGTAGCTTCTACTTTAATACAGACCAAAACAAAGAGTCTGGCTGTTTTTGATGAAATGAGGAAAGAAAACTGTTGTGGATTGACCCTTTAACTGGGAGAGTGCAGACAACGCCAGCACTCTTCTTATTTTAACATTTGAAGTTGACGGCTGGTGAATTTCACAGGTACTTCTCATGGTGTATTCCATATCTTTGACCCGATTTACCTGGACCTCACTGTGTGCAACAGGGCTAATTTAATCATTTCAGTGTCAGTGTTATTTTCAACATCAATAAATGCCAGTACACTTTAGATCGTCTTTTTTTTTTTTTTCCAGTGGAATTCTTTGAAAAGCCAATAAATTGTTCACATGACGATCAACATATGTGACTTATAAGAATGGGCATTGGAGTTAGTCAGCATGCTTGATTTCCTGTATGTGCAAAACCATAAAATGTCAACAAACAAAGAAAAAAAAGTGTGGGCTACTTTCTGAGGAAATCCCCAAACTGCGTCCATTTATGTCCTGCATACGGAAGTTCACACTCTATATATATACATGTGGAATCCCTGAGCAGCATACAACAACCAAACACTCTAAAGGAGTCAGAATGAAGCAGCCGTCTGTTATCGCAGGTAAATCCACTTATTGATACTTTGTCAGAGATTTTCATTTATTACATTAGTGGTATGAACATGTTGTGTTTCTCTGACAGCCTGTGTGTTTTTGTGCCTGGTGCTTGCAGATGGAATTCCAGGTAGAGTATATTTTTTGAGCGTGAAACTCAAATATTTTCAAAGAATTAGACTGTGTTTAACTCTGTTTCTACTTCAGTATCAGAAGATTGTTCTCCAAAGATCATTGGGCCAGTGCAAGTCCAAATAAAAGCTCATCCAGGTAAGATTACATTTTTAGTGTGCTGATAAAATGGAAAAACTTTTAGAATTCATGATTAATTTGTGCTTTGAGAATGTTTGTGCCTGATGGATCTTTGTGTGTTCTGCCTGTCAGGAGAGCAGCTGATTCTTCACTGTGATGCGTTTCTAAACTGTGAAGATGATGTTACCCTCATCTATTGGCTCGTGAATGACACGTTCCCTGAGGAAACATCGAGCAGTGAGAGAATAAGAGAACTAGAAGAGTAAGTATTTTGGTTCATATATTAACACAGAACAGTGGCCCATGGAATATATTGTATTCTGTGTAGACTTGTTAGAAGATATTGTACTGTTGTGGAAAAAATTATTAGACCACTCCTTGTTTTCTTCAATTTCTTGTTCATTTTAATGCCTGGTAAAACTAAAGGTACATTTGTTTGGGCAAATATAATGATAACAATAAAAATAGCTCATAGGAGTTTAAGTCAGAGCTGATATCTATCCATTTTCCATGTTTTCTTGATAATAACCAAAATCACTTCAGTTCTTAAATCAATATGGCATTGTACTGACAAAAACAGTGCTTTTAGGCATTTCATGTTTTCTTTTCTGTTTTAGTCAAATGACACGCAGGAGTTAGTACTTGATTGCATAAGCATTGTTTTTGATGACTTTTGATGGTCTGATTATTTCCACGACTAGGTTAAAAATCATCAGCTATATATATATATTTGGTTTTTTTTTTCAGGTCAACAGCAGAAAATGGTGCAATCCTACAAAAGAGTTTGCTGTTGAAGAAGGTGACCCCAGAAGACCTGAAGACCACCTTTACTTGTGTGGTGACCAACACTGCTGGAGCAGCTCATAAGTCCATCACGTTAACAGCTAAAACAAGTGATTGTAAAGGTCACAAAAGGGCCAGATCACACAACTGCAGAGAAAAAAAATGAATTATCTAAAGCCTGTTTTATCGAGCAAATGACAAAAATGTGCTTTATGTGTAAATTTAGTGAATGCGACTGTGTGTAGAGTGCTTTGAAAACTATGCATTAGAGCTCGTTTTATTTTGACAGCTATTCTCCAATAACACACGTAGAAACATTTAAGAAAATTGCCTTTTTCATCAGGACAAAAAATGTTTATTTGTCTTTAAACAGGCACATTCATTCATTAGCATTTCAAGTGAAACAAAGCAATGATTTTACATGTAGTCCACTGAATACATGTACTTGGTGCAACATTTTTTGTATTTTTTTTTTGGTTTTCATTTAATAAGCAACATGATTTATATGTTCTTAAATTACATTAAAATGTATAAACACCAGATCTCCGACCAATTCAATTTACTTAAAAACTATCAGAATTACTCCCGACTGCAGCAGTTTCCCAGACAAATATATTGGTAATAGTGTTGTTGACTGTAAAAAGGTTACATTTTTCCACTGGGCATTACTGTCACCATTTTCACAAGCCTTGTCCTGATCAGTGAGCTGTGATAACCATTGGTGAAAAAAAAAAACAGATTTGAAGATACATGCTCAAGTTATGTATATAATGTTTTCAGCTATGTGCAATTAACAATAGCCCTTTACTGTGATAACTGACTTTGTGGATACCAGTAGATTAAACCAATCATATTTTTATCAAATGATAAAAAGTCAGATTTTGTTAGTGCATTTATACATGTATCCAGCTAAACTCAATGGTAGTCTGTCAACATAAAAATAGAATTGTATACATTATACACTGTAAAAATAACTCAAAAGGCCACTTACAGCTTTCGAGATGCATAAAAACAAAACTTTACACATCCACGCACAAAACCAGAAAAGATTTTTTACCTACATTTTGATTAATCTGTAAATGTAAAAAACTCATGGACTGATTATGTTTGGCTGCTATATCCTCTAAAGCTTGTACTAAAACATTCTAAAGCATGTACGAGGCAGAAGAGGCTATAAATATGTTTCTCCTTCAGAGCAGCATCATGTCCTCACCATCGTTTCTCCCTGCGACAGTGGAAGCTTTGATTTATGACTTTGTACTTTGTGCACAGTGATCAGCGTTGTAAAGATCCACTGGATGCTGCTTGCTGCACACCCAGCTCCACCAGGCAGTGCTTCAAGTTGTCATTTCTGGCAGGAAACTGATTTTCAGCGATCCTCTTCCTGATGTGTGCATCCGTTTCTTCGCTGACAGATGTCCACTTTGCATTGGGGATGAAAAATGTTTGGAGGAGTTCCATGTTACTCTTATTTGCCATCCCACACAAGAAACGCAAGAACAAGTCCAGCTTGCCGTCTTCACAAAGCAGGCTTCTCTCCACAGCGCTCTTGTACACTTCCATATTCTTGCCCCTCCACATCCGTGATAATTTGCCTTTCTGTTGTTGGTCAAAAACATTCTTTCCCTGGTTTCTATAGTCGAGAAACACATACAGGGAAGCCAGGTATTCCTGCATTGTGGTGTGGATAAAGCTAATGGCAACCTCTTGATACAAGACATGTGGTGTTATGAGATACTGCATACACAAGCCAGTGTATGTGATCGCCTCCTTATAAACTTCTTTGCTCTCCTTCCAGTTCATCTTGGTAATCTGGAACTTGCCTTGTTCCAGCAGGTTGAAGGCTACCTTTCCAAGGCTCATAATGAATTGTAACTCTTCAGTGGGAGTCAAATCTGGAGCTCTAAATCTGCGGAGTTCACGCATGAGCAGGAGCATCAGCTTTGTGTACATGTAAGTGAGGCTTGTGGGAAGCTCTGCCTGCGGACCCTGTTCAGTCTTTATCCTCAGGCACTCTTCTGCCACCAGTGAGCAAAACAATGGCAGGTGACACATGATGCGAAGGGTTTTGGAAGAATTGACATATTCAATGACTTGAGCTGCTTGGCTCGGATCCTTAATCTTCTTCTTAAAGTACTCGTCCTTTTCAGGGTCAGAGAAACCACGCACCTCAACCTCGAGGTGATGTGTATCCCAAGGAATGGGGGGCCTCATCAGCGGTCGACAAGTGAGCAAGACTCGGGAATGGTACAGTAGCCTTCCTCTGAGGAGGTTCACAAGGATCACATTCAGACCTTTGGGACTTTGAGGGTCAGTTAAAATCTCTGTGTGTTCATAATCTAATTTCCCAGTGTACTCATCGATACCATCTATTACAAACATCATAATGGACTCATGAGAGCTATAGTCGCTGCTTCTCAGTTTCGTGGTTTCTGGGTACAAAGTTTCTATTATCTGAACCAAAGAAACTTTGGAATCTTCCAAACTGTTAAGATCCCTAATGAACAAAGGAAGTAAAAAAGTCACATGCTCATGAGACTTTCCTTCTGCCCAATCCAAGATTAATCTCCTGATTGCCATCGACTTTCCTGACCCTGCAGCTCCAGTGACCAATATGATATTAATATATTTTTCTTTCATCCATTCTTCATTGAAGATATTCTGCGGGGAAATTCGTGTTTCTCCATCGATGGTATTCAGCTTTCCTATTGTTAAGACCTCATGTTCAATATTTGGACCATTGTTATGTTCTTGTGTCATGTAGAGATTAGTGTAGACATCATTGAGGGGCCTCTTCTCTCCTTCCGGGTTCAAATCAACACATACGGTGCTGTACTTCTCCTTAAGAGTCTGACATAACTCATAACGGACTTCATCTGTGAAAAAAAAAAAAAAATACGTACATGAATATTTAGACCCGTTTTAGGGGTCACCTTGTATTTCAAAGCAGATACATATTATTAGTGATCAGGAAAACAGCCTATGTGCCTGTTACATACAAGCAGTTAAAAAAAAAGTGCTGGTGTCAAAATTTTGAAAAAGACAACCTCCAATATAAAATTTGGTGAGAAGCATATGTGTAATTAAAAGAGAACTTAGGTTTTCTCGCTGTATTTACTGAAAAAGAAAAAAGTTCAGGGAGCAACCAGCATCATGTCTTACAAAGCAATAAATAAATAAACCAAAGAGATTCCTGATATTTTATCAAGAAAAAATAAATTGTAGTAGCAGTATTTTTTACTTAGTTCTGAAATTATACAAATAGGCATTAGTCCCGCTTCAGTGAACACAGATGGTGCAGATGCAGAGATTCTCAGTGTGGGATTATAAAATTTATTTATTTTTCCCAGGGATTCGATTCCCATAGTAGTTAAAATACAGAATACTGATAATCGGTTAACCCTCAACTTGTTTACACCATCATATTCACTAAGACTGAAGAAAAAGTGCAATCCTTTGTTACAACTTTTCTTGCATAAATACAATATTCATCTTTTTTTCTTTTTTTTTTACATTTAAATGTTCTCATTTGAGTAATATATCATATTACACATAGGGGTATACTCACTTTGGATGCATAAGGTGTCCAGATAATCAACCATCCTGAATAACTCCAGATCCAACAATGTACACCTCGTGATTTGCAAAGAGACTCTCAGGCTATAACACTCAAGGAGTCGGTCTACGACGTCCACCATGTCCATGGTTTGGAGAGGAGCGTTGAACGTTTGTGGGTAACGTTGCCGAAGGATCCTCTTGAATCTTTGAAATTCCAGCTCTTTCAGCTTCCCAAGGACTTTGCAAACAGCCTGATTAAAAAAAAGGGTAAAGTTATGAGTTTACTTTTTTACAGGGTGTCTACATTAAGATGACAAATTGTAACTCAATTTAAGGTGTTTTGGACAAATAACTGTTTTGTTATTCATGCTTTACAGATAAATAATATAGTAAGACATATATTTCTGGTCTTGACCAGACGTATATTTTATATAATTATAAGTGTTTGAGTTAGGTTAATCTACATTTTGCCAACTGGTAAGTGCAAAAGTAAAGTAAAAATACAGGGCTTTCCAAAGAAAAGCTTGACTCATTTTGCCAGAGACCATTTAATGAACTGCTTAATGACTTTTATAGGTTATAATGGGTTTACAAAATTGATTGTAAGACACGGTGTATTTTCTACTTGGTGTTAGAGGTGAGCGACATATATCAGCTATGATAATATTGTAAATGTTGATTTGATGATGCGCAATGTTACATTATCAAGCACTCAAACTGTCTCGAAATGGGAAAAAAATGGATGGTGCATAGAGGAGAGGTGCATCAAAGTCCTCATTGGCAGAATGTGTGCCTCAGAAGCCAATCAGTGGATAGGGTTCAGTGTAGTTTTTTGTAAAAAAAAAAAAAAAAAAGAAATTCTCATTTTAAAGGATATCGTCAGATTATCATTTATCGGGAAATTAAAAAAAAATAAATAAATGAGATAGTTTTTTTGCCCATATCTCCAAACCCTACTTAGTGTCACAGAAACATTACAGAAGCAAATGGGGCCGGGAACTCACTTTAAAAATGAACGCTACTGTGAGAGATGGATGGACTGGCACACTGAAGTCTTCGATTAGCTCTGGTGCAATAAGAGGCTCTGAGGGAGCGTCGTCTTGGTTTTTTACCCTGTTAAGTGCACAATGGAAAAATTTAATTATGTTGGGACAAATTTGTGTGCAATAACAGAAATGTCTTTAAAAATACAACTTTACATACTTTGGTGTTCTCTTTTCACAGTCGTCACTGTCCAGGGAGTAGGAGCTAGAATACGAATCTAATCTCTGTAGGTGGACACTACAACCAGCACAACAAAAAAGTTTTAATTATAACACAGTGATGTCATTTTAATTGCAATAGGACAGAATGACTGTTCTAACAGGTTTTTAAATGCTTTGTGTTGTTTGTACCTTGTGGAAAATCCATCTTCACCAACCATTTCAGCGGAACATTCCATATTGTCACTTGACATTGAGCTGTAACTCAGCGCTGGAGACAAGGCCTGATCTGCATAATGCCTGAAAAAAAAAGGTTGGCAGAATGACAGTTTGTTAATTGCTCAGTGTCTACATAACAGAGAAATACCAGCTCACGCCAGATAAGAAGTCCATTTAAAGCTTAGCTCTCTTTCTTGAGCAGCATGAAGGATGTACTTGAATTAGGGAAAACAAGGGCTTATGAAGACTGATTGACACATATGGGCTTAACTCCATATTGTGTTTTTATTGATTTAGATTTTTCCCTTTGGATTCATTTGGCTAGGATGTGACAAAAAAAAGTATCCTTACTGTGGCGTGTTTAAATGTGGACATATGAGGTTCAGTAATGACATATGTGATTCCAGACTCTAGAGTGTTGTCTTCTTTTTCAAATCCTGCTGCCAGAGAAGTTGGACCATGTACTAAAGTACAAAATATACAATCTAAGACTCATCCAATTGTTTTGACCATAACTGAAGAAACAACACAACAGATTTTTTATGTTTTCACTGAACTACTTAATTGTATTTTGTGAATCTGAACAAAATGGAAACATAGTCAAAAAGTTGGAATGCAGGCATGTGTCCGACAGTGACACACTCCCTTATAGTTTTAAAATGGTTTATTACTGAGCACACACATTCTTGTTGTTTGAAAACCGATGCTGTTGGAACTGGTGGAGAGTGAGGTCTGGTATTGCCTTGCTGAAATACTCATAAACCTCAGAGAGAAATGTTGACTTGATGGCAGCATAGCCTGTCTTAAATTCCAATATCTGCCTTCACATTGCTGGTATCTCCACACATATACAGGTCAGCCATACTTTTCCACCTTTTGCCGACAATAGCCTGGATGATATTTTTGTCTCAGGCAACCTAACATCCATTTTTCCTGAGAAGTTGAAACGTGGACTTGTATCTTTCTGTCTTTTGGTCCAGCTGAGATGAGCTTGGATGAAGAGAAAAGCACAAAGCTAATCTAGAGGTTCCTCCTTGTTTAATAAAATTTCAAGTACATTTCTGGATATAGCAGCAGACAGCTTTAAGTGACTGACTTTCCAAAATCCTCCTGAACCCATGCGTCTATATTCATCATGGCAGCATGAAAGTTGTTAAATGCAATTCTGCCTGAGGGTCAAAGGTCACGGACAATCTGAGACATACTGACACTCCCTGAATCTTTTCACAATAACATGTACCTCAGATAGTGAAAGATCTTTGTAATTTTTCTGTGAGAACTAGAATGTTTCTACAGATTTTAAAAAACATTTTGGCACAGACAGTTGAGCCACAACCCATCTTTCTTTGGTGGATCCTCCTTTTATGCCCATTCCTGATCCCTGACCTGTTACCAACTTATCTACTAATAGTGGAATCTTACAGAATAGTGTTACTTGTAAATTTGATGACTTTTCAGGTGTATTTTTCCTCTGTCTCAACTTCTTTTTGATTGAAAAATGTACATTTTTAATACAGGCATTAAAATATAAAGTTGTTATATTTGCCAAATACAATTAAGTTGGTTAATGAAAATATAAAAAAAACCCTATTCATCTCTTGTCTATTATATAAAGGTTCAGGTTTCTAGAATTGGAATTTTTTATTAATGTTCTTTATTTATTCCACTAGGGGAAGCTGCTGAGCACCAGTAGTTACATTGAATGGCTGGAATATTCTAGAGACCACAAAGGAACCAATGCTTTTCTCTGTACTTCATTAACTGAGTAGCTCCTTCAGCACCAGACTTTTACATCCCCTGTATAAGAAGGAGCGACTCTGCAGGTCATTCCTCCCCACAGTCATCATACAGTTTACAGTAACCCCCCCCATGACATTTGTAATCACAATGTGAATACAATTTGAATGTTAAAAGTGTTTAATATAAATACCAAATTTCTCATTTTCTTTTATGTTTCATTTCTCGGTTGTGTTTTTTTCTCTACCTATTTTTTTCTTTGCCCTTGTTTGTTGCTCCTGTCAATTGAAATTACCCCACGGTGGGATCAATAACATTTTATCTTATTACTTTCTCCTTAACATTCATGTATTAATACATGTTAAATAATGCCATTCATTCAAGAAGACCAGAAAAACAAAACAGAACACACTCTCATTACCATTCACTGGTGTCCATAGGATCTGGTCCTAAATCCAGGGATGGTCTTCTTGGTGGAATGTAATACAGTCCGTCATCTTCATCCCCTTCTGGATACTCACTCCCTCCTCCACTAGGAGATGCATCCCCGTCAGAGGTGCCTGATGGCGTGGCCATGTCCTCAAAAAATTCACTGCCATCCATTATTTAGCTTGTGAAAAGAATCTCAGACAGAGAAGGTCTTTAAATCACTTTCTCTTTTTCAGCAGATGGTCACAGAGGGACAACATGCCCATTCCTGCAGGAAACACACAAAACGCTTATTAATACATATCAAATGTCTAATGCTTCAGCAGGGTGTGTGATGAACTCTGCACTGCTGTGGATTTCCTGTCATATCCACATATTCCACGTGTTATAACATGCAGACATGAGCAGGTTTGGCTGACATGAGCTACTTCTCTATTCCAATTTGTATTTCTGCAGTGTGTTGTAATTACTTGTTTACAAGGTTTTCTAAAGTTAAAGATCATGTTTATTCCTACATTTAGCTACAGGTCATGACATACGTTTATTCTGACATTTAGCTACAGGCTAATATGCGTTTATCCCGTGTTTACGTCGCCAGTAGAAACATGGACTCGTAAGACACAATATACGTCAACTATCGGATTAAAACCAGCTCATGCACGTCAACGTGTAGAATAATGACGTTAACAGGTGATAGTTTGTATTTATGAGAACGCAGTAACTACGTAAAACTTTTTGTGTTGTAGCTCTACTTTAGCCGATAATAACAAATTCAGTCCAAGCCTGACAAGAAGGATTAAAGCACAACAAACCGCACAAAATAAGACAGTGATGCTGCATCTGTAAAGTCAGCTAAATGGAAAAAAGAGGAACTTCATCAGTACTTTAAAAAAACATATTTATGGGACTCTAACTTACCGTTTCTACTCAACTCAATTCAATACGTATTTCCGTGTTTCTTCTTCGTCGTCTTCGTCTTTTTCCTCTGGACAAAATAGAAAACAATAGACTCTTCCCCCTACAGGACAAGAGAGTGAATGACATGCAGAAACACGCCGTTGGAGTTGGATGCGCTTCACATTTGGACTTTAATAGATGACGCTCACTACAATAACATGTATACATGTAAATAACAAACTGAATTAAAAAAAAAATATATATATATATCTATATATCTATAGATATATATATATATACACACACACACACACACACACACACACACACACACACACACACACACACACACACACACACACACACACAAACATAAGGAGAAAGACTACTCATAATCTAAACTGCAGCACTCCTTAGATGATTCCAACACATGCATACCAGAGCTATTTAAGAGCAATTTATTCGTAGATGAAGGATGGGATGGATAAACTGATCATTTATGTACATTAATAAAACATATATTAACAAATGAATAATGATGTATAATAATATTTGTACAAAGGTTTGCAGGGAAAGCATCCTATTATAGAAATAAACACAATAAACCTGCTTTGCTAAACGCTCAGATGTAAGATTAGGATGCATTTTGCAATATTTCAAAATAAATTTGCAGGTGAATTGTGATTCAGAGCATTCAATAATTAAATAAGTATAAATGAAATCACATATTTATCTTTTTAAAGCATTATCTATTAACAACACTTGCATTTGTTTTCATAATGCAGTGAATACATGTATGAATATGTAAGTATTAAAGCTGTTTTTCTAGCATTTTTAATCCAATTTTGCATTTCCACCAAACTGTAGGCTACTTATATTTTGTCATCTTATTTCTTCCCATTTAAAATGTGGTAAATATCTGTGAATAAAGTAAAATCCTCCTGCCTTACACAACAGCTGCTTCTCTTATTTATTTATGATTATTGATTATCTGGAATGTCAGTGTTGGCACAGATGTTTTTGTCTATTCTTGGGGACTCCTGGGGGCTACTTTACACTTTTAATGATTTATAGGGGCATCAACTCATAGAAATCACATCTCTAAGTGTGTAGTTGTATTGTAGACTGTTTCATGTGTAGGCTATTGAATTTCAACACTGTATTGTAAAGGACTGTGCATATAGGTTTTTTCCTTCCCTGAAGCTGTTAACAAGCACGAGAAAATGTTTGCATCCCTGTCTCATTGGTGACCGTCGTTTCCACTACATTGCGCTTTGTGTGATGGAGGCGTGAGCAGCGACAAAGACGAAGGAGGAAACAGCGGCTCTTATGAGGGGTGATCAGTGCCATGGAGGCTGAAGACCACACTGAGGACAGACAGGTGTCAGGTGGTTTTTACTTGAGTGGATATTTAATGTATTTAATGGCATCTCATATGGTTCACATTCATTTTAGTATGCAGAACATGCAGCAGTATAATATATTGGCCATGCAGAAATAAAATCAAACCAAAAAAATGTTTGCTGGAGTCATGAAAATGAAGATGTATGTCTGAAATACTGGATTATATTCTTAAATGTACTGCCATACGATTAATTTAGAGAAAGAAAGAAAGTCATTTTCTGGAGTAACAACAAAATGTCAGCCTACCAGCTGATATTTTATGCAATCATATATATATATATTGTATGAGAAAATACAGATTTAAAACAAAACAAACAAAAAAAAACAATGTAAGCATGTTTCAAAAGTTTTTTTTTTCCTGTTTTGTTTTTAGAAAAAGTTAGTGCTTGTCAGTAAAATTATTGTACAATACCATATAAATGACAGCTCCAAATCTTTCTCTCTGTTTTAGTGAAAAAAGCAGAAGTACAATTTTAACAATATATGCTTCTACTTCTCATTTACATAAGTTCATTACAACTTACAGCTCACAATGACTCTATAAAGGCAGAACATTCCACTTATTTATCTTAAGTCATTTCAGGTTGTTCATAGTTATTTAAATTATTCACATTTTTTTGTGGAAGAGTTTGTAAATGTAAACATTTCCATTATGTTATTTTACTTTTTTCCTCACATACAAAAAAGAATAATTGGGAGTTGTAATCATTTATTGGTTATTATGCTATTACTTAATATGTCTGACCCCCTAATATCAAACTGGACTGTCTGTGGCCACTGTGCTAAAATTAGTTTGACATTTTTCACTCCTAATATCTTTTTCACTCTTCATATTCTGTCTTAATATCTCTATGTACTTTTTGCACCCTGAAAACTCATCCTGTGTGCCAGATTGGACCTTCTGGTGGGCTGGTTTGGGCCCTTGGGCCTCATGTTTGACTTCTCTATTCTACAGAAATAGTAACATTAGTAATAATATGAATCAAGGGGCAGGAAATCAAATAAAACCAGCCACAAACTTCTCTGAACTTTATTTGAACTTTATTGGAGGTCATTAAATACGATGACTCACCAATAGAATTGTTCTCAGACATTTTAAGGTGGAATTGTAAGATATCGTACTGGATCATTATTCCATTAAATATTTCACATGCTGAGTGGTAGTGGGTCCTCTCCATCCTGTGCCTCCTCGTGGCACTACCCACTCGTCATAGCTCAGTGTGCACGGTGAGGGCTATGACTCCATGTCTGTGTATGAGGGAGGATGCACAGAGCGCACCCAGCCTTTCCAGACACCAGTATGAAGTGATAGTCTGTGCGTTGTTCTGCTCTGCTCTGCTCTGGAGGCTACTGGGATGTATTTTGGAAGAGGGGGTCGGGCAGCAGTGACCCACCAGCATCACCGCCACTGAGCCTGACATGAATGCCAAGTAAAAGAGCTCTTTCAAGCGAGCAAACACAAACAGCACAGGAATGTGCACAAGTCTGCTGGGCTCCTCTAAAAAACACATTCTGGACCTGTTTGGACCTACGTCGTTTTGTTTGTAAACACCCAAACTGAACAGAGCAAAATCCACATTAATTATTAATATTTTTTCCATGTAATTGAAGTGGTATTTTTTTATTTTATTTTATTTTATTTTTATTTTTAATTTGTGGAGTTGAGGGAGCAGGATCTGTTGGGAGTGTTCCTCTTTTGTCAAGACAAACTTCTACCATGGCACTGGTTATGGAGCCTGTGAGCAAGTGGAGCTCCAGTCAAGTGGTGGACTGGATGAAAGGTAGGATTCACACACGATGGATGCAAACAGGAACTGATATCATTTAACTGCTCTGTTGCAGCGGAGATAGGCGAGTCCAAATGCATTACAACACACATTCACTCATCATGCAAAGAAAAAAAAAAAGGGACAAAAACACCTGCTGAGCCTCGGTTTTGCCTCACCGTCATTTGGCTCCTAACGGGGTTTAATTACACCTTTAAATCGTTATAATTGATTTTCAGACAGTTTCAGTGTAGGGACGACTTGTCCTTAAAGACCGTCATGTTCTCCAGAGCCTCACAAATGCAAACAACGCAAAACGCTTTAAAAGCTCTATTGTGTCCTGCGGTGCTTATTGTTAACGCGGGGCCGCCTCCGAGGAGGATGGAGAGAAAGAAAGAAAGAATGAAAGAAAGATAGAGCAGATCCAGTAATTACATGACAATAATTACCCTTCACCTGATATGAGATCTCAACCTGTATTTAGATAAATCCTTAAAGTTATCGACCGAGAATTTTCCTGCGTAGAATAGGAGGTAATTCCAGCATCACCACAGGCATCTGATCCACAGAGAGACTCCGAAAGTCATGGAGAAGTCACAGCAGACTTCCACATGGAAGACTGGAGTTTAGAGTGCACCGAAAGACAAAGGTTATTCATTTAGTTGATTTATTTCATTCATCAAAATACAAATAAAATGAAAAGGAAGACACAAAAAAGGAAATCTTCTTTTGCATTTCAGCAGAATATCCACATTATGAATGAAACAGAACATAAAGAATAATCATCTTATATTTTTGCCCCATCCAGTAAAATATCTGTATGTTTACAGATGTTATTTTATACACAATTGAATCAATGTCTTAATAAAAAGGTTGTCAAACTCATTTTAGTTCAGGAATATTATCCCAAACAGGACAAACCAGTAAAATAATAACATAACAACCTATAAATAATATCAACTCCAAACATGTAAAAAGTAAAATGACATTCCAAAAATGTTTCCATTTATATGCTTTAATTGAACATGAACAACATAATATTTCTTAAGAAAATAAAGTGCATTACAGTTGGAATTCTTTACAGAACTGAATCAAATTCTTAATAAAAGGTCGTCAAACTCATTTTAGTTCAGAAATAGCCCAATGTTATCCCAAACAGGCCAAACCAATAAAAGAACGACATAATAAACTATAAATAATGTTAACTCCAAACATATCTCTATGTTTTAGAGTGAAAAAAGTAAAATGACATTATGAAAAATGTTTCCATCTATAAACTGTGCTTTAAATGAACACGAACAACATAATATTAAGAAAATGAAGGGCAATTTTCAGAAATGACTGTTAATATCTCAGTGTACTTTTTGCATTTCACAGATTCATCCAGATTAGACCCTTTGTTGGGCCATTTTTGACTCTCGGACCATTAATTTAACACCCCTGTCTTAATACAACACTTCCATCCATATCTTCCATCACTTAATTCACTAATTCATCATTTATTACTCAACATCATTCCATTCAACAGCATCTAAACCACCAAATTAATTTCCTGTTTCATAATTCCTTAGTTATTCTCATTCATTTGTGATAATCAGCGTAGAAGCTCTGACACTAAAGACAACAATGTAAATCAGAAGATCTCTTAGAGGTTTGCAAGAGTTAACAGTGTCATGTTCTAAACCCTTGGGCGTTCAGCATCAGATATAAATTGATAAACACTGATGTGCATTTGATAAAAAAAGCAATGGTATCTAGTCAAATAAACAGAACAGTTTGTCAGAAGAAACTGTTCATGTGTCTCCAGATACCAATAAAAGGCTTATCAGTGCAGCTGTTTGTCAGAAAGTTCTTTTAAATAGCAGCCTTTAAAATATTCAGAATTCTTAAACACCCAAAGTAACTCAAGGGGACGAGTTCGTGTTAGAGATAAAAGATGTAAAAAAAAAAACAAAAAAAAAAACCGGTAATGTGATGTTGCATATTGTCTGCTCATGCTCAGTATTAATGTGTTGTTTTGCTGCCACATGCTCACGTGTCAGACCACAGCCCCTCAGCGATGCTCCGGAGGAAACGTACACATACATATATATTTACTGCCTCAACACACACACACACACACACACACACACACACACACACACACACACACACACACACACACACACACACA
>JAPTYQ010000007.1:16332437-16342533 GCA_029814465.1 Ostorhinchus cyanosoma
AAACACCTTTTATTTTCTTTCTAATTCAGTTAGCTTTAGGAATATATTAGAAGTATATTAAATAATAATGAGGTAGTGAACTGATATTTCAAAGAAAACAAAAAAAAGTTTCCTTGCTCCTAATAATTTGTGGCTCTACTGATACTTTTGGGCTATTTGCTAAGATGAGAAAAAAAATTATGTTCAAATATTCATCTTTTGTATCAGAAATGTGTTTCTTCTCACCAATGTAGACAAATTTAATCCTGATTCTTGGATTAGATGTTTGGGAGCTCTTCATAATTTACAATCAAAATTGCTGTTTGTGAATCAGTTTTACTCTACGATGTATTTTTTGGAAAATTAAAAATGGATGTTGCATCCATCTGTGCAAAAGAGAGCCTGAACCCATGTCCTTTTCACTTGGATTGGGGTCATCAGAGGCCATCACCTCAGTTTAATTAGACACAAATAAAAACACACGCACACACACACACACACACACACACACACGTACACACACGCACACACACACACACAATATCAGAAAATGGAAATAGTCTAAAATTGCCAGTGACCCTAGAAAGTCTTAAGGAACATGTTGCTTTTGCGCAAACATTTGAATCATTTTGTTTAAGTCAAGTGTGTTCCAAATTGAAGGGGTGAAAACTGAGCAGAATTCTTGGTTTATTCTTTTTTATTTTGATCTGCTATTGAGTATCAGGGTTTGTTGACATTTGCTGGTCCTTGTTCTCAGGACAGCCACGTGACTGCAGGATGCAGGCAGACTCTTTAGGAGATTTGTACCGGGCTCTGGAGCAGACCAGTTTGTCCACTTCAGCTGACCACAGATCAGCCAGTCGCCTGGAGTACAAGCGCTCATTCGTCCGTAGAGTTAACGATCCGCTGCTCAACGACAAGCTCCACCGTCTCCGCATCCTTCATAGTGCACTTAAGGTAAAACCATATTTCTTCTTTGTCAACATGTGTGCAGTTCTTTCAGAACATGTTAAATAGACAATAATGTCTTATAATAAATAGTGGTAACAAAAAGAATGCACTCTTTGAAAATTCAACATTTTGTGCATGAATTAACCCTTTAACAACTGCAATCTCTCCGGTGCTACATTTTGCACTTTATAGCATTCAAATTATTGTAACTCCTCAACCGTTTGTGTTATCCACAAAAAAAGAAATGTGCAATTCTGAGCTTTCCAACACTATATCCTCCTAAGACCCAGAAAAGTAGAGGTTTTGGCTTTTTTACATTAAATAATTACCTTTATTGGAAACAGCATGATACAGCAGTTTTTTCAGATGTATTTTTACATTTTTTATGGAACGTCCTTTGCTGTGAGCAGAGTTTTTTCTTGTTTTTTTTTTTTTCAATAAAGCTGTGAAACTCTTGTCTCCTACAGAGGACAAAAATGCATGGGTCTCAGGAGGATATAACACTTTATAGCAGCAGTGTGGAACTCTATTACAAGTAGAAAGGAACTGTTTCAGAGACTTCCACACAGGCTTAAAATGACTGGAAATACCAAAAAATGTGAATCCATAATGTGGATACTGAACGTTCAAGACCAAAAAGCATTTTTGAGCAGATGTGAAACAGTTGAAAGTTTACTTTTCAGAAAGTTTTATTATAGACATTTATAGATATTTCTGATAATAAAATATGCTAAAAACTTCAAGTCTGTTTTTTTCTTCTTTTTTTTTTACTAAAAAAAACACTGTTTTAAGCTTTTTTTTTGTTTTTTAATTTAGAATAATTGTAATTAATGGCCAGATATTGAAAATTATGTTCTTCCTGAAAACAAAGGTGTAAAAGAATTGTCAAAAAAGACATTTTCTTACACTTTTATTCCAAATAAAACACGAGGACATCTACTGTAGGTAGACTGTTACAATGACAGTCTTAAAAGGGTCTATCAGAAAATGTGATCTGATTTGTATTTATTAATACCATTTTCATTTTAACCCTTTCCATAAGACTGGGAGAAGTTATAATAATCTGAACATCGTACCAAACAAACATTTATAATATTTTGATTAAATAGCCACCATGCTGTAGGAAAACATGAGTGAACCCTTCAGGTAATAAACACATAAAGAGCTAATTGGAGTCAGGAGGACGCAAACCTAAAGTCAAGTGAACAAAATGAGATTTGATCCAGATGTGGAGCTACTGTGACTTATTGAAAACACTCAAAACATAACTTGATGCATTTTCCATTCATAAGAAGTATCTGCTGATGTGAATCATGCCTTGCCAGAAGGACATCTCAGACCTTCGAGCACTGGAAGGGCTTACAAAGCAATCTCAAAACCTTTAGGAATTCACTAGCCCACAGTCAGGCACATTATCTACAAATCAAGATGATTTAATATTATGGCCAATCTCGTTAGACATGAGAATGGAGCCAAGCTGACTCCAGGGGCACAACACAGAACATCTAGTAAAGTAAAAAAAAAAAAAAACAGGATTAACAGCTGAAGGGTTGAAGGACTCATTGGAAGAAGTTAACGTCTCTGCTCAAGAGTCTAAGCTCAGTAGAAGATGAGTGCAACAGAACACTGACCCTAAACACAAGTTAATCTACTACAGAATGGTGTCAGAAAAAGAAAACCAACCTTTTGAATGGTCCAGTCAGAGCCCAGACCTGAATACAATAGAGATGCATGACCTCAAGAGAACCATTGACACCATCCATCCTAAAAATATAACGGAACTCAAGCAGGACTTTAAGGAAGAATTATTCCTGTAAATCCAAAGTTCCTCCTGAACACAGAGCAGATCTGGTCAACAGTTTCCAGAAGCTTATGTTTGAGAATGTTGTTCCAAAAATGAGGTTCAACCAGGTGTTAAATCCAAGGGTTCACTCACTTTTTCCAGCAGCTCTGTGAATGTTGAAGAGTTGTGTTAAATAAAGAGGTGAAATATTAGAACAGTGTGTTCGTGTTTGTCTGGTCATGTAACATAGATGCATAGATGATTTTTAACTAATTAATCTAAAAAAACAAACATTCTTGTACTTTTTTTTTGTAAGTAAAGAGCCCACATTTATCTTTACTGTTTATCTGCAAATCTCACAACATATATTTTCTGCATTTTATGATTTAAAATAATGACAATTTATGCTTGTTATAAATTAATACATTTGCTAACTGATAAATGCTATCTGATAATATGAGGTAAGATGAGCACTAGAAAAATCAGATTAAAACAGAGCAAATAGAATATGCAGCAGTAACTTAATCTTTTAAAATAATGAAACAGAAGTATGAGAACTGATCAACTTTTGTATCATTAAATATCTTATAATGTGTTTATAATCTATTTAATTCTCATGCATCTATGGCTTGTAAATCCTTTTTAGGGGGTTAACTTAATTACTTGTCTTAATTTTCCTACAGAATGTCCCTCTTCAAGACACAAACCGATCACTGGGCTTTTTAGGCTAGTGTTTTAGGACCGGTGTGTTGATGAAACCTCAAAAGTATGGCCTCTGCCTGTGCCTCACACAGCCGGCGTCCCTCTGCTGGAGACAAAAGGCACCAGAAACCATCCTTCACCTGCTCGGTTCTCCATCTCCCCTCCTTTTTACCGCTCTTTCAGCTTTGCTCACCGTGCAGGAGCACAGAGATCTGGTGTCCCTATCATTCCAAACTTTTTTCATAGAAGTTAAAACAAGATGTCTGGTTTGTCAAAACTACTTGCAGAATCACAGGGTTTATGACTGATAAATGAGCACTTTGTCAGAGACTTGTTGGAGCGCCTCATAATTCATCGCTCACATGCATGGCCACTTTCTCTCGTTTCTGTCAAATGCGTCTGAAGATGATGCTGGAGTTGTGTACAGCTGCTCAGTGAGTTTTGATCAAAGATTTAAAAGCAAAGGTATTTTGGATGTACACAACATTTTGTTATGCATGTGTGTATGATTAAAGAGTATGTTTGTTCTATGAGTGTACAGGGTGTTAAGTATATACAGTATATTTAATATTACATGTATTACAGCAACAGTGACTACACAATGTTTTGAGGTACTTATACAAATTGTAAATCAAGTGCTGTGCCTCAGTGATTGTGAATGTACATTGTACTTTTCCAAGAGAAACGAGAGAAGGTATAGACAACAAGCTATTCCTCAAAACAGAGGCACAGAAACGTAACGCTTGGCAATAATGAACTAGAAATGTAAATTATAATGGAATGAGCAGAGTAGTTGTCTATTTTTGTATGCATGCTGTCTACCTGATTGTTTGTAAAGCAGTTTTTGCATTTCTGAGTGGTCTGGAAAATACTGGTGTCAGCTCCCCTACAACATTGTGTTTTTAAGAATTATTTTACCATTTGCCCCAGAACTAGCAGAAAATGCTTTTTTAAATGTTCACAATAAAAAGAGAAATAACTGTATTTATTAAATGTTTAATGTACAAGCATGCTTTGTATAACTAAAACACATTACATATTGTAGCTACATTACTTTTTTTAATAAATAAAGTATGGCATTGGCACACTTAAGACTGACGTCATTTTATTTCTTAACATTATTATTACTATTTTTGTTGTGATTCTTATCAGAAAATGCCTGAGCATAAGCCTCAGGCATTTTCATGGGATCTTATCAGACAACATAAAAGCAGCGTCTTCTCTTGATGTACCTCTATATGACATATAAGGGAATAAATATACTATCTTTATATCTCTGTTGGTTTAACCCTCAAAGACATAAACAGCTGCTGGTGACTAAAAGCATCTACGGATCTGAAATGTTTAATACTATTTAAACCACGAATCCAATCAATACATTTAAATAATGCAGGTAAAATTCACTTAATGATATCGTTTGATGAAAAAGTTATGTTTTTTTTCCGTATTCCCCGAATTGATATAATAACTTTTCAATATACTCTGAGCTTTTACGAACACCTACATGATCAGTAAATTAAATATGGGAAAATGACAGATTTTCATGGAAAAATCCCAAATTCTAATTCTAATAAAAGTTGATAATTCACTTAGGAAATGTCAAATGTAGAGAAAAAAAACAATCATCACAAAAATTGTTCTAGGTCTTTGAGGGTTAAGTGAAAAAAAAACTAAACAAATGAAATGCACTGCTGTAACAAATGTAGACTGTAGTAAATTATGAAGTATATTTTGACTTGTGAGATCATGATGTCAATTTATATTTGATTAGACTTTTTGCAGCGAACCACAATTGTTTTGTGCATTCCAGGATTACATCGAGTGTCTGGTTACAAGGAATCTAATAATACATCTGTGTGGGTGGATTTAGTCTGCAGACTTTATTCATAAGAAAAAAGAACCTATGTTGCAGAGATAAATGTTGACTTGCACAAAGAAAGAAAAAACGCTTTCTGGAATATTGATTATTAACAATGCAAAATTGAAATAGAATATTTTTGCCTCTTCTCATGAAATGGTTGTGAAAATGTGATGAACTCTTGATGGATAAAGTGTAACTGGGACTCAGTATGTAATCATTACACCAGATCAAAAGTGATTACTGAAGAATAAAAAGAAGAATATGTCTAATAAATTTTTTTTTCCAACTTCATGGCCAACTGTGTATAATTTGGGGAGAATTAATCAGATCAGATCATTCATTTGACTCTTACTTATCTCTGTGCACATGTTGAAAAATAGAAACTTTGCTCTTTTGAATATTTTTATGTCACATGATCGTATCACATGACGATGTGAAGGCGATAGCACTGCAATTATGACCCTCTCCATCAGCTAGACATTGTCAGTGCCCATAAGCAAATATAATCCCTTAAAATTCATTTAAAATATATTTGATAGAAATTTTAATGTTAAACAAGACACGGGAAAGCTACATTAAAAGATTTTCAAAGACACCGTTATGTTTTATTAAAAATAATTTACTATCTTTCACAGAAGTATTTTTTTCTTCCATCCATTAAATAACAGCAGATATTTTTAACCAGGGGATTCCACTATTCACAAGGAAGTGAGGAAATGAAAATGGAGTGACACTTGGTACATTACACACAAAAAGCTTGAGCCTTAGCCAACTAATGCTGCAGAAATGAATGAATTTAACCCTCCGAGTGTTTCTTCATTACAAGTGGGTCCAGTCCTGTTTTATTTCATTAAAACCAAATGTTATTAAAGAGCAGGTAAACACAGGAAATGCTGTAGTTTTTACACTTCCAGAGGAGTTAAGCCTTCAGAGAGCAACACAGGACACATTTTAAATGCACAAAAACATGCCTGGCTACATTATTTGTACTTGTCTGCTCTGTCTCCTGAAAAGCTTAAAGAGCTGTACTCTAATCACCTGAATGCTCAAACCATAGATCAGCGGATTAAAAATGGGAGGGCATATTAAAAAGTACAGAGATAGAAACAATTTTGTGTGGTAGGATATATAGGTAATGTTGAATCGTCCTTGTGCTATCTCAAAAAAGCAGCCTATAGAATAGTTAATAATTGACAGTAAGTGGGGGATGCACGTCTGGAGAGCTTTACGCTTAGAGCTGTTAAATGAAAACACACATATCCTCAGTATCTGTGTATATGAATAAAAGACCATGAAAAGCTGCGGAAGCGTATAAAAAGCTACAGAACATAGTCCAATTATGTTAACAATCGGTGAATTTTTACAAGAAAGTTGGACCAGCAAATAATTAAGACAATAAATCTTATCTATAGCTTTCTTACAGAACTTCAGCTGAAGAGTAAAACATAAAACAATAAGAAATGCCAGCATAGGATAAAGCCACATGCAAACAATCAGTTTAACTAGTCTCTGGGACATAATCACATGATAAGATAGCGGATAACAAATAGCCACATATCTGTCATAACTCATGACTGCTAGAATCGTAAATTCAGTGATTGCATATGTATGTATGGCATAAACCTGTATCTGACACATTGATAGCGATATCTCATGTGAGTCTAACAGAACATTGCTCAGTACTGCAGGAAGTAAAGCAGTGCCTCCAAAAAGACCGTTCACAGCCAAGTTACACAGCAACAAATACATTGGCTCATGCAGAGATTTTTCATGATACACCACTCCAATTAACAATGCACTTTCAGCAATGATGATAATATATATAATCAAGAACAGGAAGAAATACAGTAGCTTCATGCTATCCATGTTATAATATCCAGATAGATAAAAATACGATACTTCAGTTAAGTTTGCCATGCTAGTATATATTTACCTGCTTGTACCCCCCCATACCTGCATCTATATGACCACAGCAGCATTTATACCATGGGCCAGTCTTCCCATGTGAAATTAAGTCATGTGATCTCACCTGTAATCCAGTAATTTCACAACCAGAATGACCTCACTTTAACTAAAATATGCAAAAGTGCAGAGGACCAATATTAATGTTAAATGTTATTAATACTAAAGCAATAAAACGTTATTCAATATCTTCATTAATCTTAATTAATGAAGATATTGTAATCTTTCATTCATCCATTATCTGAACCTGCTTTGTCCTTACTAGGGTCATGGGGGGTCGCTGGAGCCTATCCCAGTTACATATGGGTGAAGGTGGGGTTCACCCTGGACATGTCACCAGTTCATCACAGGGCTGAACATAGAGACAAAAAATCACTCTCACATTCACACCAATGGGAAATTTTAGATTAATGGATTAACTTATCAGTGCATGTGTTTGGATGGTGGGAGGAAGTACCCGCTGAGAACCCGTGCAGACACAGGAAGAACATATAAACTCCCACCCCCATCGACTGGTGCTGGAATCGAACCCAGGACTTTGCTGCTGAGAGGAGCGAGTGCTATCCACTGCACCACCATCACCATGTATTGATATCTAACACTTGTAAAGTTGTGATAGTCTCTCTTTTCTTAAGCACTGATATGCGAACGGTTCATCTATTTCAGCATCAGTTAGGATTTTACTTTTATGACATGGCAACATGTTTGATAATGACCGCAGTCCAAAATACTGTGGCCCAAAAACAAATATCAACATATTAACAATTAGTGACTGATGACATCTACTGTTGATATTCTGTTATTTTTGGGATAAAATGCTTAAAGATGCAATAATTACATTTTGATCTAACTCATAAGCCATTATTTGTTTGATACTAAGGGACATTAATACAATTTTACTTTCAATTGTTTTATATATTTGTTATGACTGTTAAGTTATTTAGCATGAATAAAATACCTCTTTAATCACAATTTACTGATCAGTATTATTGTTTGTTTCATTTGTGTTACACCAGGGTCATTCAGTCTCCAGGTATTTCTAACAGTTCAGGTATGGCCTCACTTTCATTATTAATGAGTTGCTAATTGCTTCCTAGGGGAAGTAAAACACTGACCGCTAATGAGGATGTTTATCCATTTTGTTATTTGTATACATGCTTCATGTTTTCCCTGCTATTCACAAAACAGAGTTTTACAGTATATATTATATTACAGTAGTAAAACTGAAGCAGCGGTGCAGAGAGAAAGTGTGAAACAACATTTTAAGTGTGGTGAAGAATACACAAGGAATCTTACAAACTGTGATTGATTAATATATGTAATAAATGAGGAATTCATCACAACCATCACAGAAACATTAAACTTTAACTTAATGTTAATAATGAACTAGAAATGTAAATTACAGTGGGGTGAACCACATGCTGTCCACTGTATTTTAAAACAGGTTTGCATCAGTTCAACTCTAGTCCAATATCAAGGTTTAAAAAATTATCTAGCCAGTCACAGAAATTGTAGAAAATTATTATTATTATTATTATTATTATTATTATTATTATTATTTATTGCTTAATGTATTCATTTATTGCTTTTTTTTTTTTACATGTTTCAGCCATAAAATCTCTTGAAATGTAAGGAAAAAACATGAGCAGTGGAGACTGTTGTTCAGGTTTGTGTTCGAAGCTGTGAAATAT
The DNA here is from genome assembly GCA_029814465.1 of Ostorhinchus cyanosoma. Classification (NCBI taxonomy): domain Eukaryota; kingdom Metazoa; phylum Chordata; class Actinopteri; order Kurtiformes; family Apogonidae; genus Ostorhinchus; species Ostorhinchus cyanosoma. The sequence goes on from JAPTYQ010000007.1 coordinate 16,341,367, forward strand.
GAGGTTGCAGTTCAACCTGTGGAGCAACATGTGGAGCAACATGTGGAGCAAAGCCTTTAGCTTGACCACCAAGGGGTTCCTAATCTGATGGAGAATAAAGGATCCAATGAACCAGGCTGCCTGTCAATGGGAGTCCATTTACACCTCTTTTCCACTGAAGTAGTTCCAGGGCCAGATCAGGGCCAGTGCTTGATCTGGAACCAGTTTTTTTTCTGTTTGCCCCCAGCAATGAACTGGCTTATGAGCAGAAAACTGGTTCCAGAGAGGGAGGACTTTATCTGAGAGTTATGCATTCTGGGATACCTATGTGGTGCTGCACAGGGACTAGTGTACACACTGGACCCACAAAACCTAATAGGACCATAGGGCTGAGAATGGGATGTGAAACACTGGAGAACAACCTCCATCTTCTGGTGAAGCATCATCATCTGACCACTGGACTGCAGATAGAAAAGCAGTGGCAGTGTAGGCCTCTATTCACAATGCAGAAGGAAACTAGAGCCAACACTGGGTCCAACACAATATCCAGGTCTGCTTTCTTTGAAAACCAGGTCACTCCCATGAGGATGGTTGTGTTTCTGTACTGTCTGTACTGTCTGTTTCTGTATAGTTTATTTACATAAATGTTTTACACTTATATTCATTTTTCTTTTAACCAGTGCTTCTTTTTATTTTTTAGTGTTTTTATTTATATTCTCCAGTGTTTCATCAGCTGGGGCCCTCGGCACCAGGGGGCGGCTGTGGGCTCCGGTGGCTGTGGCGCCTGCTTGGGGTCTGCTCCTCCCCAGTGGGGTGGGGGTCAGCCCTCCCTCTCCGGTCAGGATGCGGCTCCATGTTGGTGGCGCCGGGTGCTGGTGGCTCCCTGTGGTCCCAGTGCTTTATGGTCCCCCCGTGCTCAGCCTGTTTCTTTTCTTTATTTCTTTTTGTTTTACTGTTATTATCCATATTAACACTGGGTGCATGGGTGGCAGGGTGTGTATGTGCACGTGTGCGCATGTGTATGTGTGTGTGGCAGTGGTGGTGGTGGGGGGGGGGGTACTGATTTTATTTGTAAAGCACTTTGTACTACATTTCACTGTATGAAAAGTGGAATTTCCCTGAAAAGTTACTTATTCTGTCTTATTTTAAGTTCTTGGACTAGAAATGAAAAAAATACACTTAGATTTA
>JAPTYQ010000007.1:16363936-16390826 GCA_029814465.1 Ostorhinchus cyanosoma
ATGATTTGTTTCTGCAAAATGTGTGGGAACCTCATGTGTATCCAGATTAATGTAATGTATTTTGTATTTACATCCATTTCACCATTAGTAACCCTCCGAAAAGCGTACAGTTTTCTCCCCTCATAAATTTGTCATAAATTTCTGTGGTGTGAGTGTTGTCAGAAGATGGATATCTGTTACATCTTTTAAAACTTGACTGATAAGACTGATCAGGTTGTCTTTTGCCGTTGGTTGGGGCCTGAACTATACATAAGGGTACTTGTCTTATTGTGTTATGGTGATTAGGACACCCTGTGGTGTATGAATCAAGCCTGGTTAATCCTTCCTAACAAGCTCCACGTCTTTTCACTTTTGTCATTTCATGTTTCTTTAATCACATCACCCGCTGCTTTACAGAAATGACAATGAATATTTGGGCTGAAAGACCCTTTTAAACTGCAAATAGAGTGAATGGCTGTGTGTGGGATGCCCATAGAATGGATTAAGGTGTGTGTGGGACTAAAGGCCAGAGTATTTCTTATAAATATGACTGAACCGAGGCATATGGATCTTAATAGGTGTTACATTACATCACATGAATTAATCCCTAAATAATGGAAGCTGTGATTTTCAAAGGAAGCCTTAAGGTGCATTGGGTGTGCAGTATTTTAAATCAGTCTGCAGATACTGACCAATGCAGATGTAAGCAAACATGGCTGGACTGCTGCCATCCTACTCCTTTGTGCTGAGATCATCGTTATTGCTGAGTTTGGTTGTCTCTTCATTTGCGCTGCTGGATTCCCGAGAGATTCCTCGTGATCACATTGAGGTAAGTACAAAACAAATCTTTTTTCAATTTAGTTTATTTTACGTTTTATTTTGCAGTCTTGGGGTTGATATTGAATGTTGACATTTGACATGTTCTCCATAAGGACCTCTAACAGCAGCAACAACAAAACATGGTTATGTACAGTAATTCTTATACACTCAAATGATGAAAAAGTGACTTTGCATCAATAGTTATATAAATGGAGACAAGCTTACAAATATGCTGTGTTTCCAAAGTCAACCACAATTTGGTTTTATGTAAAAAACTATTTAATCTAACATTCTTTAAGGGGATTAGAAATAAAAAAAGAAATATTAAAAATCCTTCATAATATGTTCATACATTTGATATTCTTGTGATTAATCTTAATCTTTCTCATGCAAAATTCAGCACATTATCACTGCTCATTTGGGGTCCCATGATGGTCCAGATGAAGACTTTGTATTTGGATCCAGGGATGACGATGCCTTTCCACAGCAAGAAGAATCTACATTAATCATAGAGGGTGAAAAGCAAACCTCCCACATCTGGCCGCGTGTCATTCTGGATTATATGAGAGAACAACTAAGGTTCAGAGGAAGGACAAAGAAAAGCACAAAAAAAAAGATACACTGAGTGATATATTGGAAAATGAAAATGAAATAAAATAGTGTGAGACGTGTATTAAAATATATTTCAAATGACAAATATTTGACTTGTGACTTTTCTCTTTTAACTTCTACTCACCACTATCAGCTGATACACAGTAGATTGTACCGTAGAGATAGTCTGAAACAGCAAAACAGCAGAGCAAGCAAAATGTCATTTTTTGCTCAGAGCCAAGTACCGTTTTCCTGTTACTGCATCACTCTCACCCAACAGTAGACTGACAAAATATTTTAAATATATGAAACAGTATTCACACTTCAAAATAAGGACAAATCTGTTATTTTGTGTGAGTCCTTCCTCTTTGGAGCATAAAAAGAAGGGAAGGGTCAACTACCTGAGAAAACAATGAAAAATCAATCAATCAATCAAAAAAGAGGCAGAATGAACATTGTGGAAAAGTGACAACATATCTGGGGTGAGGTGAAAACAGGACGACTTAAAGCAATGAAGACTGAAAGAGCAGAAACCAACCAAGCTACCATATTTAATAAAAGGAGAGGACAGGAGAAAAAAGCATGTGATAATATGCTACAGCATCGCTAGTTAAACTACCATCTTCCATCTCCACCCTTATACTATCACACTATCGTAACCACAGAAGTAAATCTACCATTTACATTTTTCCGAGTGTTCCCGGGGTGAAGTCAGAGCTGAGTAAAACTTATTTTTATTCAGGCACTATGTGCATAGATGGAAATGAAAATGATCCTCCCACTATAAAATACTTTCTTCATAATAGACCTTTACATGTATATTTATAACCTGTTATGATGGAAGCTTGTTATTGCTTTACATAATAAGATAAATCTAGTATTTGCCTCATTCTTATTTTCTTTGCTTGTCTTTTGTTCTTCTTTTACTCTATTTATTGATGTTGCTGAGGTTCTTAGTGTATATATATTGAAATTGTCTTGAAATTTATAGTTCAGTAGTCAAAACACCCTGGAAGAACAGATCTATCTCAAAGGAACTTCCCTGGATAAATGACAATAATTGTAAAATGGACATATATAATCTACAGTGGCCAAATGGCCTCTGTGTGCGTGTGTCAGGGGACTCACACAAAATCCGGAATGAGCTGACTGCTGCAGTTTGGCATATTTATGTTTGGGGTTTTTTTGGTCAAGGAACACACTAGCAAAAAAAAAACAAGTTGATATGACCAATATTTGGGAGATATTAGTAATTATGGAATACAACAGCCTTGAAAACAAGGTGCTATACCCACAATTCTTTGGCAGTGACTGCTGGACAAATGCAGTACAGCGTGCACAAATACACAACAGCATAAAAACTAGCACATCTACAACTCATGGATCCCCAATGGGTCAATGCACTATGATTTCATAAGTATAACTCATATAGAGACGGTGACTCACATCTGTGGAATATAGTGGATGCATTTAAGAGAAAGTGGAATTTTAGATTATGGGAAATTATAATTTAACCATGAAATATAATCATAAGAATAATTTAAAAAAACAAAACAACTATGTTACTCAAGACGTAAATTCAGAAGTAATTACTTATATGATAATGGCTTTATAAAATGGGACACACATTATTAAATAAAACACTACATTTACAAGATCCATGTTGTCAAATAGCAGAGCCATAAGTTCAGAAACCAAGTGTTAAAACATGCTTCAGGAAGAGACATTAAAGAGGTAACTCAGAAGGCAGGGATGGAAATACAAGAGTCCATTTAAAGGGAAGGTTCTGCGGTGACTGTGATACAAACTCCGGCAGCAGGGGGCGATAATGAGTCTTCAGTGCAAGTCGAAAACAAAACGGAGTAACGGAGTTTGAAGAGAACAAGGGGAGGAAGAGGGAAGCGCACACGATCATTAGCATAGCAGTACAAGTCACATCAAAGGGTAAGGTATGAATCAGTCTTTTTGTTAGGTATTACAACACAAAACTCTACTGAACCTCAGTGACTGGTCTCGAAAACATGAGAATGTAGTATGGCCCCTTTGTAGGTTTACATACAATTTATAAACTAGCTAGTGTGTGAGGCTAGTTTAGCTTAGCTAGCTAACAGAGTCATTGACTATCACTGCAACAATAAACCACTTCGTTTGTTTTGGCTGTTTTTCCAGGCCTTTCGGTATGTATAGGATGTTTATGGACCCATCTACAAATCCCTACCATCATTACTATTTAACTGAATACTACATTCGTTAAAGAAAGAACTAAGTTAATTACAAGGTAGCTAACATTTACGTTAGCCTTACACAATGGTTATTCAGTGGTAGAGCTGCAATTTGTGTTACGATCCCCACCGCAGAAGCGATTAGCGTAGTTTATGTTCAAGCGATGTAGTTCGTTATGTCCTGAGTTAAAAGATAATTTGTAACTACAAAAGACTCGAGCTCATTGTTAGCATGCTGCTGCCGTAAAGCTAGACAGCTATGCGAATTTAATGGCGTTAGGCGGTCGTGTTTATTCTGAATGTGCTCTCTCTGTACCGGCAGATGGGCGACAGCGATGATGAGTATGACCGTAGGAGAAGGGACAAATTCAGACGCGAGAGGAGTGACTATGACCGGTCTAGAGAGAGGGAGGATAGACGCAGAGATGACTGGAATGACAGGTAAGTGGAAAGATGATGTTTCACTTCAAATTGTTAAATATCTCACCTTTTGCTGAAGATTTTCAATGAAAGGAAAACAATTAACACAGATTGAGATAAAAATTTTATTATCAATTAAATACATTGAAGTACAGTTTGGATCTTAACCCTGCTGCGATCCAAATTCCACCAGTATTGTAAGTATTTAGTACTAACTAATACTATTGCTTGCCTGGATTACTGTGTTCTTTTAACATTTGCTGTTCTTGTTATTTCCCAGGGAGTGGGATAGAGGAAGAGAACGAAGAAGTCGTGGAGAGTATCGGGATTATGAAAGAGGTCGGAGGGAGAGATTCTCCCCACCTAGACATGATATGAGTCCCCAGCAGAAACGCATGAGAAGGGACTGGTGAGCTTAACAGACACATAATTTCTACCATCTTTATAGATGTATTTACTGCCATTTTACCAAATGTATTTTCTCTTGCAGGGATGACCATGGTGGAGACCCTTATCGCGGCGGGTATGACTTGGGTTATGGTGGTGGAGCTGGGCCCAGCTATGGCCCTCCTCAGCATTGGGGTCACCCTGACTTACACCTTATGCAACCTCATCATGGCATTCCCATCCAGGCAAGGTGAGAAGTAACTCTGGTAAGAGTGTATGGAATTAGAGGTATGCAAATATGAAGGAAAAGTAATACCGTGGCCCCTCCAGACTTTTTTCAGCTTGTCTCTTCTCCATTAGGCTGGGTAATATCCATGACATAGATCTGGGCCCTCCCCCTCCAATAATGAAGAGCTTTAAGGAGTTTCTGCTGTCCTTGGATGATTCTGTGGATGAGACTGAAGCAGTCAAGCGGTACAATGAGTACAAGATCGACTTCCGCCGACAGCAGATGCAGGAGTTCTTTTTGGCGCATAAAGATGAGGAGTGGTACGATTTTACTTGCCTTCACTAAATTTCATAGAATACAAGTATGTTTTAATATAGTCATACAGTAGTTATTGCTTTACTTTTAATCTTCACAGTTTTGTAGTGTCATGGCCACATTTACATATGCACTGCATTCATTAAGTTTCATTTTTGCTTTAGCTCTACATGCTTTTTGAAAATGACACCAGATTCATTTACATCTCATACAGCAGATCTACAACTGTATGAGGTTAATACATAATAATACTAAGTTGATTTACTAATGACTTTTTTATGTAACTTTTTGTTTATAAAAGTGGAAAATCAACCCAAGTGCATGAATTTAAATCTTTTAATTTTGATTGTGTATAAAACCAGACTCAGCTCATAGCTTTTAAAGTAAATTAAACTTTTGTTTTGTGGAGTGAAGATAATATGAATGGATACTTATGTCACTAAAGGTAGTGAGTCAAATGTTTTTGTCATCATGATGATTTATATTTACCATGAATTCTATATATAGTCCTATGTGAAAGACTAAGGTTAATATAAGGGTCCGATCAAGTGGTAACACATGGACACATTTCATGTTCAACAGTCTCTATCATGTAAGCAGAATAACTTATATGCATGTATTATACATATTTGAGTAGGTATTTATAAGCATTTTAACAACATTTGGGGAGAAAAAATTTTTGAGTGAAAAATACCAGCCCAGATATAATCATAATGCTTTATTTAATGTGGTGGTCCATACTGATTTAGTTAAATTAGAAATAAAGAGTAATGTTTTGGTAACAGTTCACAGATAGTCTTTTTAAATGTAACAGATTGATTGAATTTTCAAATTTTTTAGCTATAATTTTTAGTGTCAACTTCAAGCTATATTTTTTAGTCTGAGGCATGGATATGGTGTTAAATCACAATCGATAACATCTTTTTTACCAGGGAATTTAGAATTTCCTCCAGTGCTTGAAAAAGTGTTTTTTTTTTTTAAGTTTAACAGTTCCATAAACTAGAGATCTTTAGCTAAAAAATTAGTCCTCTTGACTTTTTCATGTTGATGTTTACTTTCGCTTGATCGGACCCATAAGCAAAGGGCATCTCAGTTTATGGGTTGATTTTTCTCTTCTATTATATATGCTTGCAATTTTAAGATTTTTAACTGTATAATACCTGTTAATGCTTATTGCACTTATTTCACAGGTAACATGTTAAATTGTTCTGTTTTTACATAACCAGTTTTTCTTCCCTTCATTCCCTCTACGTTGACGAAGATGAGAAAAAGTGGAACTCATCCGCAAGAATCGGTGTTAGACAGCAAGGGCATGCACTGCGCACAATGCAGTTGCTCTTAGACACACAGTATCAGGGAGTTTAGTTAGACAGTCAAGTAGACTTCGCGCATGGAGTTTTTCTTGTTTTATGCTTTTTCTACCATATTTTCTTTTTATATTTGGATCAAATCGAATCCCAAAACCGAATTTGTGTGTATACAGACACACCATTGGGGTGAAGTGGAGCGCATTTCACAGAAGAGACCCCTCTCTGTATTTATTTGTTATTAAACTGGCAGAACAAAAGGTAACTGTAGCCCACTCAATGATAAACATTGTTTTTTTCCTTTTCTTAATATGTGAATGTTTAATTTTATAATCAGTTTGTTTGTTTTTTTGTTTGTTTGTTTTTGGTGAGTCAGGCTTTTTTTTATATTGTACACAAATTTTCAGCATTAATCATAAAACCAACATGCATACACTCACAGACAAGTTGATACAACATACAGAACAGTGTTTATTATGGTAGCCACCCACCTTCATGAACAGTTCAACTGAATTTGGCATTTTTGACTGTTCTGAACAATCTATATAAAAATCCTGCTTATTGAAATTTTGAGTAAAACAAACACTGTGATATTCAAATGAATTTTATTTCTTAGTATTGTTTTCTGGCATAAATGTAATATATGGTAGATATATAATATGTATTTATTCTCTAACTTTTACATCCCGTTCATCCCACTCCCCTTCATTCCCTCCCTGCACTGCACTGTTGATCCCAATTCTGGACACAGGTTCAGGTCCAAGTACCATCCAGATGAGGCCAGCCGACTGAAGGCAGAGGCCCAGAGTGCCCTGCACAACCGTCTGAATGTCTTCATGTTCCTGATGGAAAATGGCTGGTTTGATGGCGTGTCCTTGGACATAGAACACATGCCAGTTATCATAAAAGTTCTGGATGCAGGTAAGGTCTAATAATTAAAGTGATGGAATGTAAATGCTTCACTGTGAGAAACGATCTGAAAAACCAGGAAACCTATCATTATGAAGCAGAATTCACCAAGCGTTGGATTGTTCACCCACTAATAGGGAACGTGACCTGGGTTTAGACCGTCGTGAGACAGGTCTAAACTCCAAAGTAGTTTGCACATATTTTAAAGAAAAATAATATAGTTTATGATAAAGTGCTGTTGTTATAGAGGCCTACTTCAGAGTGTCATTAAGACAGTGCCATTAACTTAAGCCTGAATCAAATATGCCTCTTAATGTACTTCAGCTGTGATAAAGATGGAAGGAGGAACAGATCATGACCTTCGCATCTTGGACCTCCCATCTGAAGAGGAGGAAGAACGGGAGAAGGCTGCTTCAGGAGGCATTGAACCAACAAAGAGAGAAGACATCAAATCTTCAGACGGTGACCGGAAACCTTCAGTAGAGAAAGACAAGAACGAGAAGGTAAGATTTATTCTCTGTTCTTTGTCTATAGGCAGTAAAAATTTCATTGTGCTGTGATGACAGTAAACTGTGCCACAGGAGGAGGGCGAGTCTGCCAGCACTGAAAGAGCCGCTGCCAGGGTAGGAGAAGGGGAGGATGTTAAAGAGGAGGCAGAGAAAGAAGCTGCTAAAGAGGAAATGCCTCAACCCAAGAAGGTTAGTAATGATTTAGGTGCTATTGTTTTCACAAACAGGAAAAAATGAATAATCATCTATTTTTTGCATTCTCCAGCCAAGACGAAAAAGGAAACGCAGTGGAGACAGTGATGATGAAGCTAGCGCCTCAGAGAGTGAGTCAGACTCAGATTCAGACTCCAACTCCAACTGTTCTGACAAACCTGTTAAGAGGGAAGAGGTGGAAGATAAGGATGATGAGCAAGAGGAGGGTGAAGGTGAGGATCAGGCTGTAGAAGTCAGAAGAAGTGTGATGCTTAAATTTCATGAAAAACAGGTCAAATCCTCTCCCACTCAGTGCACATCCTTTAATTGTTTACTTTTCTCCCACCCAATGTCCCAGAAGGGAAACCAAAAGAGAACACAGAGGATGAAAAGAAAGAGGAAAAGAAGCCCAAAGATGATTCTCCTAGACCTCGGCCACTACACCGGACCTGTTCTCTGTTCATGCGGAGCATTGCTCCAACCATTTCCAAGGCAGAGATCATTGCTGTGAGTTGACCACGGTTGTAGTATAATGTGCTGCATATTGTTCTGTATTCTTCTTTTACATCAATTTCCCATTTTCTCCATCAGCTGTGCCGGAGATACCCTGGTTTTCTGCGTGTTTGCTTGTCTGACCCCCATCCTGAACGCAGGTTGGCCCCTATTGATAATTTTATCAAGAAAATAAGATTTCCATATAAATGTGAAAATATTTGCTTGATTACTAATCACTGCAAGCCTCGTGTGTATACAGGTTTTTCAGGCGTTGCTGGGTGACTTTTGACCGTAGTGTCAACATCAAAGAGGTGTGCTGGAACCTCCAGAACATTCGAGTGAGTGCATCTCCGTTGTTGAGATTCCTTTTTTAGGCTTTATAATATGTAGGATGGATGAGCAAAGAAAAACTCGAAGCTTGATTTGTGGAATTACTAGGTTTGTGTTATATAATATTTGGAGTTTGGATTGATGTAAGATCTGTCTGAAGCTGAATTCGTTTTCTTAATTTCTCTTCATTGCATCCATATAGACATTTTTAATTTAGTGTAAATTAGAATCACTTTTGAACTGCAGGTTGTCTCTGAAAGTCTGAAAATATCTAAACCATGTCATCTCAAAGTGTCTCAGGGGAGCGTTGAATAGATATTTTTCTGTATTCTGTATGTAATCTCCTGCATTACATCTAAAGAATCTGTCTTTAATGTTTGTCCTTTACAGTTGAGAGACTGTGAGCTGGCACCAGGGGTGAACAGGGACCTGGCCCGGAGGGTGCGTAATGTTAATGGTATCACTCAGCACAAGCAGGTGCTTCGCAATGACATCAAGCTGGCTGCCAAGCTCATTCATGCTTTGGACGAGAAAGGAGACCTGTGGAGCAGCAAAACCCAGGAAGACGGGCAAAGCACCGAGGTGCAACACTGATTCTTAACTACAGCGCCCACACCTGTGGGTGTATACACAAAATACATCTTTTTTTTGAAGGACTCTTGATCTAAACATCAACTTATGTTTGACTCCTACAGTTGCCTGCTCAGAACCCCATCTTGACGAATATCACCGATTATCTGATAGAGGAGGTGAGCGCTGAAGAGGAGGAGCTCCTAGGGACAGGCAGTGGGATGGATCCTGAGGAGGGCAGCAAGGAAGGAAACCCTGCAGAGACGACTGTGGAGAGAGATGACAAGCTAGCCAAGGTTTGACCTTTGCACATACGAGTTTTGAATATATAACGCTTTTCAGAAAACGGTTCCCCATCAAACCCAGGCAGTATATCTTATGAAACAGTTTATGGGCTGCCCTTTGTTTTGAAAGCAGATATGATTTAATAATTTATTTTCCCAGTAGCCTATATTGTGGCTGGTTTTACATAGCTTGTAAAAACAGGATTGGTTGTTCTATCAGTAGTAACAAGCTTTAGTCTGAAATTTCTTCACTATTTTTCTTGTTTCAGGTTTTAGATCGTCTTGTCTTGTATCTGCGTGTTGTGCATTCTATCGACTACTACAACACCTGTGAATACCCCAGTGAGGATGAAATGCCCAATCGCTGTGGTATGATCCATGTTCGTGGTCCCATCCCTCCCAACCGGATCACACATGGAGAAGGTCAGTGTTTTTGTTGTTTACATGTATTTTTGTTTTGCATAACTGAGTGGAAGACTACACAGGGAAGTGGGAACATTTTTAAACAAAAGTGTAAAAGTGACCTTCTTAATATATGAAAGAAATAAGGTTTGAAAATGTGAATATTAAGTCTAAATTCTATAGCATTTAAAATAACCATATATACATTTTCTCTCATCCAAATAGTGCAACAGTGGCAGAAGATGATGGAAGAGAAACTAAGCCCTTTATTTAGTTTAAAGGAGATCCTTTCAGAGGAAGAGGCTGTGAAGATGGGTCGCAAGGACCCAGAGGAGGAGGTGGAGAAATTTGTGTCTGCCAACACTCAAGAGCTGGGAAAAGACAAGTGGCTCTGCCCACTTAGTGGCAAAAAGTTTAAGGTGAGAAAAGGAGTTTAGAGAACATTTTTTTACTGTTTAACAAGCTTCAGTTATGTTTGTATTTATTTATTCTGCTGATGTAAGAGGACACAGGAGTTCTACTTCCTTATTAGGTCTTTTCTTGTTTAATTCTTGAGAAACTATAACAATATTAATTTTTTTATATATTTTTAGGGCCCAGAGTTTGTACGCAAACACATTTTGAACAAACATGGGGACAAAATTGAGGAAGTGAAAAAGGAGGTAGTGTTCTTTAACAACTTCCTGATGGATGCCAAGAGGCCGTCGCTGCCAGAGATGAAGCTTCCCCCTCTGCCCGGGCCAGGTCAAGGTCATCACAGCGTTCTTGTCTCATCAGTTCAGATCCAGATAATGAATTGTTTGTCTTGCGGTGAACTGATCCTGAAATAATGTCATCTTTTAGAACACAACATGAGGTAATTTTTCTTTGTGCTTTTTTATTTTCAGGTTTGCTTTCTCCAACCATGCCATTTCCTCCTCAAGGACCCCAGGGACCAATGGGCTTCGGCCAGCCTCGTCCACCACTGATGGGTTATGGAGGTACGTTTTCTGACTACATCGTTGTTGGTGGTCTTCACTGATGCTGGACCAGATTTATTTTGATCATAAGTTTTTTTTTCCAACAGGTGGACCTCCGTACCCACCAAACCAGTATGGAGGAGGCAGAGGCAACTATGATAACTTTCGTGGTCAAGGTGGCTACCTGGGAAAGCCACGCAACATTAGGTGAGACCACTGTACGTGTACTTCTTATTTTGAAATGATCTGTCTTAGGGATGTATGTATGAATACCCTCTGCCTTAGAGAACTGGATTTACGAATAAATAACAACAGAGACTAAATATCCACAAAGCATGGGTGTTGGTTTTCACATTTCCGTAACTGGTGCATCCCTAAGTAGTCTGTAGTTGGGGACTTTTAAAATGTCTTATATCACTTCTATATTTCTTTTCTGTGTTTCTTTTTCCATTGCACCTCCTACCATCTCAGAATGTCACGGGGTGATCCACGCAACATCATCGAATACCGGGATCTGGATGCACCAGACGACATGGACTTCTTTTAGAAAGTTCACAGGATCAGTTTACTCCTCAGTGTTGTACTCTTCTAGCTACTTGTACTGATAAGTTGGTTGTTTTTCTCTTTAATATTTTTTATTTTGTTACATCTTGTGCAACTAGAGCAAATGTCTACCACACACTGGTTCCCAAATAAAGTTGTGATCTAATTGCATTAATATGTGTTAATTTACTTGTCACAGGAGAAATAAAATTAATTTGTGTGTGACTTAGGTCAGATCAGAGCCAGAGAAAGATGAAGCAGCAAGTCAGGACAAGATAGAAGGATGAGATCCAGATCCTGGAAGAAATGGACTCATCTCAGAGCTCTTGTATCCTATTGTGTTCAGGCCAGCATTCATGATCTCAGGATAAAGTTTGGTATTAAAATGAAAGGATGTGATGTGAGCAGTTATCTGATAATATCTCTTGCTTGATTTACAAAAGGGGGACTTACTGTTAAATGTTTAGATTTCTACAACAATGCACTGAATGTTTTATATTAGACATCATAACATATTTGAGATCTTGAACTCAAATAAATATCTGCTCTCAAATACAGTGAAAAGACATGAGTAGTTTGTCATCTGTTTTCTGAAGTGACAACTCTTAATCATTGCTGACAAAGGTGGGCAGATGGAAAAAACGCACGCCCTCTGCTGGAAACAACTTTAATTACAGTTTATCATAAAACTGAGGAGAGATTATTATAATCCAAATCAAATCATCAGTTTCACATGTTCTTGTACTTTAGGTTTATACTGTGGAAACTCATACACTTTATTCATACAGTTGCAGAGGTTAAAATAACTGCCTCCTCTTTTGGTTGTGCTTATTTTTACACATTTGATGAAAATACACCGGAAGTACACAACTAAAAACATGTCGACACACTTAACAGATGCTATAATTTATTATATTAATGCATTTCAAGTGTTGAAGTATTCTAGTTTAAGACATGAGGAAATACAGAAATCTTGGTGTGTTGTCAACATAATATCAAACTGTTACATAGTCATAAAATAGAAGTGTTTATGTGGCCAAAATCCCAAACTCCAACTGAAGTTTCCACTGAAAGCAGCATAGTGGATCAAAACAGTCCAAAGTTCACCATGAACTGAAGGAGCTAAATGAGCTGCAGTTTGTGGCTTTCTGAGAGACCACAGCTGACCTTGTGTTCATGGAATAACTTGGTCAGGCCTTCCATGTACAGTCTGTGGTAGTGGTCCACCTCCTCCTCTGTGGGCTTGACACGTTTGGGCACCGGGATGGGACGTCCCACTAAAAGAAGGCATTAAAGATGTAAAATAATCTAAATGTGACAAAGCAAGTGAGGCTTTCATACAGGATAAAGAAGTAAACTCACCAACTGTGGTGATCGGGGTCCTGTAGGGTAGAAGTGCAAATCGCTCACCAACAAACAGACATGGGGCAAAACCCATGACCTTTTTAAATAGATCCTGCAACTTCCGACCAAGGCTACCCTCTGAGAAAATCACCTGCTGAAAGAGTTCATTCTCCCCAAATGAGTAAACAGGCACCAGGTCAGCCCTGAGGAAGACCATCACAGATTGTATCATTGGACTTCTGCACACTGCTTCCTGTTATTTCTGTTACTTTTTATGTATGTTCTTTGTTCCTCACCCAAACTCAAGAGCCACCTTTACAAATCCTTTCCTTTGCTTTATGACCACTGTGTTCATCCCAGGGGAGGATGACAGGGACTCAGCAGCGCCCCCTATGATAATCACCACTGCATTTCCTTTGCCACTCTTTGAGAGGAGGTGGACAAGGCTGGCTTTGCTGACAGGATAGAGGCCTAATCAGACAACAGGCAAAGTACACAAGTTATTGACATCGTCCCTGTGTAAAACAAAGAACATAACAAAGAGACTTAGGAGGAAAGTAAAGGACAAACTGTTCATTAAAGCTTGGATATTCAATTTATAGCCTGTGGAAGAGATCAGGCAAATAGGGTGTAGACTGGCCTGCTGCAGACTTTTTTTTATTGGGGATTTTCTGCTTTTTATCTGTCAAATGTAACCAAAGCCTTTAAACTAAAGCTGCAGCTATTAGATGCAATAGAATGTACAGGCCTGGTGTCAATTATTTTACTAAGGTGATTTAATTAAGAAGTCAATTACCTAAAAAGATATATAATTTCAAAATAATATGAGTTATGAGCCTTTGAATGTTGACTTATTGATATCTAATTTCAGAATATTATTTTTAAAAGTGGTCCCTGCGCAAACTGAGTATGGCTGCATTAACTGATACTGTATGCTGCCATGTTTTTAAGGATTAAGTTTAGTTTTTTGTTTCTTGTATTAAAATTGTATATCCATGTGACACCACACAAAAAAGTTTACCCTATATAAATATTGCGGTCCTCCTATTGAATGTGTTATAAATACCTGCACTCATGATGTATTCCCTGAACAGTGGTATCCTGAAGAGTCCAGCGAGTATGGCCAGACATGACCGAATCCCAGGGAATATCTCAGTGAAGCCACAGCTCTCAGTACTGAAGCAGCTGAAGGCTCCTGCGCTCATAATACCATGTGGGTGACAGCCTAAGATGTAGTTTTTGTTTGGACTCAAATCAGCTGTCTTCACTAACTGAATAAAAGTTATCACAACAGGTTTATCAGGACTTTGAGTATGAATAACAGAAGAAACATGTCATGTATTATTTACATTGTGTACTCATCATTTAGCCTTCTTTTTGAACACAAAAACGAAATAACATTTATTATGATACACAGGAAGAGTCAAAGCAAATGAGGATTAAAAACTGAAGAGTACTTACTTTAATTGGAAAGAAGTCCCTGAAGTGTTCCCATACTTTCCATTTTCTTACAAAAGTTGTTCTCCTGCCTCCTGATGGTGCCATTAATAATCTTAGAACTTCCTACATTTTTAAAATAAAATCCATACACTGTCATGGATGATTGAATGCTGTCATTTTCTTTACCTCTTTCAGGAGTTTGCCAGTCAATCACCAGCCATATGAAGCACAAGGTGGAGAGCGGCCATAGAGAGGTAAACATAAGGCACACCAGCAAGATGATGCATGACAGTCCTGAGATGGGACAAATGAACAGCTACAAGAGTTAAGATTAGACTGCTTAAAAGATGTAGTAAGATTTAAGAGGTGAGCATAACTCAACATTTAATACGATATCTTACCCAAGAAGAGAAACGTTAGTACCCACTGCAGAACACTAAACGTCTCTAAAAGCTCCTTCCACTGGGTTTTTTCTTTAGTCATTCCAGCAACCTGCAGGCCACACCATCAATTTTCATCAGTTAATTACATGTTAAACAGTGCTTTTACTCAGTAAAGGTCAGAGGTATAAATTATATACTACATGCCTGTAAAGGTTACAAAAGTTACTTTATCTGAGATAATAATGATATTCATAGAAGTACACTGTAGGCTAGATCAGATCATATCAGTAATCAGCTATTCAGTTTTTGCTTTTAATCTTCCTTTAGGGAGGACACAGATTTAAAAACTTGCATGGAATGCAATTGCCCGATCAAATGACTTTCTTATGAATGAGCTCACAGGCAAACTAGTATTTTTAATTTAGAGACAAATGGAATCTTTATGCCCTAAGCTTGTTGGGTCACAAAACACCTTTGGCTAAAAATCATTAACAGAATCAGAAAAATACATTTTTATGTCATTTTACAAACAATAAAACTTAATAGTTTACCTTAATAGAGTTTATTCCCCTGCTATTTTGAATGGATGAAGACTCACAGGTTCAGAGACAGTGCAGCATGCTGAGTGCACTTTGACCAGATCATGTAAAGGCACTGATAACAAATCCACTCCCCCGATACTTTGACACACAAGCATGAAATGTCAGAGATAACTGTGACAATGTTTTATATAGCAGACTTTGTATCTTGGATCTTAAGGTTTTCAAACAAACAACAACAAATGCGATGGTTTCTTGATGGATTAGCCTAATGTGCTAATTTGCCGTTTTGATTTTTGTTCAAGTGGCCAATATTTCCTGTCTGCTGTTTTTCAAACACATTATTCGCATGAAAGCACTCTCAAGTAAAACATTGCAGGCATAGAGCCATGTTTTTTCTGTCTTCAATGTAAAAACTACAATATGTTTGTTTCTATATTTGTTCATGTGGACAAAATCTTTTTTATTTTCCCTATAACATTTTTAGAAACCTGATATACACATTGTGGGTATATTCAGGTGTGTCTTTTTATTTATTTATTTAATTTATTTTTTTTCTCTACCTCATACATAAATTCCAATCATTACTTTGTGTTGTCTCCACTATTGGCTAAAATGAGACAAACTCCACACTTCCTGTGTGTTTCAAACTAAAAGCTTCTTTTAGGTATCTTGTCAGATAGCATACTGCAAGAGTATTTTAATACAAAACAGATCAAGGGAAGGCAGGAAATGTTCAGCAGCAGCAGCAGCAGCACAGTACCATGGTAAATGTTGCCATAAAATGAGGTGAACCACCCAATGTTCAGATGGATCATTGCATCTCTCTTAATTAGCTTAAAACATTACTGAAATTGGCCCCAGGATGTCAGCATCTGGTCCTTTACAGGGTCACACACTCAGTTTTGGCCATCTGTTGGCTGTAAAAGATGTGTATCTCACAGAACAAAAATGTTACTGTATGTTCATCCCTGCACCAGTGCTGCCGTTCCAGATACAGTGACCCCTGTTCAGCACCATAGACAGCTCCCCTGATCCCCAAATCAAACCAAATGAAACAGAAAATGTGCAGCATCTGGTCCCTAATTTACACTTCCACGATATTTTAAAGAATATAAATCAGTGTATGTTTATTCAATGTCAAACAACAACATCTCTCAGGAAAGGCTCACATTATTGTCACAGTTTGGTGGGAGATGTAGTTCATAAGTGCTACTCAGATGAGAAATGATTTGGTGAAAAGTGGTTTTCTTTCTGGCCCAATAATATAGTGACTGTGTTTATTACAGTTGAGGTTTATTTAGTGATAAGGTATGACTCATTTCAGGATGAAGATTGGGGACTCGTTGAGTACTCTTTTAGCATTTGTGGCACCACTACTGTACTATACTGTACTCTACTGTACTCTACTGTACTGTATGCATGCACAGTTAATTCAGTGCAAAATATACCTAATATGTATCAATTCATTTGGCTCTAAATGGCTTCAATCATTCATTTAAGTTTGTTATGGGTTTCGGATTCAGTATTGTACAGAATCATTTGCATGAACCTTTTACATAATGTCATAATCTGACCTCTGACCAGTGGTAAAAGAGCAGTCCAAAGATTTCCCTGATAGGCATGATTACTGTTTCTCAAGACCATCCACTGTATCGGTTTGCATCGTCTGAATGTTTGGGGGTTGTTAAATTTCACTCTGTCCTCAGCTGTCCTCACCTATATAATCATCCCACAGACTTTAGGGGGCGTGTCAACCCAACACAGGCCATGTGTCGGCCACTTGGTCATGTGACACCCCCCTTAAAAATGTCTGTATGCTTAAACATCACAACTGGCCTCACAGAGACCCCTTACTAATGGAAATACATCACAAAGAGCAGCTTCCACTTCCACACATCCACATCACATTTGTCTGCTTCTATTCTCACCGTTAGATAAATGGTCACATCGTCCATACAAAATAGCACCAATATTCCTATAAGAGCTTAGCCTACTTTCTGTTTGTGGTTTATGCTCAGCTTAATGTTTTTATCCCTAATACACCAGAGTAACAGTGACACTCACATGAAATATTTACATATAGCACCTACATATCATGTGGTATGTTTTATATGTATATATATATTTATAGCCTACATATATGATCTGAGCAGTGAAGTCTAGGTTAATATTATGGATGAAAACACCTGAGCTTCAGATAGATCCGGACATGGAATGAATCTGCTGCTGAACTGGAGTCGTAAGAGGAAATTTCACTCGCTCTACTGAAAAGAGCAAATGGTAACAGCATCTGGTCGCAGTTGGACTCAAAGCCACATCGGATGTGTTTTTTCCCCTTCTAAAAACAACTGCTCTGCTCACAGGAACTACTGTATGAATATTAATATGAATGCAAATCCACAGTGAGGATGCCCACCGCTTGAACCGACACGGCGCGCTGATATCTGCGCATTTTTGTTTTGACGTTTTTTTTTGCTCTCTCTCTCCTGTTTGAGGCTGAAACCAAACAATGTTTCTTTGGCGGAGGTCGTGTGAGGGGCTTTTCTGAAACACATAAGGATGGCGTTTCACTTGAATGTTTGCAGAGGATCGTTTTGTAACGTCGCATTGAATTGCATCATGGTTTTCAATCAGATCTCACACCGGCCAGGCTACACCGAGCCTCGGTAGTACAGTGCGCTGTTTATCATAAAAATGGAAGACCTTTCACGTCAAGAAAAGGCGTCAATCCGGTGATATACGTCTGAATAACTGATTTTTCTTTTCCACGCCAATTGACACATCTGGGAAAGGATTTTTCCTTCCCTCTCGTCCACTAAGACAGCTGTGTCATCAACAACCGGCGTGGTTTTGTTGTTGTCTGATTTTTACGAGCTTGGGCAACTGGATATCGGCATAGTCTGCCTGTTCTGCGCCAGCCATAGGCTACCCAGTTACCAAGGTAGGAATCACACCTTCATTAATATTATGTTTTGCTCTGTAAATCACCGCATCAGTTGCTTACATCATCTAGCCTACATAGCCAGCTGTCATAGTCAAAATGCACTGTCTGCTTAATTAGCAGATGGAAATATGATGGTGTATTGCGGAGGAAACGTCGGGCCTGGGAGCGTTTTGCGTGTTAATTATAACAAATTCAGGGTTGACAGTGTGGATCTGAGTGCTCACATTCCAAATTATTCAACCTTGAAGCTTCCCAGCCCATATAGGCCTGTTTTATTAGCCCCAAACACAAAAGAGATGCAAAGATATGACAGGACGCCGCGCCGTTCTCACCCACAACCCACGTTTAAGTTAAGTCGTGACAAGGCTTTATAAATATTTCACCAAAAAACAAGCCTCCATCAGCTGACCGGTGCTTCTCGGGCATGCACGGTGTTCTCCACCTACAGCCCAGTGACATCAGTGTCACATTTAGGAAGCTTATTCTGCAAGGCCCGATGGAAAAACATCTGCATGTTTACGCGTTTTAAGAGCAGAACAGGGTTTGTGTGGGTATGTATGCGGGTGTGAATGGGCGGTAGTTGGTGTGGATGTGAATATACCCGGAGTGTGTTTGTGTTTGTGCGTGTGTTTGTGTGTGTGCGTGTGTTTGTGCGCAGCCAGGTGAGGATGTGTTGGTGCGTCTTTGAGGTGCGGGAGAGGCAGGCGTCTGGATGAGGGGAGCCACATCATTACTGTTTTTTTCCCTCCTCCCTCTCGCTTTTAAAGAATATCCATTAATTTCCTATCCACTGCCGCAGTATCCCACCTTAGATCCTTAATAAGACAATCCAAGGGGTCGAGGGGTTGTGAATTAAACGTGGAATTAAGCCTAGTCAATACTGTTTTCCCTTTATTTTCCGGGCGTGACAGTCACTTAAAGCATCACTCTCAATGAGATATGTTCACCACCCCACCACAAGCTGAAAGCAAATTAAAAGAACTGTTATGCGGCTGATTTCACACATTTATTTCATTGGAAGCTACATTTGTCTCTGGCTTTAAACTCACTTGCAAATAAATCCAAGCAAGAACATGTGCAGGCAATTTAACCTGGCAGGAAATCTAATAATAAACTAAACATACATGTTAAAAGTCAGTCAAGTCTGTCTCATATTTTGCTGAATGGTACAAGTTCAATGAAACAAACTACTTTCAAGCATTAAGACTCCTACATAACATTAACATGCATCCTTTTTTTGTGTGTTCAGACAAGCTGCTCTGCCTTATTTAGTGCTTCACTGTCTGCTTGAAATGCAATAAAATACCAAGTTAAATTAATTACCACTCAGACCTCACTTGACCTTGGGGATTAATATGAATTCTGTGATTATATAAAGGAATATTCATACAATATGCATGACTTTAGTTGTTATAAAGTCTAGGAGATATAGTTAAATAGGGTGAGTTGTGACTGTTTTGGTTTGCAGCCGTTGCTACGGCATATAGAGCAGAGCAGGGATGGGTGAGAGCAGCTGTGACTTTGGGGTCATTGAGTGCAGGCACACATTTTACACAGTATGTCTTGAATGCAGAAGAGAGCCGGTGCTCACACCAACCGTTGTCAACTGTCGTGCTCACCTGGTCATCCCAAATTCAGCTCAGAAATGTGACAGCAACAAAAATAGAAAGCTGGGTCAGTGTGTTACCCTACGAACATGTCATATGCTTAATTGCAGCACTAATGCTCAATGTCAGTACTAAAATTTGGGCATGGTTGTGATTTATAGACTGGACTAATGAAGTCACGAGGCTTTTCAGTGAAGGAGAAAGGATTTGGACTACATCTAAGCTTTTCTCCCTAAAGTGCATGATTCAGTCGCTTTGAGCAGCAGTGGGCAGGATGTCTGATTCTAGAAAGGATGAGAATGGATGAGTTAATACACAAATAAATACGCTGGACGCAGAGAGGGTGAGGAAAGGCCACTCAGGGGCAGAGAGGAGAGGGACTGATGGCGACGAGGGCGTGCGACTGATGGATGTGAGACAGACATGGCAGATGCTGACATTTTAAGCCCATTTCTCTAGTCAAGTGGATACCCCTGTCTGGCTGAGCAGTAATGGATTTTTTTTTTTTTTTGTGGATTTCCTGGAGCACCAAAAAAAGATTGTTTCCCTAAAATTTGTGCAGCAGCAGGTCAATAGGTTGTTGTTGTTGTTACATTTATGTGCCTGTGGTGGTGTTTTTTTTTTTTTTTTTAACCATTCATTCTTCTCTCAGTTCTGTCACTAGGCAAGTTAGCAGGCTGAAAAGATGCCACCAGAAACTGGAGCATGAGTTGATGTCTTGAGCATGCCATCAGGATTATTAAATACTGCTTTTGATTTTCCATCAGCCGTTGACAGTATACATTTTTCTTCCGGCTAGTGATTTTCTCCATGCTACATACACTTTATTTTCTAAGGACAAATAAGAAAAGTCAAGCTGTAGTTAAGGTTTGCCTTTAAATTTACTTCCCTTCATTTTATTACTCCTCATCCTTTATTTAGACACTTAGTAATACTTTAAAATAATCACATAATATATGTAACATGAATGCAAAGTCAAACATACAGTATTTCTGTTCACATCTCTTCTTGTGAAATGCTTGCATTATTTACCATATGATGTCAAAAGGAAGTCTGGTGTCCTGACATTAAATTTAGGGGCCACTGCCTGTAAGATAAAATCAGTATAGGCGATTTTATCTAATGGTCAACTGCTAGAGGTCTCTGAGAGTTGCGATGTATATTGCGATGCTACTAGAATTTTCCTTGTGTTGAAAGCGCAAAACATTTTTCAGTCTTGGAAACAGGTGGTAAATATGATAGTATTTTTTTAAATTATTATTATTATTCAAGTAAGAGGGTAAAACATGTCACAATCATTATCATTATGAGTTAAAGTGGCTAAGATTACTGCAGAAATGAAATATAATATTCCTAATCATTGATATGTTTACATTTGTGTATGAAATCAATATGTTTTTGTTACTCTAGAATGAGCTGTTTATGCAGGATGACGTTCAGAGAATCCACCATGTTGTTTCTCTGTATTTCTACAGTAGCTCAGACCGGAGTCCTCTTCTCCTGTTTTCTGTTTTATAGCAGGTGGCATCCAGCTTTAAGGTGTATTACCGTAACCCACTATTTCTGAGTGTGGACAGATTTACAGTAATACCCTCTTGACAAAAAAGGCCAGACAAAATAAACAGTGGCTCCGAAGAAAGCCTTTTCCCTTTTTTCTTGCCACTTTAGGGGAGGGTGAGGGGGTATTACATTGGCTGTAAATTACAACTTTACTCCTAAATGTCAATAAATCTTACACAGTGAACCATTAATTTTTAATGCTCTATTCACATTGTATCACAATAACATAGTTCTTATGTTCACTGGACTAAAATTAGAGTTTTGTTTTATATTTCAAATCAATATCTCATACCCAGTTCAAATTGACTTCATCGTTAAACTGTGTGTTTCTTTTTGTTTAACCCAAATTTGTTATGCACTAAGGTCAGTCTCATTGTTGAGTATAAGGATAAGGTTTTTACTGGTGGTGCAGTTGATTCAATGACATGCCATTTATCGGCAATGTCCTGGGTATAAATGCAGTCGTGGACATTGTTATATGTCATCCCCTTATTTCTTCTGTCTTTCCTGACTCTGTTCTTCAGTGACTTTCCTTCAAAGAGAAAAAAAAAACAAGAAAACAATTGAGTCCCACTAGACTTCTTTATACTGTCATGCCTTGAAACCCCCTCTGTCTAAATACTGCTGAAGGCATATACGTAGAGCGGTGACTCTTCTTTGAAAATAATTGTCATGTTTTTGTCTCATATCTGTCCATCTATATTGTGATACGCCGGGTGCAGCAGCCGAAGAAAAAAACCATGGCAAAAATCTAAATAGACAGATAGTCCCTGCTGCACCGAGGGAGGAAGAGGAGGGATCATTTTGTGCTACAAATGACGACTGACTCTTTGATGCTTTATCCGGGAGCTCCCTCTGCAAACACATTGTTGGATGCTGTTAGTTTGGGTGCTCCTCACTTCATGCTTGGGTGTCTCTTGTCCGACCAGATGTCTGGGATGTATATGACTAAATTAATTAGTGAAAATGCAGATTCAAATGTTTTCTCTGTAAATGCACTTTTTTCTGGATTGTAAACATCTACAGCAGCCAGTCTTCATTGCAGTGTGTAGTCAAGAGTAATGATGTGTGGTAATGATTTCCTTGAGGCAACACATCTTTGTTCATTTCCCCTCTGTTTTCTTCTCATTAAACCTTTCAAAGTCATTTGCATGGTAGTGTGCAAAATAAATAAAGTTAGGAACCAACAGTTACTCCTCTCTTGTTGGCAGAGAAGTCCCAGCTTCAACCTAGGTTAATTACTGCCTATTTATCTGTATCTTTGTATTGCACAAGAATATGATATGGGAAACAAATATATTTTGATATTTTTGACATTAATCAGCTGATTTCATTCTCCAGAAAGCCTTTAGCTAAGTCATTTTCAAGTCATTATATGCAAACCATAATTGGCAAGATCTGGAATTACTAGAGGAGTAGATTGTATTTTTTCAATTATGTATATTTTGGCATAAATTGACCAAAGTGGACCTGAATGTTATGTTAATTTTCCTTTTCTCATTAGTGTGTAACATTTGTGTGAAAGACCTTCAAAAGACCTTGAATAATTATCACTAAGTCATTAGGAGGTGAAACATATTATTTATACCAGCCGTGTTTTGCCACGTGAAAAATATGTTTTATAAACCTGATGGTTTTAACAACGTGTGAATGCACGAGTCTGGAACTGACACGAACCATAATGCTTTTAGAAGTATCTCACAGTGGTAATTCATTGTCTGTGACATTCCTAAAGGTCACAGCAAACAGGCAAAAACTCAGAGTTCAGCAACATTATGTGAAAATAGGTGAAGGTGCAGAGCAACTTCCATGTGCTGTAGACAGAGATGCACATCTGAGCAGAATAACTTAAGTACTGTATCTGCTGCAAATGTCAGAGCAATCTTAGTTTGCACCGAAAAGAGTCCCAGCAGCTTGTCTATAGGTAGCAATAAAGGAAACTCACACTGGGAAATGAGGCAGTAGTTCTATTCTAGATGTTGGGGGGTTAAAAAGGCAGAAAACAAAAGCAAAAAGCCTCTGATATCGAAGAATTTAAAGATCAGATTCTCTATTTTTGCCAGTGACCTTCAGCTGACAGTGGTAATTTTAATACTGTAAAGCACCCCCTTGGGTTGTACCTTCAGTTTCTATTCAGCAGCGATTTAAAATGCATTATATTTTAGTTATCATTAAATAACTCGTAGAAATTTTTTATATTGTGTGAATTCTTTTGAAAACCCAACTGTTGCATCTCAAGGTACCTGTTACGACACACTTTTAATTTGCAATTTATATGTGCCGCAAATGTCAAAGCTTTTATCTTTATTTGCACAGAAAAAAAGTCCCAGTTGCCTGTCTATAAGTGACAATAAATAAAACCCAGAATAAACAGTAGCCAGTATTTTTTATTATCATGCACATTAAAGGGCCCAGCATTTGAGGTTGGTTGGATATTTGACATTTGGAGCAACAACCATATAATAATTTGTGATTTAGGGAGCAGATTCGCCTACTTTAATCTTAACATAATAATATGTCAAAACAATAATCAGAATGTGGTTTATAAATAAGAGGTAGTAACATAAAATGTCTGTATGTGTTGGGCTGTCATTTTTGGATGGGGATCCACTTGGTTCAAAGAAAGTCACTCTACAAACCTCTGATAATCATTTCTCATCTGACACTTTGACTATATGTTCCACCTGACCCTAAAAATACTCCATAAACGTCCTGAATCTGACACCCTGCAGTGAAGTAATATACCATCACATGTCATTTATCTCTACTTGTACCTTTTCATTTTACAGCAGTCAGTACAGTTGAGAGCAGGAATAACATAACAGGAGAAAGGATTTCTCAAGTGAGCTGAAAACCTGCCAATCATCTCTAAGGCCAGTGTCAGATTTATTCTAGGGCACCTACACTTCGACTACTTTCATCACTGTTGGCCTTGTAGTACAGGCCCCGGAAACAACCAGCAGTTGTAGATATTGTTCCTACCTTTTCTTTAACTGGTCAGTAATAAGTGTACAATGTTATTTTAGTCACATTTGGTACATAATCTTAAAAAAAGGCAGCAAAGTTGTCCATGTTAGAACTTAACTGGTTTGTAAAGTTTAAAGAATAGTGCCCTCTTGAATCTGCAAATGTCTTCCTAAGCATGATCTTGCAATGAATACTTTTGTGTGTACTCATGCCATAATGTTTTGTTGTTGTTGTTGTTGTTGTTGTTGTCATTCTGTTGAACTCATTGAGACTGAGATAACCAGGCCATAAGAGACATGATCTGTATGTAATGAGATGAATGAGTGGGAGAGCTGTGTGTGGGCATGTGTGTTTGCTCATTCTGTGCAACCTACTCCATGATTTGCCTGTTGGGGGACTATGAGAACAAGGAGTAGGCTGATTCAGATGTGGGGAGACCACTTGTGGCCTACCTGGCTTGCTATTCACACCAACGCTTCTGCCCTGCCTTTCAATCAAAAGGAAAGGTTGCTCAGCAAGAGCATTATTAGCATTATTATAATGATACAAAGTGCTTTCGAATAATTTAACACAGCCTACTGGGACTGTTTTGCTTTTCCTACTATGTAGAATTTCTGAGGCAATTTATTCTCAGGGTTACACTGCATCTCAGTGTCTTTTTTTTTTTTTTTTTTTTTTTAATCTGTTGCCCTGTGACTGTGGTTTTCTAAGCCGTTTCAAAGTAATTTGCTTGCACTGGATGTTTCCTGATATGAGTCAAACCCATTACAAGCTGCTCCGAGGCAAATCATATGTCTAGTTTACAGTGATGTTCAGCTGATCCCTGTTTTTCTTCAGGCTATTGGGCTTTGCTTAATTATTGCCAAGTAGTTTATGAGTTTTGGGCCAAAGACAAACTACATGGCTGCCGGCTATGATGAGTTTTATTGGTGATTTAAAACAGTGTTCAGTAACCACGAAGCAAGACTCGGTGAGTTTGGTTGGTAAAAGTGTCATTTAGACTGTAGTCGTCAGTATGTGAATTTTGGTCCAAAGACAAAAGGGATTTCCCATTTCTAAAAAAACCCAAATTTCATGCTTTATGTAAAGGCTGTGATTCAGTCGTGTAGTCCTCTCAAACTATACAGTGTAGGTTTCTATTATTATGTAAATTATCTATCAAAATAGCCCCTTTTCAATTGAACAAAAAAGATTAATTGTCATGAAGTCACAACTACCACAGACAGCACAAACATCCACAAACAATAAAAGAAATAGTAAAAGCAAGTGCATAAAATCTAACGCTCTGATTCCAAGACAATATTTACAAGGTGCCTAATACCAAAAATCATTCCTGCCAAGGTTAATATGTGAGCTACACTGGGTTATATATCACTTACATTCAAAATTTCAGTGCTTATCTAAAGAAACATCCAAATAAAGACTTCAAACTAAACAAAATAAACATGGAAGCAGGCAATATTGTTGGGTAATCCACATCTAAAATAAGTCAGATCTTGGTGGGAGTGGGATACTGGCTCAGTGAAGCGTGCACAGCTGCAGAGTGGAGCTCTTCCCCTCATGGACGAGCGCGAGCATGGAGGGGGTTTTTCAATTCTCACTCTTTTCCCCTGCAGCGCTACCTCGTAGTCTGGGTTTCACCAACCAAATACAAAAACCAAACAGGACACAGACTTACTTTTCCTCTCTGTGATGTGATGTCTTCTTTGTAAAGTGATGAACAAATTCAAAATTTACTTAACAGCGCTTGAATAATGTTTCTCAAGATGGGAAGGCTATCTTCTTCTGTCCTGCGGCACTTTTTTGCACTCTTTCCCCATAAGTTGTTCTTAATTTACTGTTCTATGTTCTTCCGAGTGCAAAGTCTATAATGAATGTGTGTCATTATATTAGAAGCTTCTGCAAGATTTTACATCGTATTTATGTGCAACAGAGAAATTAAAGTGGATAATTTGAATGAAGATGTGTCTGGTGTTATCAGGGCTTGTGGATCTTTAAGGCAGTGAGTGTTCATGTATGCTAAGTGCACTGGGTCACCTTGGTAACTGCAGATTCCAGCAGAAGATGATGAAGCCAAGGGCAGGCTAAGGTGGGAGATGGAGAGCAGAGTGGCGAGCTGATTGGGAGTTTGTTCTCTGGTTTGTTTGTTGTTGACGAGAGAGTGACTGTTAAGATCAAGAAGGGCTTTTTTTTTGTTTTGTTTTTTTTTGTTTTTTTTTTTATACCTGGTTACATTCTTTAACTGCAGCCTTTTATGAATTGAACTATTCATG
The DNA here is from genome assembly GCA_029814465.1 of Ostorhinchus cyanosoma. Classification (NCBI taxonomy): domain Eukaryota; kingdom Metazoa; phylum Chordata; class Actinopteri; order Kurtiformes; family Apogonidae; genus Ostorhinchus; species Ostorhinchus cyanosoma. Next base: position 16,390,459 of record JAPTYQ010000007.1, read on the forward strand.
AGCCACACAGTTACATATGTTTACCTGTAGTCAAACACATACATTATGTGTTGCGTAGTTGAAACAAACAATGAGGATCTTTGTACGTTTATTGTGGCTCAGGTTTGCGTCCTGGAAGCTCAAGGCAACAGGGAACAGGAAAAGCTTTTTTGTGAGATATTTTTGGTAACAGTCCATAAATCATTTAGTGGTCACTCAATTTGTACATCGCTGAGGAAGAGAATCCAAAGTGTGTGAAGTATCCTGTACATGTATAATTAAGTATGTACATTTATGTGAGGTTTTGACCTCGTGTGTCTTTGTGTGTGTGTGTGTGTGTGTGTGTGTGTGTGTGTGTGTGTGTGTGTGTGTGTGTGTGTGTGTGTGTG
>JAPTYQ010000007.1:16397742-16410789 GCA_029814465.1 Ostorhinchus cyanosoma
GGAGCCTCTGAATGTCCAAATAGGTCATATCTGATGACCATGAAAAGATGACAAACTGCATTTTACACCAATTATTTATAGTGATAGGATTAATGGATCAACAGGTATTTTAACTCTTTGTATCAGTAAATCATTTTGGTCACTAGTGGATGTTTGGGTCTTTATGGGTTAAAATCAGGGGTCAGAAATATTCCAAATCTTACAAACCTTTTTTGACACCAAAAAAAGAAGAAAATAAATATCTGTCTACATTGTATCTGAAGGTAATTACTGTATTGTAGTCTATTTATGAATATTTGACACAATAATTTTGCATTTCCATCCCAGTGATGCCATGTTTTGTGCATTTATGATATCATTCAAGGGGACAGTTGAGATTTTTTCATATAGCAGGATCTATAGGCTTCACTAGAAACAGTACAAATACAAATACAAATTGGGAAATAGTGGCAGATCCTAAAGAAGCTCTTCTTTTTACTCTGTGAATAAGCTCACGTTTTTATAGCTGGACAATGTAAAAATGGCCTTTTCAAATGTGCAAAATTAATTATTCATTTCACAAGACACCAGGAGCCACTGGAGACACATAAAGGAGCCACATCTGGCTCAATAGCCATGGGTTGCAGATTTCTGACCTAAGCAAAGGATCAGAAAAATGCTCTTATCACTCTGGAGGGAAAAGATGTCATAGTTGTATTAATTGAAATTGATGTGTTTTAAAGTTTTGCCTTTTAATTGCAAAATACATTATGAGCAAATTGCTTTCACATTTCTTCAAGCCATTTTGGCCGCAAAAGAACACTAAACAAATTGATTTTAGCTGAAATAAGAATAAGACAAAGCCAGAAGAGCACCTGTGCATCACACTTCTTATGCTGAACTGAGTGCAGGATGGACACCACAGTGGCTGCTCTGTCTCCTGAGGTGCAAAGTGGTATTACAAGCCTGGACAGGCCACAGCTAGCTGTTTAGCATGCTAACTTCAGCACATATCTCTGCTTTACAATACACTGATGTCTTTACCATAACATTAGTTCTGTTTCTGTAATTCTTATCATTTTAGTTATTTTGATTGTGTTAAAATTGTCACTCATTTCCCCTTTAAAGACACATCAGTACAATAGGATCAATCACAGATGAAGCAGCGGTAAAGTATAACCCCGGGATCATCATGAACGACGAGGCTGACGTCCTGCTTTGTGCATATTCAGTGGCTAAGGAAGAGATGCATGGCTGACAGTGTTGCTAGGAGACCACACACAGCGACTAGTGTGAGAGGCTTGATTTCACCTCCCTCCCCCATTCTTGTAGTCTGGCTGCCTTTCACTGTTTTCCTATCCTCTGGTCCTCTCTCTTGCCTTCATTTGCTGATTCCTCCTCTTTTATAATGCCTGTTTCTATATTTTTCATCAGTACATTTTTCCCTTAATCATATTTATCTTCAACTTGATCCCTCGGTGACTCTCTATTTATTGCTTTGCCCCATCTTTCACCGTGCTCCCTCCTTCCTCTTTCTCACTACCTCAATCTCTCCTCCTCTCTGGCTGTGTGTCTCAAGCTGCTCATTCTTCTCCCGAACGTTTCGCTCCATGCTCTTACTCTGCTTCCTCTCTTTTCCTATTTGTTTGTTCGGCTGAGCTGCAGCACCGTGTGTGGTTTGCCTGCTGTGGCTGTGGTTTACTGTGTGGCTATGGGTCAAATTATGATACTGTAAAGTGGTGGACAAAAATAGCTGTGGTATCAAAAAGAAACAAAAAGCATACTTCAGCATATGTGCAGTACAATTTATAAACTAGATTACTGATAAAATAAAGTAGAATTATCTGTTGCACTAGTAAATTACAAACTACTTTTAATCTTAAATGGAGGAACACCAAGTAAAAACACGAGAACACGTTATGCCCAGGACTGGATGTGCAGAAGAAATTAGACGATGTCTGTAATGAACAAGATGTTCCGTACTGTCTGCCCTTTGAATATAATTGCTCCTGGTTAAGCAGCTTTGCAAAGATAAATAAATATGTTGTATAAACAATGTTGTCACTGATAAAAAAAATAAAGCAAGTTGGATTTTATAAGAAAATCTTCATACAAATCTCGCCAGGTTTTGCAGATATGTGCAAAACACAAAGGGATAAAGTCAGTGCATTTGTACTTTGACTATATGCTTCTTACAAATGTTTTTTTCCTGTGCCGATGCCAAGCCGGTGCTGTGATGCGTCCCTTCACTCTTCAGCGCTGCTGCCTTACTCACAGCAAGGTGCAGCAACACCACAGCACTGCTTTCTGAGGTGGCGGCTGGAGGGCAGAAGGCTGCAGCACAAACCACCACAGAAGTGATAAATTTAGTGACAGTGAAAAGTGTCTCACGGATTATGTTTAAACAGTAGATACAGCTCCAGGATTTAACTTACAACTTTATCTTTTCTCATAACCACATATAATCCTCCATATGTGTTACATTCCCACTGAACGTTATAATTTCCCTATCTGTAACCCACATTCAAATCAACTGCAAAGCAATTTACATTTCAGCATCACACCATATGTCCATGTGTACTTAGCATGTATGGGGGGGGGTTTCATTATCAATGTATGTGTGATTTGTTTGCTTATGTGCATGAATGGTTAAATAGTTTGCAGTGTTGCATGCAGATCCAGTTACATGAATCATGGCTCCATCTGGCTCCTGGTTCTAATGAGAAGAATGACTCCTGACCCTACAGATGCCTCAGAATCAACTCGCTAAATGTTTTCAATTTATGTAGGATTTCAAGTGACTTTAGGGCTCAGTCACAGTCCTCCAATGTCTGAGTGTATGTGTATATGTAAAAAATAATATTCATAGCCCAGTTTGATGTGACAAACCTGCCTGTGGATATTAGCTAAAGGTCCCCTGGTTCTTTTAGCTTTACTAATTGCACACCAACCCACAGCATGTAATGCGGCAATTGCAGGGCTGCCTGCTCAGCTGCTACATCCTAGAAACCCAAATCAAAGCTCCTGTTAACAAAAGCCCAACCTACAGTCGCAGCTCTCTAACCTAATTAACATTGAGTCAGCAAGCATGGCAGCAGCAGCGGTCGAGGTTGTGGTCAGTGCTGTGGGATACAGGAATAGCAGTAGCCAGGCTGACACACTGGGTGACACACTGGGCTGTGACAAAAGAATCACATCCAGCTACACAGCTCAACATGCTGCTTGGCCCAGGTAAAAGGGCCTGATCATCACTATTAGATTGGATTTAGATTTATGCTGAGACTTATCTGAGATATACATTCTGCTCTTTCTGTAAATATGCTGTGCCATCAGTGGTGAAAATGGTTTAAATGTTTTGAATATGTACAGAATTGGCTGCTTTAAAATGGAAATGTCATGTATTTTTTATGAGGTTTTTATGGAGCTCCTTAGTTAAGCACTATAGAAGCATGATTCAGGGCATACTGCATTCCGTTTGCATCCAATCCCTTTATAATATGCTGTGAGTGCATAATAAAATGTTATGTAGAGAATTAATTTATTTGGAAGGGTACTTTTTGTTTTCTCCTTGACAGGAGGCATTTCATGAGGCAAAAAGTTGTAAATATATGAGGCTTAGCCCACCGAGCAGCCGGGATGCTGGGAAAATTTATCTCAAATACAGTAAATTGACTTGCAGAGTTTAATAACCAAAAGTGCTGTTAAAACTCAAAATGTGGATGCTGTAATTTTAGATATCAGAGGTAGTAGTGTTAATCCTCCAGTGTCTAGAAAACCCCTCAGACTCTCTGTTTCTATGTTTATGATGGAAAAACACTGGAAACATGCGTCAGCTGACAGCTGTGCTTTTCTTAGCCAATTGCATTGTACACATTCTCCAACGTGAAAATACTGCTGGGTCCTCAGATATCTGCCCCACAACAAGCCTGACTTCTCATGGGGTGAGCGTGTGTAGGAAGCTGTGCATGCGCTACATATGACAAACTACATTACTGTCTGGCCGGCAGACAGGCTTAGCTAGGCCATCCCAGGGCCTGCAGCCAGAGATGCTCTGCAGCTGAGTTACCATGCTTACTCAAATATTCATAACTGGATAATGAAAGTATAAATAGTTTTCATGTGATACACTAGAGATTGGGGTAAACAAAACTGCAACCTTCATCATCATGCATCACTGTGTCTCTGCTTTGAAGGCTGCCAGTTAAGAGTAATGGGCAGGACTGTTCAAAGTGACGCAGCCGACATGATAAGCTATGACTACCCCAAACTTTTGCAGCAATTTGGGTCTTATTATTTGGGTTTCATAGTGCGTTGCCACTTCACAAAATAATCACTGTCAATCTTGTCAGTAGCAAGTAGACTGGGAAGCTGTTTAACATGAATTTTAATGATTTATGAGCTCTAACAGTGCCCCTGTTTCTTCTTATTTAGGTGAGTTGTAGGAGACTGCCTGTGACATACATCTTCTTATCCCGAGCCGTCTTCTATACCATGAGCTCTGGCTCTGCCCAGGATGTGGCAGTCGAGCATTTCCTGCGTGACATAGAGAGGCGAAGCAAGCGGCTACACTGCGCTGTGATAGGCTGCGAGGAGGAGCGATCCCGCAGCGACATGAACCTGCTGTATCGAAAGAGCCGTTTGGACTGGAGGCAGAGGGACCAAGAGGGAAGTAAAAAGAGGTGAGAGGATCAGCTCGCAGGAGCTCTGCATATATGGGATTACATTAGGGTTCACTTCAGTGGGGATATAAACCTCTTAGCGAGCATGAATGAGTTTAATTTGCAAATCTTAATTCCAAGCACAGTTCTCCAAATCATACAGCTCTGACATAAAGACGCTTGGACAAATTTGCATAGGAGCACATAATAATGAAGTTAATATGTTCCGTAGATGAGATAAATGACTATAGTGTCAAGCCAAATGTCAAAGAGCAGGAGGTGGACAAAAATAAATGAAAGAAAATTAAATAGAGTTGTTCCCTCATGTGTCTCCATGTATATGTGATTATTTTGCATTTTGACAAGAGTTTTTCCCTATAAAAACTAACCCTTAACCAATGTATCATATACTCTTCATTAAGTGGAGCGACAGTGTGGGAATTCACTCTGTCAGGAGTTTTTGTGTTCAGACAACTTCAACATTTTTTGTTTGGTTGGTCCACTGGTGAAGACTGGGTGCTTTAAAGTGTATTTTACATACATTCCTGTCCAAAAAAGCAGGGGTAAAATGAACACTACTAAATTATTAATGTGATGTTTTAGTTGAACATCCTTGAAGAGCCCGACGGTGTTGTTTCAATATAACTGAAGAGTGAACGTTAAAGCAGGTCTAGCATATGTTGAGTGCTCTCCTTTGATTTAATCAACTTAAATTAAAACAAAGCAAACAGATACTGTGTCCTGGATGACAGCTCTTCTGTTTAATTTAACATAAACAGAACTGCATGATAAGAACAATGCCACCGTGTTTCAGAACCGAGCAAAACTGGTGAAAATAATTACACAGTCATTACATTAAATTTTAATTAAGGTCTGATCATGTAGGTGTATGTGAGCATGTGATTCATATACAGATGTAATATTCATATGTATGTTACTTATAATACATCAAATACTTGCTTTGCACGAGGTTGTTTATGCTGCATAAAAGAGTAGGAAAAAAATCAAACACAATTCGGCTTCTTCAAAAGTATCGTCCAGTCCATTCTGACTCAGAGCGGTAATTGGAAGCACTTGTGTTGGCAGCAGAGATCAACGTCATGACATCATCAAGCCAGTGGAGGTGTAGGGCAGTGAGTGGGACAGCAGGACATGATGAGCGATGAAAGCAGAGCCAGGCAGGGCCAGAGCAGCAGAGGTGAGGAGCAGGACATGACCAGTGATGATTACGAACAGAGCAGGGTCACAGATGAAACCACACAGGGACGAAGCAATGGAAACCAAATGGACTCGGAGCAGAGCCAGAGACGACTCCAGAGCCAGTGAGAGTGATGGTAGTGGGGGGGGTTGGAGGGATAAAGGAAGCCATATGAAGGGCACTAGGAGACAGTTTGAGAACTCAAGGCTCTCAGGAGGGAAATCACACTTATAAATCAGAGAGAGCTGTGGAAAAAGAGAATGGCAAATAGGTGAGTCTCCATCTGAGTTTAAAAATAGAGGCAGTTTCTTAAGGCTCTGATTCAGAGAGACAGGCCGACTTTACCCAGTAGCGGCGACTGGTGGAAGAAAACCTTGCTGCCAGCTGAGTTTTTTTTTTATTAATTCTTGCACAGGATTATGAGACTAGGACAAATGGGGCCTGCCACTTTGAGTGTTCTGCTTTGCTTTGAATTACTCTTTGTTAACCCAAATTTTCAATTGTTATACTTAGTTCATGAATGACCTTTAAATCTTAAATCTCATACGTTGGTGAGAGATGAGGTGCTTTAGTCTCTGCTGTTTAATCCTGCTTGTTTTGCTGCTCTCCTGAATCAATATTGAACTGGACTAACCATTTAGATTCACAGAGAACAGCGCAGGGCACCTGTCAGATCCTATTAAAACCTATTCCGAGTGATGCAAAAAGGATGCCTAGTTTTCAGTTTTGCCAGATCAACTGGATGCTTTGAAACTGTCAATGCAGCTGATTGTGAATGCTTCACTCATCCTGTTATGTTTAGAGAAGTCTCACTTCACCTAGGCCTCATTAATGAAGAAGAACAGATCCTCTCACATAAAGCAAAAACTTCAAAGTGAAGGTCAATGTCTGACTATCAGTTGATGCTATATTGTACAGCCTGAGGGTATTTGTTCCTTCTGTTTCAGACAAAGATGTTTATTGTGTTGATACTGAGGCATCATGAAGTGTTTATCTGTCTTGCTATTCATGCTGAAGTAGTAAACTGAAAAAGTATTTTGATTGTCAGATACCATAGACACCCTTCGGTCATGAGCTGATACGATTAGTAGCACAAACAGTTAAAGAGACATTTTTTGTGCACTTTTCTTGCAGTAATGGAAAGAGAATAAGATCAAATGTATGCCAGAGACAACCCATAACTTTAGGCAATCAATTAAAATGTCGTGTACTGTGTCAAACATGTCAGTGAGGTCCAACACAACGGGGACAGAAACATACTCAGTGTCAGTGCTCAACCTCAACCCTTCAAAACTTTAACAAGAGATGACTTACAGCTAGGATTTGCCCTTAAACCAGATTCTCAAAGATAGTATTTTCATAGACAATCATTCAACTGTTTAAACGTAACTGACTCTTAAACTTTGCCCCAAAATGGTAAATTAGAAATAGGACATTAGCTGCTGGGGGGTGGAATTATCTAATCTGGATTTCTTCAGCAAAAGGTTAATCGCTACAGTCTTAAAAGCTTTTGGGAATACGTCACACTCTGAGGAGGAGGTGGTTTTCAGGAGTCTCCTCAAAGGGAAAACCAGCAAAGGTGTGGTTCAAAAGGTGAAAAATGATGCAACAGATGAACTCACCTGGGTTTGATCTAATCACAGAGATGAGCATGGTTTCTGTCTCTGGATAGTCACCCCAGTCAGTAACAGGAAAAAAAATACACACACTCATTAATCTGGGTTGGACATGAATACATAACATTAATAACATAAATTAAATATTATGATTTTTTATAATCAGTGTTGTTTGGATTCTTTATTGACCACTAACACCATTCTATGGTCTGTTATTTCTGAATCACAGCCTTATTTCTTTCTTTAGCTGAATCAATAAAATCTTTTTGAATTTAATCAGATCCTTTTTACGTAATGTTTTTTCAAATAGGAATTTCTTTTTTTAAATCACCATGTAGTAAATGAGATGATACAGTTCACCCCCACCATTATAAGACATAGGTTCACCTAAGCTGAAGAAACAGAAAAACTCTGCAGAGATTAATATATGAGACTCATAAACCACACTTTTTTAAAAGTGTAAATTGTCTAATTATTTGCAAAATTGAAAATGTGTTGAATTTACTTGATGAGCAAGGGTTTCTATGACCTATTTTCTCAATATCGTAGCAATATAATCTGGAGTTATTCAATATAGTACAACTAGTACAAATAAAAACCATACAAAATATACAAAATGCAGTTTTTATTCAAAGAACAACAAAGCACAAACCCAGAGAAAGCCTTGTAATATACAATGAGCCAGTCATTCTGAAATAAATCCCTTCAGGGTGATAAAGGCTTCACATTGAATCCTGAATCACCTTGTTAGGGTTTATTTTTCAGTAATGACTGAATGTACATTATCCCTTACATATTGTATTGCATAATGCAAGGTTGAAACACAGCATATTCATTAATGATAAATATTTATGGTCATCATCATTATTGATCAAGTTCCAGACGTGGTTAAAACAGCCCATCACATCATGCAAGGAGAGACATTTGCACAGCAATCAAATCACCAGTGATTACCAAGAGCCACTAGACTTATTAATATGTATGTGCTGAATTTGTAATGCTCAACTTGTTTTCTTGTGTTGATTTTTGGATTAGATTCTACAATACTTCCCACTCTGAAAGGATCAAAAATGAAAAGCTAAAACAGCTAAATGTTAGTTCACCATAGTTTGGGAAATCAAGGTCTAGCACAGAAACAGAGGCAGAACGTGGAGGTGAGGGTCCAGGTACTTGTTGTACTGTTTGTGTTGCTTTGAAGATGGCGAGAGCCTCTTCTGCCCCGAGAAGAAGAAAAGAAAAAAAACACAGAGCACTTTAAGATGCCAGGAGGGGCCGCTCAGCCTCTGTTCTGGGCTAAATTTGGCTGTGTAGTATCTATGTCGATTGTGAGGAGTCACAAGTACATTTCCACAGGCATTCAAGGGCACAAATATACTCATACAGATGCAAACACCCTCTTTGGCTGTACTACACATAAACATACATGCTCAGGGACACACACACCCAGCGTCATACACCGTGATGTGATGAGCAGGAAAACAGGAGCCTCTGTGTTCTCCATGATGAGCAGCTTCAGAGCTGCTTCTGCTGCTTACAAATTGTAAGCTCCAATTGTCTTCTTCTGTGCATCACTGCTTCACAGGGACCGCGGCTGATCTAAAACAGAACGCTGCGTGACCTGTAGTCATATGTCGCCTTTATGCACTACGATGAATCACTTATGCACAGAATAATCATGCATTTAAGGCCTTTTAATGCACACTCATAACACCATTTCTTACAGCCTCAATCATGTAGACACAGATGTGCTTCGCCAGATGTGCTCCTCGTCTCTTTCCTGCAAAGCCTCTGAAATAAAAAATGATCATTCAGTGGAAATTCTCTCAAATTACATTTTATTCTCCCTTAAGCATCTGTGATTTCTTACTGGTTTGCAGCAGTACATTTTGCAATCTTTTTTCTTCCTTTCCTCTTTTCTGATAATTTCTGTAAATACAGTAACTTCACAGTGGCATTGTTAATAAAAAAAAGAAAAAAGCTGTTGTACATCATAAGAAAGTCAGCTGTGCTCAATCAAAGTTAGCTTAAAGGTCAGGGACACATCTTGTGTTGCTGTATGGTGATGCATTGTTATACCAAAGGAGAATAGCACACCATTACAGCACCTGTCACTAAAGCAGAGAAGAAAGCAGAGGGTTATCAGTAGCCATTTTGTAAGCCTTTAGTGAAATCGGCCTGGCATCAACCTCACAGTTGATGTCAACAACTTGAACCAGTGGAACGGATTCTGTGTTTCACAGTGTTAGAAATGTATTATATATCTGTATAGTTAAAAAGTCAGATTTCTCATTGATAAGGTATAAATAGCAGTCTTATAAGTTCTTTAGTCATCTTTTTTTTAGATTTATTTTCAACTTGGACAGAATTTAAACTGCCAAAAAAACTGGATGATAAACATACACCACATACTCTCGATGGACAACTATGCAGTCGTCTGGACCTGTCAGTGGAATGAGAGGTTTTGAAAGAGTTATGAAAATTATAGAAATGCCCAACATGAAAAAATATTAGGTCAAATCTCAGATTGGTAAAATATTGCAATATATTGTTGCATTTTTCTTTTTTTCCATATGAATTATTGTTGTGAGAGTTCTTGTCACTAATGATTTCAGGTTTTCAAAGTTAAACTATGAAAAACATGAAAATCACAACTGTTCCCATGGTAACAGATTTAATACTTCTGGTGATAATCACAGCAGACCGCAGATGTGTGTAGAGGTTATAAAGAGTAAGGGATTTCTAGTAGCACACTGTATTAGCTAAGAGCACTTTGTTTTTGACAAGGGAATTGATTTTCTAATTGAATGTGTTTGAGAGGAAAGCAGATGTGGAGAAATGGAGATGGAGAGATATGTGAATGCAAAAGACTGAGGAGCCTCCAGGGCTTTTCCTTCTGCAGCGAAAACCCCGCAGGCATTTCTTTACAGCAAAGAAAATGTTTGAAGACGAAAGAGAGTCTGAAGATAGAGGGAGGTCAACATACTATAAAGAGTAGAACATGAATATTTTTCATTCTACTATGATGTTGTTCATGCCTCGGTGTTCTTCTTCCATCCAATCCCCTCAACCCAAACTGCAGTTCTACCCAGAATGACCCCTCAGCTACTGTTGGAAAAGTCAGAGACTTGGCCTCCTTCCGCCGGCACTTCCGGATGGGTTTCATGACCATGCCGGCCTCCCAGGACCTGTCCCCTCACTCTTGTGCCTCTGCCATGGCGCCACGCTCGCAGTCCTGCCACGCTGTAGGTGCCGGTGATACAAGTCTGGAGAACGGAGATTACTCCGACACCCAGTCCCAACACAGTGGTCGCTGTCCCCCAGCCAAACCCAAACGCCACCCCAGCACTCGCCTCAGCTCTACATCAGCTGACAGCAGAGGGCCTCCTGAAGCGCCGCCTCCTCCACCACCCACTCACTCCCAATCCAAACACTCAGAAAAGAAAAATGGTAAGAAATGTGTATTTTAAAAAAAATTTTATTTGTTGTGCATCACACTAAGAAAAAAAGGAAACGTTCTTTGTTGAGGTGGAGCTGAATACAAATCCAGTATTTTGAAAGGCTCAAATCATGGACTTTTATTGATATTCCTTCATATTTTTAAAATAACATGTCAAGTAGTTGGTGTTGCTCACAAATGTGAGTAAAACTGCTTGTGTTGATATAAAATAAAAAAAGAAAGGAGACAGGGCACAGACTGAAAATGAGAAAAGCAGTCCAATTAACATATGCATAATTTGATTTGAGTAATCTTTTCCTTACAGCAACTTCTTTGCTGGGTTTTATTACAACATTATTTGTTATGTGTCATGGATCAGCAATATGTGAAATAGTTTTAGATGAGCTTTGGTTGTGTAGTTGGCACATAATTCAACTACATGTGTGGATTAAAAATTGCATAGTTTTAATTTATGTTTTGTGTCAATGACGCTTGTGTCTGGTTATATGGTTTAATAATCTTTCATTTTAGTGTTGATAATTATCATAATGATGTGCTTAACAACACCAGTTAATGATACCTGAAGTTAATAAGTTTAATAACATCAGATATGCCTATTTCCACATTTATTGAAATACATCTGCTGGTATCACTGCACAGCCCTATACTGCCCTGACTTGAATGTTTTTTTTACCTTCTCCTTCAGCTATGAAGAAATCAGACTCTGGAGAAATGGGATCAAAGAAGGTTCCTCCTTTAAAGCCCAAGAGGAGTCCCAGTACCCAGTTGTCTTTTGACCCTCTTCCTCCACGTGTGCCTCCTTCTGCCACATCCCTGCCTTTCCAGGCAGCAGACTCTCAGATTCAGACAGGAGACAGTGAAGATGAGCCTGTCTATATAGAAATGGTAGGACAAGTGTTTACCAGAGACAGCCAGACAGCCACCCCCCACCCAGTCACCCCTGTGGCCACCACACCTGACTCTGACTCAGACCAGAGTGAGGCCATTTATGAGGAGATGAAATACCCACTACAAGAGGACAGAGAGTCGCAGAGACAGCTCCCTCCCAAACATGAGAAACTGTCGAAACACTCCTCTAAACACTACCATGTCACCCCCTCCTCTTCCAGCAGCTCCTCCTCTCTGCCTCGCCCGTCCTCTTCCTCCCCTTCGTACTCCAAACCCAAAGCTACCGTGTCAATCTCTCATTCCTCCCCTCTGCCCTCATCCACATCGTCCACACCAGTTCCCCAGGTCCTCTCGGCCAGTCCGCACACCCCCCGAGCACCTACTCCCTACCTGTTGCAAGGGAGTAAATCGGAATCTGAGTCCAGCACAAAGATCCCAGCCCCTTTCCCCAATCTTCTGCAGCATCGACCCCCACTGCTTGCCTTCCCTCAACCAGCAGCTGCCTCTAGTGGAGTTGGAGTGCAAAACAAGGCTTCTTCTTCTGCGAAAACTCAAACATCCAGCGCAACAACTCAAGCCAGCACCTCCTCCTCAACATCTAACGTCCCCGTTTCCCTGTCGGGCTCCAAGGAGTCATCAGGTGGAAGTTCATCCCAGCAGGACAAACACAACAGAGACTCCCAGTTAGGACCTGCTCCTGGTTTAAGAGCCAGGAGTCACTCCACTCCCCTGCCTCCATCCTCCAAATCCACCTCCCCTTTCTCTCATCACCACCACCACCCACACCACCGGCCCTCTCACTACCATCACTATCGCAAACCAGAGAGAGGAGACTCACCAGCTCCATCCAAGAGCAGCTGTCAGAGTACAACCCAGGCCACAGTTCAGACCCAGACCACGAGTACAGGCAAAGAAGGCAAGTCTGTCAGCTTCCTCTTGAAGTCAGATAAAGGAGAAAGGGATAAGGATCGGGACAGAGACAAAGAGAGGGACAAGGATCGGGACAGGGACAGGGACCGAGATCGAGACCGAGACAGGGATAGAGGCAGAGACAGGGACAGGGACAGGGAGAGAGACAGAGACAAGGAAAGAGACAAGGACAGAGATCGGGATAAAGACAGAGACAGAGAAAGGGATCGGGAGAAGGATCGAGAGAGGGATTGGGACAGGGACCGGGACAGGGACGGAGGGCCACATTCCTTACAGTTGGACAGCACTCATTCAACTAGCAGCCAAACATCTCAAGGCAGC
>JAPTYQ010000007.1:16474559-16486559 GCA_029814465.1 Ostorhinchus cyanosoma
ATCTGATCGTCTCTTATCTGATCGTATCTTATCTTCTTTGCCTGTGCCTTTGCCTTTGCCTGTGCCTTTGCCTTTGCCTTTGCCTTTGCCTTAATGAATGAGCCTGAGTTTTTGCCACTATTTCAGTATGATAGTAGACCTATCACCACTGCAGATTCTATTTCTGTAGGTAAACATCAGGCTTCAGTTGAGTTTCAATGCAATACTAGATTTGTTTCCTCCTTGCCAGCTCCCTGCCTGTTATAGCCTTCACCTCATACTAAGCCACCATCTGCTTTTTCTCCAACTGTAGAACCAGTTTTTCATCAGCTGTGCCGATGGGAAGACGGTCCATAATGGGATCGGAGACGCAATTGTGAACCGAATTCTGCGTGCACACAGGTTCGATCCCTGTAGATCTCACCTGCTATAACTATAGACCTGTGTACTCCTTCCATTTATTTTTCCTCCAGGGATAATTTCACCATTTATGAAACATTAGTGGATTAGTTAAATGTTAGTTCTCTATGCTGTAAAAGTTAAATATTTTTAGTAAAACAGATATTAAGTGTTAAGTATATTAAGTATAAAAGTGTGGAGTAAATTTGGGTAAACATGGGTGCATGCTGACTTTGTGTCTTATTACAGAGAGCAGAAGAGGTACAGAGTGTTTGTGGTGATTCCTCTGCTTCCTGGATTTGAGGGAGACATCAGTGCAGGAGGTGCAAATGCCATCCAAGCGATACTGCACTTCACTTACAGGCAAGTGTACAGGAGGCTGTTTTTCTGCCACTATCATCTGCACTCAGCCCACAGATAGACGGTATTTATTTCTGCAACCGCAGGATCACACCGACCCTCAACTTTAATTTAGCTCAAAGACGTGCCTGATTATTTACAACAGTACAGTAGATCTAGATATATGTACTGTAGGTCTCAGGAATAAATGTGCAGCTACACCATTATCTGATATGCATATTGATTTTAAGCCCGCTCACTTTTACAATTTTCGTATGCATAAATTGTTTCTATTTTACAGGTTTGTAATTCAATCACAAGGTCATATAGATAATTACTTTAGCTCAGAGTTGTTTTTTAGAAGTGGAAGAATGCTGCTGAAGTTTTTTTGTACTGTTCATTTCACAGGATCTATTTTTCAAGGTAGACCAACAAAAATATGTATATAAAGTTAAACCACAGACACACACATTGTATAATATACTGTCACAGTGTGGCTTCCTATGTTGTGTAGCTCATTCCAATTATACAGAAATGTGTAACAACCAAAAGAAATACAGTCTTCACTGTCAGGAACTCCTACAAACGGTGGTTACCAGAGTTAGAGCAGAGTTGGGTAAAACAGGTTTTCAGTACAATACACAGATCTGTTTACAACAGGACCTGAAACTGTCAGAACTCAGCGTTTTGTTGGAATTCAAGTCAGTTTCAAATGCTTGAGAAAATAATAGTCTTGGTCAATGTGACTGCTGCTAAATTTGCACCTGAATAGATTTTGAGCTGGTCCTTTTATTAATTATTATTCATTTATTAAGCCCAAAAGTTGTTTTTTTGTTCTATTTTTTATTTATTTTTGGATCTATGTCTGTGCTGCTGTCTTGGCTATAACACACTTGAAAGTTGTATTTTTAATGTCAATGAGGGTTTCACTAAGTTAAATACAGGACTTGATACATTCATTTGCAGTAAAGTATTTTAAAACACTTTTTTGGTGTGAGCAGCAATGACAGCTAATGCTAAAGCGTCCTATGACCTGATATTCTGAGTATTGTGTTCAACTGTAACCAGAGAACAGAGGCAACCAGGCAGACAGAACAAAAAACCAGTAACGAAAACCATAAGTTCCTTTATGAATGCATCAGGAGCCTATTCACTCTACTGCTATTATCATTTTTATTATTACTATGGTCTCATTTGTTACATTTGTCTTCATATACAGCTACCCCTTTTTTGATTTTCATTCACAAAACGTTGTTGCTTGTGTCCTTTTTTGCAGGACTATATGTCGTGGAGAGCACTCCATCCTGTCAAGACTTAGTGAAGGTCAGTTTTGTTTCATTTGTCCCCTCTGGTAAAAGCCCAAAATACAGCTACACAACATCGCCTTCCATCACCTGTTTCTTTCTAACTTGTTCCTCTCTTTCTTCTTTGTTGCGCCTTTAAAATGAAGCTGCTCATCATAGGTATTTGCCCTGTCTGTCTTCTTTTTCATCCTTTACTAGTCAGCTATTCAACATCTGAGATCCTTTAACCCAATCCATTTCGACCCTGTTGACTTTGTGAGTTTCCAAATCTTTTCTCTTGTAGTTATTCCTTTTTTGCAAACAATGCGGTTTTAATTTCCTACAGTTGAAGATCGATGGACTGACTACATCACAGTGTGCGGCCTGAGGACTCATTCCCAGCTTTCACAGTCCCTTGTGACAGAGCTCATCTATGTCCACAGCAAGGCCCTCATCGCAGATGACCGGCGCTATATCATTGGTGAGTCATGGCTGGTACCATCCCATTCAAAGTTAGATGATGGCCTTGACCTTGAGTCATCACAGAGCTCCATAACAAAATGGCTCCACAGTGATCTCGCAGCACAAACAGTAGCCAAGAGCTTGCTTTAAGGCTTAAATGTTTCATTTAATACTCAATCCATCATTTTCAATATTTCATTTGTCACGCATTTTCTGTACAGCTGATACAGTTTTGTAATTTGTCACTGAGTTATGTGTTTCAAATCTATTTTTCACCACTGATCACTTGGGGATTAAATATAGGCTCCTGTAACATTTTAATTTTGTGACGATTTCTAGGCTAAAATTTGAAAGTAGCAATAACGAAATGATAAAAGTGAAATTAGATTATAAAACAGAGCGCTAAAATTGGATATTACATTAAAATGGAGTGATAAATTACCAAGTGATTCGATCAGATTAAAGCTGTTTTATTTAAACAGTAGTAATATGATGAAAATAGAGCCTTGTTTCATGATTTTTCCTATATTGCCTTCATTATTCACAGCACAAAATAGCAATTTATCACCTCATGAAAGTGGCCTCAAGGATTGCAGGTACATTAAAAAAAAACAGAATTGAGCTATGTGAATACATTTTATGTTTTGGACTTCATCATTCACGATACTAAACTGATATTCATCATTCACAGCACACAATTTTTGTTAGTTTAAAGAACAACAACCACCCACTCAGCGTATTGCTCGAGTGGGTGGTTTGCTGTACTAACCCTGTGTACTAACTCAATCAGTTAGTGAGTGGGCGTGGTTTGTAATTGACAGAACTGCATACTGTAAATGTCAGTTTGATTTTGTGAAAGATGAAGAGGTTAACGCAGTATGTCAGTCAAGCTGATCACAATGAACATTTTTTCACTATGTTTTTCAAAGCACCTACAAATTCAATACTTCTTTTTTTTATTATTTCTTGTTACTCCTACCTTTGAAAGAGTGATAAGACACCATACCATGAGTGTTTTAATTAAATCAGCTTTAACTGTATCTATCACTTCATAATTTATCACATCCACCTCCATTTCTTAAATTAAATTATTGTGATTTGCACCTCTCATAAAATTATACCTGTAGAGAACAAAAATGAACATAGAAAACCCAAAAAGCAACATTACAATACTCATAAATGATCTGTTAATTTTGGCTTGAGGAGCCTGAAAGGACAGATTGTAAATGTGTGTGTTCTTTTCTTGTGTTCCAGGCTCGGCCAACATCAATGACCGCAGCATGCTGGGCAGCAGAGACAGTGAGCTGGCAGTGTATGTAGAGGACGAGGAGAGAGTCCCGTCCATTATGGGAGGAGAAGAGTACCAGGCAGGACCCCTCACACTGGCTCTACGCAAAGAGTGTTTCAGGTCAGGATCAGGTGTATTATTACTGCATATGCTTTGAAATGCATTCCGTATACATGACTATGAAAGTAAAATACTAAAAAGACATACTGGTTCTTTGTTAATTTTTCAATCCTAAGTCAGAATAAGGTGGGACACTATATTAAATTACAATTAAGTGTGAGAGCAGTGATAAGCATATTCCATAAAAACAATAGAATGGAACTCTTTTTGATGTTTCACCTGACACAGTTCATATTCCAGATAAATCCACAAACCTCCTGTATACAGATAACATAAGGTCTTCTTCTAGCTCAGTAAAGTCTGAACTGGTATTTGTAGATATAACACCACACCGTAGTGCTGGACAAAGGTTCACCATTAATCCTAAGTCCATGTGGTTCTGTTAGTGATAGTGGAATGATGGTTCTTGATGTGGTTCCATCTGAGGGATCAGAGGG
Organism: Ostorhinchus cyanosoma; assembly: GCA_029814465.1. Classification (NCBI taxonomy): domain Eukaryota; kingdom Metazoa; phylum Chordata; class Actinopteri; order Kurtiformes; family Apogonidae; genus Ostorhinchus; species Ostorhinchus cyanosoma. The sequence continues at coordinate 16,478,867 of JAPTYQ010000007.1, forward strand.
CATGGGTGTTCAGTTTAGACTGGCGCTCTTGCCCTTTTTGCAATGTTTTTTTTAGTGACATTATTTTAACATTTCAATTTTCATAAAAATAAAACAGGGAAACTTTATACATTGGTTATACATTGCTGTCCTTAATTATACATTGTCCATGTAAGTTTCATGCTGATGTTGATAACTTTCTCTCATCAGTGTTCTTGTTGGAGCCGCTTCAGACCCTAGTATCAATATTGATGATCCAGTCAGCGATGAGTTTTTCTACTTGGTCTGGAATGAAAAAGCTAAGCAGAATGCTGACATTTATGACAAGGTATGAGTTAAACTAAGTATGGGTTATCTCGTGACATATAATCAGATTGCTGCATGTGACATCTTTGGTGAATTCTCAATTCTGATTGGTCTGTTATTTCTGTAACACATTGTTTCTATAGGATATACAGTTCCAGCCATACAATATAAAAGAGTAATTTATTCAGAGGAAGTAGGAATATAGTATTATGTAAATGTTTTTGTCAAATGTTTTGTTACTGTGTGATAGGCTGGGTGCTTTGTTTTTTTTTTGCCTTTTATTGTTTGTTTTTTTGTGGGAATATTGTGTTAATTGTAAATGGGGTTAGGCAAAATAAGTCTTTACGTCGGCCTAAACCCTTTCGGTTGCATTGTATATGGAACAATAGATATATTTTTGTTTGTTGTTTAGTAATTAATGACTGAATAAGCTACTACTACTATAAGCAGGGTAATATACAGTATAGCACAGCAGTGATTATTACAAAATAAACCTGCATTACCCTCTCTGGATTATATTTTAGTAATGACTGACTAGTTATTAATCATCCTATTATTGTTAAAAAGGAGCATGTGTAGTTTCAGTTTCACATTTGTGTTTCTAGGTCTTCAAATGCCTACCTTGCGACACAGCCACGAATATGCGGGAGCTTAAGGACTACTCCAGTCAAGAGCGCCTCTGTGACACCGACCCAGAACAGGCCGCCGAGGAGCTGAAGGCTGTCCGAGGACTGTTAGTCCACTTCCCCCTCAAGTTCCTGTGTCAGGAGAACCTTCTGCCTCCACTGGCCACTAAAGAAGGCATGGCCCCTGTAGGGCTGTGGACATAACATCAGCTATCAGACCATTACATAACAGCCAAAGGCCTTCTGTACAACATGCTTCATGTAGTTTTATCTCACCTAATGTTCAGCCCAGGAGACTATAATAGTCACATCACATATACTTGACTGTTGAGAAGATACCAACCCGAAAACAATTTATTTGTTTTGTATGAATGTTTTTGTGAAATCTGTTTGACTGATGATGGGCTTGTCTGAACATAACCCCTCAACTGTAGATTTTATGATTGATAATCTTTTAGTAGATGAACATGATGTAGATTAGCATGTACTGGCCAGTTCGTCCATGACGGCAGTGTCTGTTTCATAACTTCTACAATGCAATCTGAATTGCAGAGCTGGCGGCAGTGTAAAGCTCATATAAATGAATGTGTGAGTCAGAAAAGGATTGCAAGGTTGTATTGGAAATGGAGCATCTCACATGATCAGGGAACATAGTGTACATTTATTGGTGCAAGGTTTTTGGGTGGGTGGCTCTGTCTCTGTCTCTCTCTTTCACTCTCCTCACTCACTCCCTCTGAGGCTTCACCTCTCACTGCAGTGCCAGCAAATCTGTCAGAACATTTGTGGTTGTTATGGTGACGGATATAAAGAGATGACTAGATTGTAGCTGAAATAAAGACAGGATCGGGCAGAAAAGGGAGAGAACTGATGACAGGGGTAACTTACTAATTCAGGATAGTGCATGAGAAAATAGAAGGTAATGTGTCAAAAGGAGACTATTTGCAGAAGAATGTCAGTTTGATAATTCTGGATAAATGACAAGGTGGTAAAACTATAAGTGGAAAGGAGAAGGAGGACAAGATAATTAAGGGGTACAAGGTTGATTTAGCATTAATTGTTGCATTTTTTTTTAAGTCACCATGACGACAAAGTGAATTATTTCACTATGTTGTCAGCAGTCAAGGACAGAACATTCCACTATCAGAGAAAGCCTCATGAAGCAGAGACAGAAATTGTTTGACCACCATAGTTTTCATGTTTTTCTTATATGGACTTTAATTCTGAGCCCAGGTGCCATAACATGCCTTTCATGGACATTCGTCTCCTATTAGCCTATATTAAGTCATATTATTTATTATCATTTTTCCTTAGATGCGCTGTTTTTCTCTAATCTACTGTTACTGAAGAGATTCAACATGATCTGCAATTCTACTCAGATTGCCATTTTTAGCAACATTAAATCATATTTTTTAACCTTTATAATGTACATGATTCTTAACAGTTATCTAACCGTGTTACTGAGCCACAACGCAGGCAACTACTTTTAGATAAAAACCTGTGATTGGGTACCTATGGTGAATGGTAGAAAACCCCCTCCCCTCTTTTGAAATGCTGTGTTCAGTCTAAAAATACCAGCAATGAAAGTACAACGTAATAACTGAGCTGATGCTGAGAAAATGGACTTAGAGTGTTTTTATGCGGGAAGGAAAAAAGAAAAGCCTGAGCAGGGTGACATTTTCTATGCAAAGTGTAGTCACTGAAACCATTTTACATCTTTGAATGATCCCCAGACTGGCCAAGTGCACACTCCTCCTTCATACCAAAGACTCTGGTGTTTTTTTTGTCAGGCCAAGTCAACATGAGGGCAGCATGTAAAGTGTGTTTGGGTTTTGGTTGTTGTTTTTTTTTTGTCTTTAGGTGGTGTTCCCATCTGAATTTTATGTGAAGAAGAAAACCTCTACCATGTATTTAAATGAGGCTTACTGTGCATGTGTGTAATAAGTGGCATATGCTGATAGATTGATGCCCCTCTCATTAACTCCATCTGTTTTGTCAGCTTGTTGTAATCACACTGGTTCTTATGCTTTTGAGTCAGGGCCACAACTTATCACTACTCTAATGGTTTTCATGTGAACTGATTTGCAAATGTCACAGACCACAAATATCTCATGCAAACACACTTATCCTGCGTCAACACCTTTTAACTCAAGAGCCCATGAAAGTCTGTTTAGAAATTGTGTGGTTACGAACTGTTGACACTTTCTTTGGGAGGATATTAAATTACCTCTTTGAGCCCTCACTTACTAGAAGCTAAATATTTTCTATTCTCCCTTTTTGAGCACAAAATGGTTTCTTCCTGTGGTAATTCTTTAAAGATTTCAGGAAAGTAATTTTGACATACTAAGAAGTGACTGCACATTGTTTCCAGCTATGAATTTTATTTTTGACTACTAGCCAGCATTTATCAGCATATATATATATATTTTTTATAAATAATTTGTTTTTAACCATTCCTTGTTTATGTGAACATTTGTTTAGTTTAATACACTATAATGTATGGACTGCTAACACTCATGATTGTACTAGTACTGTGTCACTATGAACAATTTCTACTAAAGTATATTACTATTCTTGTTTCCATAATAAATTTGACTATTAAAAATACTTTTTTTTAACAACACAAATGTGTACCTCCAATTTATTTAAACTTCTAATAATTGGGAGTAGATAAATAGATGTCTGAATTAGAAAATTTTAATTGGAAAGTAATACTATACTCTTCTATCATGTCTTTGTGTAAAATAAAATGAGGCTTACTGTGTATGTACCAGGTCAGTTCTCTATATTTGTAACCAAAAGTACCAGGAGTAAACTATACTAATATGTCAACAGATGAAGAAAACCCCAGATCTTCTATGACATTGTACTAAATTATTATTATTTGTTCTTTAGTAGCTTTTTCCCCATGACACCTGTTATGGGAAATGCACACTGTTTCTCTGAAAGAGAATTCATTGTGCTAATTTTGGAAACAGAAACTCAGGTGAGTGTTGAGCCACTGATGTAATCAACAGGTTATTTGCCTTAGAATAATTCCCTGCATTTTTATTGTTCCAGGCTGTGCTGGTGAACAGGCATGCATTATTCACAAGCAGTAGAATCTGTTTCAGATAAGGTAGACATGCCTTAATGGAAAACCAACTATTGTAACCATGAAGCTAAAACAGAAGGCAAAACCAAGAGCAGTAAAAATGTAAAGTGACATAATGTGGGTTTTAGTTCCAGATAAAATGAGCAGTAAAAATCTGAGTTGTGATCAGTGTCCAATCAGGTAAATCACTGAACAAGCAGTGACTTCAGTTGTATTGCTGCGTAGTTTGAAGTCCAGTGTGGCTTTCCAGGTAGTTTGTCCCTGGTGAAGCACCGTAGCCATCCTGGAGGAGAAAACACTTGAGGAGTGTTGAATGCAGCCAATCGTCATTAAACCCCTCAAGACTACAACAAGCCTCGGAGAGGGTGGGAGTACTTGGGAAGCAAAACATGGCGAGATAACAAGTTTGGCTGTGAACCGCAGTTAGAAACTGCACCGTATTTTGCATTCCTGGCTTCCGACAACAAGTTCTCATAATTTGGATTCTGGAGAACAAAACCTACGCCGAACTTAAAACACTCGAGGGCCCCAGTTTACAAGCATTACGGCGGTTGGCGAGAGCAGTAGTGCCTGCCTGTCTGCCTGTGTTTTCCCCGGAAGGTTGGCAGTGCTAGGCGCGACTGTCAACACAGAAAATGGATGAAGAAAGAAAGTTTATTCTGGAAAAGACTGTTTAGCTTGCTAGCTTAGCCACGTTAGCTAGCCAGTTACCGTTCAATCAATCGCTCGCACCTGACTCGATATTCGGATTACCGCGCGCACTGACCGAAACTAAGGGATATTTAAGTCGTGTTAACAAGTTTGACAACAGCAGTCAGGTAAAATCGTGTCTCAAACGGGGACACTATTTTAATTTTCCATACTTATCCTTTGGTAACATTCAAGAGCACGTCTGTTTAAGGCTCATAATGACAGGCTGACAGTCGGTTCTGGTGCGGTGCGGACGGACCCGGGCGCCATCACATCAGACGTTGCGTTCTTCTTAAAAACAACCACTGCGCTGCTGATCCGCAACTGTTTTTTTAGGAACATAACCAGGAATGTATCAGTGGCACACCAGACGCATCTAATAGTTTTTGCGTGACACAATTCACCAGTAGATGAAATTTCTTGGGATGTTTTACAGCAGTGAAGACGCGGCGTCTTGTCAAAATGAACGCAGCAAGGTGTTCAACAACAGTGGAGGTGCATTGCATTGAAAACCTGCCAGTTGTTAGACTGGTGTCCATGGCCGGCTAACGGTGACGTAAACAGTTTAAAATCTCTTATTTAAAGTTGAATGTGTTTTCGTCGCATATTGCGGATAAATAAACTGCGGATAACATTGTAGCTCTCGGCCAGAGTTGACGTGAGCTAACCAGCTGGGTGCGTCTGAGGCAGCTCTGTCTGCGATGTGTTTGCTAATCTAAGTGCTACTGTGTGTTTCGGCAACAGTTTCGGCACATTACACGGCCTGTTTGCTATATTTTCCTCTGTTGGCAAGCCCATTTGAGCTCGTTCAAGCAGCCACTTCTTTTTTCTTCTTAAGAGCTCACCGGTGAATAACTAGGTAACTTGTTAGCTAACCTAATAAGTTTCAGCAGCTATGTCTGAAAACGCCCCCACACGAAGCCTGGATGACATAGACCTCGCAGCTCTGAGGGTGAGTATTGTTATTCTAAAATATGTACTGCACTTTCATAATACAAACTTGTGGCAGCCTGGTTCCCATGAATCGCTATCTTATGAACAGAAGTGTCAATCTGACGAAAGCACGACCATTTAACACCCCCGCAACAAAGTTGAGGTGGGATTTATAAACGCCCCTCGGCCTGCTATTGCTATAGACAAGTGCACCGATTTTAATCAACAATAAAGCCATTTCAGGGTCTATTCTCCTTTCTCTGCCAAATGAAGAATTAAAATGATCCAACCTTAGAGCCATTCTTGACAAGTCTGTTCATAAAGACATGAATATCAGGGCCAGCCCTGCCTCCTGGGGCTGAAACGCAAAACACCTGATCCACTGAAAGACTGTCATCTTCTTATTATTTTATTTACACCATGAGCCTGTCCATACTTTCATGACGAGGCTGCTTAGTCTTTTACTCTGACACCAGCTCCTCCTCCTGACACCATATGGTTGTATATTTTGATTCTCATCTTTTTGGTTTAATTTGTTTTGTTTCATTGACAAAATCAAATAACAGCAGATCACACTTTGTCTGTGGCAGAACAATAACGCTGTGGGTTTCTGGTTTCAGTGGTTCTCCATCCAGGTCTCTTCTAGGTTTATTTCTTATGTCTGAAACTAGAACTACTACTCTTTATTGATCTGTTTCTCCATTACAATTGAGTTTGTCATATTTTAGTCTTACTGTATAATGAATCTTTAAAGTGAATATCATTACCATGATAAAGAAATGGTTTATGCATTCAACCATTGCTTTTTTGAAAAAACAGATGAAAGCTCTGTCACCTTCTCTTAAAGGTGCAGCTTTTGAAAATGACGATAGTTTTAATTTCCTCTCTCTGAGTTGACCTTTTTAAGCTCTACCTACAGTGAAATTGACTGCAAGGCCTTTCAGAATATGCTTTAGGCATTTATTTTTTGTGATATACCTAATCTAGGAACACCTGTGTTGATAACATCATGTAATGTAAGAACTGAGAACACAAGCTTCTAAATTTGACACCTTTCATCTCAGTGATTACTCTGGAAAAAAAAAACCCTGACATCATCTAAATTAACATGGTTAAAAAAGAAAAATCTGCACTGAATTCAAAGTAAACACTAATGTTCCTTGTGGTGTACAACTATACCAAAAGATATTTAAGCTGTTAAATCAGATCGGACAGTTCTTGAAATCTGGAAACAATGTTGCACCTTGGGGTAGCTTTTACAGATTTATGGGGCTTAACAGGAGATCTCGGGGTAGTTAATCCAAATCCTGGTTTGTTTGGTCTTATGTTACCTTTCATTGACCTACATTAAAGCTGACTATTGAATGTACATTGCGCATGTTTTGAAAATAAGGTAGTAAAATATGTCAGTGCTTGGAGAGTGAAAATAATTATGCATATTTTGCTGCCTCTAGGGATCACAGGGAAACTTTTTATTTTGGTGACCTGACCATATTAGGTCCTGAAAATTTGATCCTAATACAAAGTATCTGTGCAAAATCCTTGCCAATTATTACTTGTCAATTTATTTGCAAACAGCACTCAACAGAAATGAATCCCCATGGACAACTGCGTTTATGATAAATGGCAACATGTATTATGTCTTTACAGCTAAGGCACATGAAGCAGAGTTGAAATCATCATAACCCAACCGAATATCACACAAAAGTGTGATCAGAATATTGAATAGAAATCGGCAAGATGAATCAGCCTCCCAGGGACTAGGGGATGAAACTCCCGGGAAATATAGTCTTGTGATTTTATTTTGTAGCGGTGAAACAGTCCATCCTTTTTCTTGCTATGATTAATAGCGACCTTATATAAGTGTATGAAAGAAAGGACACTGCAAGAATAAGAGAACATGCTAATAGGATGGTTTCAGACTAGATATTGTTAGAATGTTCGTTTGTTGGAAGCTCCAAGAATTAGTCTGGATTCTTTTTGGTCTCATCTCTGTACATTTATTGAATTGACTTGATCTGATCACAAACAAAGCATAACTCAGCTGAGAAACCACATGGGCCACAAA
>JAPTYQ010000007.1:16486659-16526352 GCA_029814465.1 Ostorhinchus cyanosoma
GTTAACCAAGGTGTGACCCATACTCATACTGGCCTGAAGAAACCCCTCACCCAACAGTGAAAACAAAGGAATTCAGTGAAACACAGAAATCTGGTGAAGCAAAGGAATTTTAACATTAACCTACTAGTTACTAAAAAGGTTAAACTAAAGACCTTAACTGTGTATTATAATATTTAAATATTCTATACAGCACAGGAAATGTAACTCTTTTATGTTAAGTAGTGAAACATGGTACATCTGTGGTTTTGCTTGCTAAAAGAAAACAATTTAATATATTTCCCACTTGGTAAAACTTAAATTTTTATTAATACTAAACATGTAAAATTTGATGGTACAGTTTTATGGGAATTTAATGCAGCCCAACAGGTTTGCAGAATCCCTCAAAGGCAGTGCAGTCCTATCCTAATGTTTTTGATGTGGAAATATGTGAGCTTACATAGCTTGATGTTGTTAGGTATAGTTTATTAAATATAGGTTACATACAGAAACATTCATAACTTAAGATAAGAATTAGAAAGTGCAAGTTCTTCATAACCTGCTAGCCATCATTGCCTGAAATGCAAATATTTAGGATGATATTTAAGGCTTGCTTATATCATTTAGTTTAGTTGTAAGATTGTATTTCCTGATCATCTTTAGGCAACTGTTTTATTTTTGAGTTGTGATTTTGATGATTCTTGCAGCCGTTCGACCACAGATAAAGGAGATTTTAAAAAACAACTTCCTCTGTCAACCAACTTGACACCGCTGCAGGAAATGTGTGGTCAACTTCCTCACAGACGCATACCACTTCTTTTAGAGTTCAAACCCAGGCTGTGATTTTGACAGCAGCCTGGACAAACACAACATTAGGAAAAATTCTTTGCATAGCTCTGTGAGGTTTTCCAATATGTTGAGTTTACACATTAACATGACAACATGAATGTAGGGTCCAGTTCCAGCTGCACAGCTTAGTTTTGCAGCTTGGTTGCCTGCATTTTGTGCAATCATTTCCAAGAGTTAGAAAAATGTGCTGCTGGTGCTACTCTTCAAACATAACTGTACCCTTCCCCTTATATCACTTCATTCCTCTCAACCCACACCCGGAGCTTGGACGTGGGTGAATTCACCACCTCTGCCTCGCCACCCACTCTATCATTACATTATTGTTTCCTATACCATCATTCTTTTAGTCGTCATTGACGTCACATCTCCCCTCCTTTCTGTCCATGTAACGTGCTCTAAAATCTGCCTCATGTTTTTGTCATCATGTAAGCAACACAGTTTTGTTTTATAATGACATCTAATTGTTGTCATTTTCCAGTGTTCCTTCTAAATCCCACATCAATATACAGTGTATGGGTTTCACATGTATGTTCTTTTTCTATAAGGCATATTTCCCCTCCTTGTTGAAGGCTGAAAACCCATCATTGGAAACAGATGAAAGCAGGATAGGTCATGCTGTACATTCTAAACCCAAAGCAGCAGTCTCACCACCCACACATCTTCTTAAAGCCATATTGAAATGCCGTGAAAGTGGAACTGCTTGTCGTTTTTCCCTGTCTCTCTGGGGAGGGGGTTGCATAATTAAGTCAAAGCAACCTACTCATTATTAGTATCAGTGAAATATGTGTTTTGTTCAGTGAAATGATAAATGAACAACTCAGACAATGGCCAAAAGTCATGCCTGTGATGTCAGTTTTTGTCTTTTAGGTTCTAATAAAGTATCAATAGTGAGTGCATTAGCTGATCTGTTTTTCTGTGTGAAGTCTTGTGGGTGGGTGGGAAGTGAGTGAGTAGGTGGGATAGAAGATGTGTACAGATGAATTTATGGACTGAAATGCCACTGCCTTAAAGGATTCAGACAAAACACAGTGGAATTACTGTTTCTATAGATAAAACAGTGTATGATTTCTGCTTTATGGAGGCCTATTTATTCTTCTTTGCTTGTTTGTGATGTGTGTCAGTCTGTATGATCTGCAGCTATCCTTGAGTAAATTGAAGTTGGTGATTTCTTTTGCATAAGATAATAAAACAAAGTTTTTTTTCTGATTCATAGGTGCCATATCATCAGAGTCAAATATTCCTGAGGTGTCTGTTCAGGGTTTTCTCTGTAGAGTTATTTTAATTCAGCATTTGTAGGTGTTCCAATTGAAGCCAGATTGAAACCGCTACCTGAACAGGTGCAGTTTAGTATGAATTTAATGTGATTCTACTCAAGAAATGTGTTGGCATTGAAGTGTAGTCATAGAGTTTTCAAAGAAGAACAAAACAAACATCACCCATGTAAAGCACAGAACATAAATATGGTCTACTTTGTGTGGAGTTTTGCTAATTTGGCTTCCAAAATTGCAAAAATAGTGTATAGTGCTTCACTGGAATAAAGTTTTCTCCCATAGCTGATAGTTTGTCAGAGAAATGGTTTACATCAAGGCATGAAACATGAACTTCCTTGTGTGCCTAACCCTGCTTTGTCTGCCTGTCTTATGGCTTATGAATCCCCCTTTGTCTTTGTCAGGATCCAGCAGGAATCTTCGAGCTTGTCGAGGTCGTCGGCAATGGGACCTATGGCCAGGTGTACAAGGTGAGACATGATGTGGAGTGGTTTTAGAGATATAATATATAAGCTGGCAGTTATATTCATCACCGAATATCCATGTTTGCATGTTACATACCAGTAAATATGTAAAGGAATGATATAGTGCTTGAATATTATAGAGGACTTGTGCTTGAAACCAAATCATTCAAGCTTTGATCTGTAATGTGTGCCTCTGCAACACTGTGGTATATGCTGTATACTGAGGCCATATGAGTGCTTGCCCTTTATTAAATGCTCTGCAGCATTAATTGCTCAGATCACAATAGAGTTATGTTACTGCCATGTCAGTACATTTCAGCTATCTCCTTCAAAAAAATTTTTTCATAATACTCATGATAGTAACATATGACCTTGTGGTTAATGCAAATGTATAACAGCAGCAAAAGATCTGGAGAAACCAATTCTTAATATTTAAGTTCAGAATTGCACAATATGAAAAAAACATTAAAGCTCAGCTTCACTTCACACTTACTGATGAGTTCATGATAATGAAACCTGCTCTTGAATCAGGGCCGTCACGTGAAGACGGGCCAGCTGGCGGCCATTAAGGTGATGGATGTTACAGAGGAGGAGGAAGAGGAGATCAAAGCGGAAATCAACATGCTGAAAAAATACAGCCACCACCGCAACATAGCCACGTACTACGGTGCCTTTGTGAAGAAGAGTCCACCAGGACATGATGACCAACTTTGGGTCTGTCTTCCTTTGTCCGTTTTCTTGCGATTCTATAGCTATATGCCTTGTTGAGTGTACTCACTAAGTTTGTGTTTGCTTGGTAGCTGGTGATGGAGTTTTGTGGGGCAGGTTCAGTGACAGACCTGGTGAAAAACACTAAGGGCAGCTCTCTTAAGGAGGACTGGATTGCTTACATCTGCAGAGAGATACTAAGGGTGAGAAACAACAATTGCATCAGTAAAAAAACAAACAAAAACGTCTGCACCATTTGTAATTAACCAGATTAAATATCTTTGTGTATGTCTAGGGCCTTTCTCACCTCCATGCCCATAAAGTCATCCACAGGGACATTAAGGGACAGAACGTGCTGCTAACAGAGAATGCAGAGGTCAAACTAGGTATGTTTCAGAATTGTTCTACAAAGGCGTATTGTGCAGGTCTTCCTTCCTCACCCAAATGGGTTGGATGACTTTTAAAAGTTGGAAAACCCAAAAATGCCCTGTCCAACCACTGTTCAATTGTGGCCTATTTCTTGGCAATGGTAGAAACACAATGGAGCTAAAGCTAAAGGTTGAAAGTCTTGGTAATGTTGAAGTACCCAGTACTTTAAAGTTTAATATCACTGACTGCCACTAGAAACTTGCTCCTAAAAATCCTGGCTCCCCTGGATTTACATTGAATTTCTCTCAAGGAATACCTTTTTATCTGGAAGTCATTCTGGTATCATCGAGTGTTCGGTGGTCCCTCTGTAAATGATCGCTTCTTTAATAAGATTTGAGGGCTGTGTTTATATCTGTTTTTTGTGGCTTTGACAGGTGTGTTTGACGGCTTGGTTGATTACCAACTTTGACTTTGGAGCTTCTTATCTTTTTCAAAACACATTTTCCTTAATAGTTATACTAACAAGACATAATTTTGGCCAGTGTTGCACATCACCCATGAACTGATGCGGTCACTTCAGTCTCTGTAAAACCTAGATGACAGTGACCAAAATGCAGATTCAGGGGTTGAAAATAGTTGTCCAAAACCAAGTGGGTGACATAACAGTCACTACATCCACTTCTTAAATTTTACATTTCAGTAAATACTTCACCATAAACCTTACACACTGCATCTTTTAATGTAAAATGTGCTGCTCATGTGACAAAAAAATATGGCACCCTATCATTTTCTCACTTCACTGTGTCCTCCTCATTTGCCATACACAGTCGATTTTGGGGTGAGTGCTCAGCTGGACCGGACTGTGGGCCGTAGGAACACCTTCATTGGCACACCGTACTGGATGGCACCAGAGGTCATCGCCTGTGATGAAAACCCTGACTCCACCTATGACTACAGGGTAACAATAGCATTGTGTGTGTGACAACACCTGGTAGGTGGTGGCATATGAGAGATGTGGACTAATTTGATCCACTTTGTGTTTTGCAGAGTGATATCTGGTCCTTGGGGATTACAGCCATTGAGATGGCAGAGGGGGCTCCTCGTAAGTCTCTACACTCACTTGTATAACCTGTTATGGATTGAAATTAATCATATTTTAAATGATACATGCAATTTTCATGGTGCCGGAGCTCATTCTGAAAGACCTCATGAATGAGTCTGTCTTGCATGTGCTGCCTTGCTGTCTGTGTTGTCAGATGGACAGCTGACTCACTGTAATCAAGGTAGTGTAGTCGTGAGCTGGCAGTTGGCCTGTGGAGGCTGATTGCAGAGATCTCTGTGGTCTGCTTAGCTGGGAGATCTGTCTGCTTGGAGATTTGGAGTCAAACATGACTGATAGACAAGAAAATCCCATTTAGTAAAGCAAATAAATGTCCATATCTGTTGTAATATTTATTTATTTATTCTATTTTGTAAGAAAGTAACTTATATACAGACTATCCCCTGGTGCTTATAATGTGGTAAAAGTACACTTGTTTTCTCTGCAATCCTGTTAAAATATCTGTTTGTAGAATTGATTTGATGGTAGCTAGATGCCTTGTCGTTGGCCTGTTATATTTTTACCAAATAGTGGATGTTGTGATGCAGCTTGTATACCTTCAGCTTAAGATAAAATACAGTTACGCTGGACAGAGAAGTAGCACAGAGCAGCAGGAATATGGGGACACCTTAATGAGCTCTGTGATGTTACATAATGCATTCTTATTGTGCCATGTAAACACAGCCACCTGTGGCTCCTGAGTTAAAAACAAATCTAGACAGAATGCAGATTTAAAGACTTAAAATGTTAAATCATAGGGATGCGTCTTGTTTCCTCATGTCACGTTTTCTGCTTGACACTCAGAGCTGCTTCCTGTACATCACTGATAAAGAGCACATTGCTGCTGCTGTGAATGGCTTAAGGCTTCCAGGCCAACACAAACTGTCAACCTGTTGTTGAAGTGCCATTATAAATTATGCAGTGTGTGTACTTATTTGCTCCCTCCATCTCATTGCAAGTGTGTTTGCCACTAGTGAGGTTGCAATATTTCTTGCATTTATAGTACATTAGGTTGTTTTTTATTGAAGTGTTAATACCATTAATCTATTAATTGATTCAGTCATTTATATTTACTCGATTTATTTATTCTGAATGATTGGTAAATTGATGCAGTATGTGAAGTTTGCAAACAAAATACAAAATTTCATATTACTTATACTTGCATGGAAAGGTTTTAAATAGATTTTATAATCACAGGATTAACTGTTAGATTTATTTAGTGCATAAACTTTTTTTTGTGTGGAGTTTGTATGCTCTCCACCCTGTATGCATGGGTTATTTATGAGTATTCTGGTTTCCTCCCATTCAGAGACATGCATTTAATAGCTTAATTGGTTAGTCTAAATCACCTGTAGATGTGAATGGTTGTTTGTCGGTTTTATGTCAGTCCTGTGATGAACTGGTGACGTGTCAGGCCATACCCCACCTTCGCCTGATGACACCTGGGATCAGCTCCAGTATCCCATAACCCTGCCGTGGATAAACATTTCAAAAAATGAATGAATTAAATATAACGGTAGTAGATACAAGAGATTTTTACATTAAAATTCACAGATATTCATTTTGATCATATGGCCCACATTGACTGCTTTCATCACCAATAAACCTTTTCAATTGTTTATCCATCACACATGCCATTTCAATATAGAGAAACCAGGGGCCTGTATCATGAAGCAACATCAATAGAGCCCAAACCTACATCCGTTACCAGGCTTTACAAAACCAAACATTTGCAGTCTCACTCTTACTAATCCGTATCATAAATGTGGCTATCAACTCTGTCAACCCAAGGTTTCTGACTCTTCGTAAGAAAGGTGGAGTTGGTGCCAGATGACCGAACACAAACATGCACCAGTCAAATTCAGCTGCATATTTCTTACAAGTAAAACAAAGTATAATGTTAAATAGATGCAGTGAATTTAGAAATATATTTGTTAAAGCAACTTAGCCACAACAGCCAGTAAACAGAAGAGCACGGTCAAAGCACTGTCCACTGTGAGCATGTACATTTATAATCTCATCACATCACTAAGGCATGTCTGCATCTGACTTTAATTACTGTTTATAATGTTAATGCTTTTTTATTGCATGTAAGTATCAATCCTGCCACTGTTGAACAGTCTGAGATTAAGTGCAGTACAAATGAAAACAGATATCATAGTGTAAAGCAGACCCACTGTCAACTCTTATATTACAAAGAATTACTACTGTGATCACTTGCTGTTATAAGATTATGTATTAGATTATATCACAAAGGAAAGTCAAAGGGAAAACCAGAGTTTAGATGGTTTCTAACTCCTTCCTGGCAGGCTGTCTCATCATCTAAATCCTGAGCGTGTGCTTTCTTTTTTCCTTTTAAATCTGCACATCAAGGTCTGCAGGATCTTTTTAGGAGAAATGATTGGTCAATAGACAGTGATTAGCACATTTTGAATCACTATCTGAGGTTATTTGGTGATTTATCCTGGAAAGAAGTACAATCACATTTGTTAAAGGAGAAATCTTGAACTGAACCGGAAGTTAGTTTTCTGACCTCTCAATTCGGCTTCATGATACAGGCACAGGTGTTATCAGGTGTGTCTTTGTTGCTTCTGATTTTGTATTTTCAGAATGCCTGTACTGTAGGTCAACTGGGAGAGGTGGATTAAAATACGAGGCAACATGTTTTCTGTTTACCTTACAGCGTTAGTTTGGTATTGTATTCTATACAGAGTTGAACCATATTTGAAGTTATGATTTTTTTTTTACCCCTTCATCTTAGTCTTTTCAGTCAGCTCTGCTGTGCTAGCAGACACTGACCACAAATCTTGTGTCGGTGTAGGCTAACGTGCATGATGACTAACACTTAAAAGAAAATAAGGAACTGTCAGTAAGGTAAATAGAGAGGGATAAGTTATATACAGACAGCTTTTATAAAAGGCTGAGCAGTCGATTGTCTAAAAGTATAAACAAACAGAACAGTTCTCTGCAGGTATTTAGGGAAACAATGGATGGGACTGGAGAGTCTAAAGACTATTTTGGCAGACAGCACACTGACAAAAGTATAATTTCCAGAGACAGTTTTTGAAAATGAAAATCTTTAAACTTACTAAATGGATGCAAATTTTGCTTAACCAACACCAGTTTACATGTTTAAACATGCATACCACATAAGGCACATATTAGTGTAAATCCCTCAGTCTTAGTGTGACATCAAATCTGTTGAAATTTGCTCCTTGCCTTTGGCTGTCTCAGTCACGTTGCATATGTCCTTATAAAAGCCTATTTACTGTGAAACTGTAAAGCTAACCAGTCAGGTTTAGCTACCTACCTACGCTGGGAACACAATGACTCACAGTCCTTGCTCTTACATTCAGTATAACAATAAGCCTCAGGCACCAGGAAAGATTGGATAACAGCAGCTGTAACCATGTTTAAGGATACAATATGTGTAATGGTGGCTTGTATTATTTAGAAACTATTATGTGCAGGCATATACATGATATTCTATCACTAACCTTATGGCTTTCTTCTTTGTACCATTGCTTCAAACTCTCCTTTCCTTTGTTCTCGTAGCTCTGTGTGACATGCATCCAATGAGAGCGCTCTTCCTGATTCCCAGGAATCCCCCTCCTAAACTTAAATCCAAAAAATGGTGAGTTATGTTCCTTGGGTGTCCACTTTACTGTTATTTTATTGATTGTACAGACTCTATTCTCATTCTCGTGTAAAGTTTGGAAAAGCCTAACCCTTTAAGGTCCAACATATTTTCTAGTGGCAACTTAATGTAGGAGGTTTCTTTATGCATCTTAAGACATAAAAGCATGTCAGTGTTTTTAATCATGTACTTCCTGGACACTGCAAGACTGAGAAATAAGCTTGTAATTTATTGACTTTTGCCTCTTAAATTAGAATCCAGATAAACAGTCAAAAATTCCTTAGACATTCAGTGAATATTTATATAATTTCTTCTTATATTATTGTAAACCCAAAAAGAATAAAGCATAAATAAAGGGAAAATCTTGGTCTCTGCCAGGATCTCACCATATTTGAAACATGAACCCACTTATTAATCCTTGAATGAGAACACCACTAAATGAATAGGTTGCTCATTGTACAGGATGTGTTCCAAAATAACAAGAAAACCTGTCAGTCTCTCAGACTGTATTGTCTTTAAGCCCTATATGAGTGTACTTTTCCTAAAGGGAAACTGAATTGGAAAATTTGTTTCCCCTTCTTGAGAATACAGAGTGTAAGTGGTCATTGAACATGGAGCCTAATGTGATTGTGTCATTATGAGCAGAACCAAATATCATGTGTTTGTAACTACTTTCTCATATTCTTCTTCCTGCCCTTTTGTTTTGTTCCTATTTCTTTTCCCATTTCTGAATCAGGACCCTAATGCATGTAAAGGTATCATTAGTATGGCTTGTAGTATAGTATTTTTGATTTACAGTACTAGTTATTAGTGCTCAATTTCAGCTATAAGATGCAATGTGTTAGGGGTAATGTTCTTAGTTACAACAGTATTTAAATTAATTTGATTGAGTGTTAATTCTCTACCTTCAATTATATCTGTTTATTTCAGTTTTTAAGGCAGTCTTTGTGAAACTTTGCTTAAAAAGTCATTATGGCATGAAATACTTGCACTAGTAATGAATATAGAAAGAATTGGAATTTCTTTTTTCTCAAACATTGAAACACATGAAGCCTCTCTTGTCTCATTTGGGACTCTGGGCAGCTGTTCCATGCCTCCCTTTCCTCCTGTTTTCCCTCTACATGCATCATCCGCTAACCTCCCCCTTCCTCCCAGGTCCAAGAAATTCATTGACTTTATTGAGGGCTGTCTTGTGAAGACGTATCCCAGCCGGCCGTCCACAGAGCAGCTGCTCAAACACTCCTTCATCCGGGACCAGCCCACTGAGCGGCAGGTCCGAATTCAGCTCAAAGACCACATAGACCGTACACGCAAGAAAAGGGGAGAAAAGGGTAAGAAAATGCCACAGTGAAGCTGACCTTCCTGGGTTATTTAAAAGGGTGTAAAGTAGATTGTCTCTCTGTGGGCTGTAGCAGCATGAAGTGTAGGTTACAGTGTCACTCTGTTTTTTAAATGGCTATTTTAACTTTACAGAAGAGACAGAATATGAATATAGTGGAAGTGATGAAGAGGATGAAAATCGTGGTGATGATAGAGAATCAAGGTAATAACATTCCTTGGGCAGTAGATCATATGTAGCCTGTTGCATTGTTAACATCTTGCAAATTATCTCAATTTTTGCCATCAGTTCAATTCTTAATGTGCCTGGTGAGTCCACCCTGAGGCGGGATTTCCAGCGCCTGCAGCAGGAGAATAAGGAGCGCTCCGAGGCTCACAAGAGACAGCAGGCCCAACTGGCTGCTCAGCGCCGGGACCCTGAGGAGCATAAGAGGCAGCTGCTGCACGACCGACAGAAACGCATTGAAGAGCAGAAGGAACAACGCCGCCGTCTGGAAGAGGTAAGGTTCACTGTTTCTAGAGGTACACTTTTGTGGCTTAATTGTCTTTAATAGGGGATTAGAACCTTTTATAGAGATGGGGAGTGTTTCTTACTTGTATGGAAACATTTCAACTCAGGTTTTTTTTTTATTGCATGAAATGTTTTGTCATTGAGTATTTTATCTATTTGAGTAGCAGAGTAATCAACAAAACCATTTAAGAGAAAGGTCGATATACATTTTAAAAGTGCCACTCTTGTATGAATCCCCTTGAAGCAACCAAAAAGACTTCAATTACCGGTATGTTAAATTTGCTTCCTACCTTACAGTTTAAGACATATTCAGTTGTATTTTTTAATACTCCATTTACTTTTACCTTAGTGGCTGTTTCACTGCTGATGATGAGATTTTGATTAAATTTATAGCCAGTGAAAAAAATCACATTTCTTGTTTGAGTAATACACCTGCCTGTGTTCTCATCCTTCAACTGCTTAAGACTTGCTTTTCATGTCTGTTCTCCACTTCTGCAGTTGGTTTGCTGTTGCTTGCTTTGGTTTGTGATTTAGTCTTTATAGCATTTGCTTAAGTCATTTTATGATGAACTGAAAGTAAAAATGTATTAATGTGGCCATTTAATATTTTTCAACAATGTTTCAGTAGCTTATGTTATTCTATTTACACCCATATTCCCCCTTAGTGTATCCATTTGTTTTAGTGGGCTTGACTACTTGCAGGTCCTGAACAAAAGTTGGGGTAGCTTAAGCAATTCAAAATTATTCCCAGTGATGTTGGACACTGGTTGGAAAGAGCAGACCAGCTCCAACAAAATATATAAATGATTAACTCTGTCAACATTTGCTCAGAGTGAGTTGGTAGCCAAGAATGAGTGTTATGTTAGTATGAGTTGAGAAGCTGTTTTTAGCTGTTTCACTGTTAAGTCTGAAATTGTATTGGACCATAAATCAGAATTTTAAGAGGCCAAAAAAGAAGCACCAAGTTAACATTCCATAAATATAATGCACAAAATATATATTTTTTTTATTTACCTGTGACTGTTTTAAGAGGAAAAGTATTTATTTTATTAGCCAGCTAGCCAGCCAGCCACCTGTGGAGGAGTTTGCTTGCCAGATTAGATAAGATAATTAGAAAACAAAGAAAGACAGATAGATAAAATATTAGTCAGCAAGGCAGTGGAACTTTAAGGATAAATCTTTCTAAAACAGTCGGAAGACTAATGTCAGAAACTGATGGCAGACTAACAGTAAAATATCAGTCTAATAGCTAGAACTTTGGTCATTGAGTTTGTTCATTTGTTTATTTTATGTATCCTATCAAGTGCCATGCATGAATTAAAAATTACTTAAATTACAGTGCAATATTGAAGAGGGAAAAGGCACATTCTAATTACAATGAGTAGTCATTACATCAGGGTACGAGCATGGATATAACACTTCAAAATGGTTTTAGGCAAAAGTTTAACTGCTCTATACATTTTGGGAGACCTATGCACTCAACAAAGCTCATTAGTTGGCTGACAAGAAGTCAGGAGCCGTGAAATGTTAGATAAGTTGTGTAGGATTTAAATGACACACACATAATTAGACTGATAATGCTGTTGTTATTATCAGTGCAAAAACGCTAAGGTATCTTGCTGCAGTAAGGTTGCATTCCCCTAATCTACCTCCTCCTCTATCTTATCTGGCTCTTCTGTTCAACAGTAAAGTGCCAACAACAATCGAGTGGATGGGAGCTGAGAATGTTATGTGCCACTATGAAGTGGGAGTTCTCATTTGGCCAGAAAGAACAAACCTTGTTGTTTCAGTGATGCTTGAAAAGCAGATAAAAACTGCTGCCTGTCAAAAGTGAATGTCTGTGGTCAGTTAGTTTGACTCAAAGCATCTCTCTGAAGGCGATTAGGATGCAAAAGGTGTGTTTGTTTGTCAAAATGACTCACAGCCTCTTTTCTTTTCCCCTTACTTTGGCTCCCTTTTTTCCTCCTGTTCTTCACACAGAAAAGGCAGAGTTTGCTTACAAGCAGAATCTCCTCTATGTATTCCCTTGTGCAAATGTAACCTCAATGCTCATTTCTTTATTTCCTGTCATCCCTCTCACCCAGCAACAGAGAAAGGAGCGGGAGATGGTGAGGCAGCAAGAAAAAGGTCCCCATCGGAGACTTGATGATATGAGACGGGAGGAAGACAGAAGGTTGGCTGAGAGGGAGCAGGTAACCAACCACAGGAGATGTGGGGCTGCAGTTGTCCAATCAGTGAGGAGTGTGGGCGTGTCCATTAGCAACACAGTGCAAGTTGCTCTGGTGGTGAAATTCCACGAGTAGGTTGCCATAGCAGCAAGGGTCTAAATTAGTGTATTTATTCAGAGATGAGTTTTCTGTGGGTGAGCTCTCTGCGTCTCTTATGCTCTGTTTCCAGTCTCCCTTCAATAACAGGAGAGTCTGGCATCATATCACCACCACCTTGTGTTAGATACAGTATTCAAATGACACAATCACAGTGCTAAATCAATCAAATAATGATTAGATGCCTAAATCACCATTAATGTCATGATTTAAAGTAACCTTTTACCTCTGCTACTAAATTCTATATAGTTAGTGAATCATTTTCATCAATAATCTCTGTTAACATTGTAGATTTTTGTCAGTATAACACATTTTCTGCTGTTTATTACATAACTGTTATTGTCTGCCCTTTTCTACTCCCTATCTGGCACCTCTTTCTACCTGTGTTCCTGTCATTCCTCCCCTTTTCACCTGTCCTCAGGAGTTTATCAGACATAAGTTAGAGGAAGAGCAGCGGCAGTTAGAAATCCTCCAGCAGCAGTTGCTTCAGGAGCAGGCACTGCTTATGGTAACTCCCCCTCACTACTCCTTATCATTTATTGTTTCATTTTATCCTGGTTATACTGCACTATACTATACTAAACTGTTTTTTTTTTTCCTTCTGTACTGATAAATATTATGTATGTCCTCATGACAGCCTAGGTTGTTATAGTTTGGATAAAACAAAGACTTGTGTATCATGATGCTCATGTTAGATGTAGATGTTTAAAGTAAATGTCAGCTGATTTGCAGCCTCTAGATGGGGAGGATACAGACTGAACTGAGTATACACTCAGCCCCTAACAATATTGCATAATGTCTCCTTACAGTATGTACTTCACATTTGTACATTTTCTAGCAATTTTTCAAATCATTTACGTCCAAGTGAAACATTGCTACATCCCTGACATTTCTGTTTTAGTTATCTCCTGTGGAACATGGCTGTTGCCACCATTTCACTGTGATTTAGTTGTTTTTTGTTTTTGGACATACAACAGACATAGTTATTACTAGTGTATGCATGAGCCTATAAATGTACAAGTCTTTACTAGGTTACATGTAATAAATAACCATATGATTGCATTTTTTTGGGATCTGGAGCAGGGCAGCCATAAGGGTTCACTGCTCTCCTCGAGGGCATTTAGTTGAGTTTGTTGTGCTCTAGCCATCCTCTAAGGGCTCAGATTAGGGTCAGTAAGATTTGGAACTTGTAACATAATGTCCACATATAATTCCAAAGTGTGGAGCTGGAAATCAACCTGGATAAACCAGTAAAAAAAAACGTTCTACATGAGAAATTTAAGGCTTGGCATATAAGATTAAATTGTTTTGACTCTACTTTGGATGATCGCTGTTCATTCAAATTCAGGGCTAATGTCTGGATCACAATCCATACTAGTAACCTCAATTTCATACTGTAGGAATTTTGTGAACTGTGTACTGAGTTTGTTCACAAAAGCACTTTTGATTTCACATTGTCTTTAGATAACTTTATTTCTTATCTCTCAGGCATATTCACAGCTTTACAAATTATGATTCTCAACCCCAAACTATGGAACTATCTGGGATTATTACTTTACAAGCTCATTTTTAGTCCTGGTTAGGCGCTCCTGACGTGCTTGTAATGAACTCTTCCTGCTATTTTAGTCAAATATATTGATGTACATTTACCTCTCCCCTTTGCTGTTTGTCCGTTAAATCTAGTGCTTTTCATTAGATTTTGTGAATCAAATTGTACTAACTCCCTATCGAAATCAAATGAAGTCTTGTAAAAAGCATGAATTAAGAGGAAGTGCTGGGCTTTGAGTGTGCAGCAGCTGCACAGAGTGTAAAGGTCTTCACAATTCACTGTTTTTCTAAAAATAAATTTTACACACAACACAGTTTTCTGGTAGATAAATGTATAATCTGGAACATAGTAGTACAGATGTCACTTTCTACAGAGTCAAATTACTTGAGGCCCATTCTGAGAAAGATAATCCTGCTGGTGTGTCCTCTGTCTACGGTGAAATCTCCTCCCACACAGTTGCTCCTGGAACAGAGGGAGGCACCTGGGTGAGGCATCCTCTCCAGGTGCCAAGTAGGTTTTTTCACTCAAGGACACGGCAAGAACTCTGCACTGTTCAAGTGTATTGCAGATCGTATTGTGGCTGTTTATATCAAGAGCGTCATGATTTTACTCACTTCACAGAACTTGTAGGCCATATGTGTGGAACAGAATGAAGAATGATGAGTAAATCCACTACTGTACTGTGTGAGCCATTGTGATTTAGAGTTTTAGCAGATAAGAAGAAAAGCAAATCATGACAAGTAGTCAACATTGTGAGAAACCTTCTTTCCGTTCTATGAAAATTGAGTTGTTTGGTTTATGTTTATGCTGTCGAATGACAGAATGTGTACTGTCTATAGCTGTCTGACTCATGGCTCTTATATCTGTTTGTTTTTCTTATGAATGCAGTAGTGATTAACAAGACAGTGGACTTGTGAAACTTACAACTTGCAATACAAAAAACAATAGGTCAAATGACTTTTGGATATCATGTTTTTTATACACAGCACAGAAATGTTTACTTTCAGACACAATCAATATCATTTTGATATCAGCTGGTAATTGACAGTCATGGTGAAAATCAGCAAATACTGTGGTCAGTGATGGTCATCGAAATGTGAAAACCTTTCCCTGTAGCTAAAGTTAATCCCTGCTGTTAACAGTTGTGTCCAAGATATGCTAAAAATGTTTAAGATCTTGTTTGAGGCAAACAACCTCTTGACTGCAGTGTGTTTCTCTGTTCAGGAATATAAGCGTAAGCAGCTGGAAGAGCAACGTCAGTCAGAGCGGCTGCAGAGGCAGCTGCAGCAAGAGCATGCCTACCTGGTGTCTCTGCAACAACAGCAGCAGGATAAGAAGCCTCAGCTCTACCATTATAACAAAAACCTTGAACCCAACAACAAGCCCACATGGGCACGTGAGGTAGAATTAGAATGTTTAAAGCATTACACACTGTTGTCTGATAACACTAGCCTATATAAATTATCTTTGTCCTCATTTTAGGTGGAGGAGCGAAGTAAGCTTAACAGACAGGGTTCACCCAAGATCTGTACCACTGTCTCTGACACTGCCATCCAGTCTCGCTCTGACTCAATCAGCCAGTCAGGAGTGGTCCAGTCCAATCAGACCCCTCCAATGCAGAGGCCTGTTGAACCCCAGGGGGGGCAGGGCAAGGTGAGTGTGTTAAGTTTCAGTGGATAACAACCTTGGAACACCAGAAGTGTTTCCAAAGGAAAACAGTGAAGCTGCTTCTGCCTTTTTCTTCAGTCCTTTAGCTGCCTTAGTTAAAATTCTTTTCCAGTGCTACCTTATTTACACCTTTTCTTCTTTTTCCTTCTTCCCTTTTCCTCCAACCTGTAATTGCCTCAAATTCTTGGAATACAAACACACAATCTTACATTCCTCTCCACTACAACTTACTTTTCCAACATCCTTTGCACTCCTCCTTCCACTTGGCTGCTCCTCCTTCCTGGTCTTCTGCTCCTTGCAGTTCCAGATGGCTCATTTGGTTCCACTGAAGCCCTATGCTGCCCCTGTCCCTCGCTCCCAGTCCCTCTGTGACCAGCCCACTAAGACCATGTCTGCCTTCCCCACCCAGGATCCCTCCCTTACCCCCACACCCCGCCCTATTCACTCCAGAGAGTTAGTACGTCAAAACTCAGACCCCACCTCTGAGAACCCTGCACCACAGGTGCACCAAATCAGAGAAGATCGTGGCCCCTGGATCCGCCTGCCTGATGTGGAGCTGCCACCCAAGGTAAGACTCCATTATAGTTAATAAAATCCAAAACCAGTGGTGAACAAATCTTTTTTGTTAAGATAATGATAAAGTACATGAAAACTAAATAAAAATGAGAATGATGAGTGCAACACAAACTAAAATGAAATAGACCTGCAAGTAAAATGACCTCTGTTTTTGTTTTTTCTTTCAGTTTCTGTTGGAGTTTCTTTACAACTTTGTCTTGATAAAAAAAAAAATCTAAAAGATATAACATTAAAACTATATTAAGTCTATTCCTCAAATTAAAAAGGAAATAAAAATACTTTTATATTCACAAAACAAGCACAACCTAGACTCAGATTAAAAGCCAAACTGAAAGACTGATCAATCAAATATAGTGAAATGTAATCATTTGTGTTTTTTTTTTTTTTTTCGTTTGGGGTGTTAATATCCCATGTTGGTTGCTCAAGCTTTCATTTACACCAGCTGGAAATTGAAAATCTACCTTTGGATGTTACCTAGTATCATATCATTTGTTAAGGTTGCTTTTCAGTTTTAAGTACATGAAATTGCAGGCCTTTTTCTCAGCTGATTGTACAGTGCTTTTAAATTGTAAGAGTTTGCTCTTTCTTTCCTCAGATTCCCCAGAGGACGGCATCTATTGCCACAGCTCTCAACACCAACTTGACCTCTGGCATCAGGCATCCAGTGAGAGCCAGGTATTGAAAACAGACAAATGCCTTGATCAGATAACATCTTCAATTAGTGTCACTTACATTATGATATGTTGGGTGATGGAATGAGATAAATTATTTTATCTTCAACTTGTGGCAGCAACCCAGATCTCAGCCGCAATGATCGCTGGGAGAGAGGAGATAGTATGAGCATCGTTTCCAATCTGCCCCAGACCGGCTCTCTAGAGAGACATCGCATCCTCAGTGAGTCCCTGCCTCCCCGCTGCGATTTCTATGCAGATTTTCTTTGCACTAAGATTGGTTTCAGAATTATAAATACGTGTTGTTATTTTCAGGCTCCTCCAAAATGGACTCACCCATTCTTTCCCATGACAGCCGTCATAAGCCCGGGGAGTCTCGCACCTCCTCCCGTCCTGGGCGCCCAGCTGTAAGTTACTCCAACAAACACTGAACCAAATGTCTCCCTGCGGTCCCCTTGCCACTTTTAAGAAATATTCATGATCTCTGCAACACCTAATATTTGATTGTTATTGTTACTTAAAAGTTGCATATATGTAGTTAGAGATGTTCTGTAAAGTGTAACATAGGTCAGTAAGTGTAAGGTTTTCTCTTCACACAGCCTCTTTTATACACTGATTGTACTCCACACTTTTTCCCTTCATGTGTCTCTCCTTCAAAATTCTCTCTTTGTTGACTATGCAGAGTTACAAGAGGGCTATAGGAGAGGTTAGTATGACTGTGTGTGTTTCGTGCAGTGTTCATGCATGGTCATATGCATTTATTGGCTCATGCAAGATGTGTTGCATGGCCTGTTTGTCTTCTCTTGGTATACAAACATATTTCGTCCAAATGTTACTGTCTTTTTATGTTGTGTGTAAACATTTTGTGTTCTGCTGGGGACAAACTCCACTCAATACAGTCATTGTAACTGTCTCATACCATAAAAAAAATATATCAGATGATGTTCACTGACTTCAACCATGCTCTAGAAAAATCTGAGCACATAATGAGAGGTCTGGTTTCACTGTATGTTTGGGATGTTGATTCAAAAGATGACTAAGTACTAATTAATCAGATTTTTTCTCTCTTTAATGTTATACCTTTATCATTAGACTTGAAATATGCAAGGAGAATAGCAAGAAATTATACTTCATTATATGCAATATTCATTATTATATTGCATTCCAATAAGGTTATTTAAGAACAGGTCAACTCAAGATTTCCATTCATCAATATTGGCTTGAAAGACATATTTTTCTCATTTACTCAACCTAGGCCTGTGTGTTTAACTAAAATTGAATTTCAGTAACATCAAGGCTATTGTAATTAAATATTAGCTTTGAAAGCGATCATTACTCATTAATTTGACATTGCTGTATCTGTAGAATCAGTTTCATGAACAATTGGACAAGAAAATATTATTTGTGTTCAGAATGGGGAATGGTTCAGCCTAGTCCTTAATAATAATAATAATAATAATAATAATAATAATAATAATAATAATAATTATTATTATTATTATTAGGGAAGGATCAGTAGTTCATATGTGTCATACAGAAGAGCTTCAGCATATGTTGCTGTCACTTGTGTATACACTCATGCTTGATGTCACTCATTCGTCTGTTTTTACTTCTGTTGTTTTACCCCTCGGCCGAGGGGCATTGTAGTCATTTTGTTGTCTCTGTCTGTCTGTCCAGTCAATGACATAATCACATTATCTGAAGAATGCATTGAGATCTGCACCAAATTAATACTATGGATGCATCTTGGCATGGAGCAGAAGCCTATTGAAAATGAGTGACCTTGACCTACTTTTTCAAGGTCAAATGGCCTTGTGCAGTTAGAATATCTGAGTACTTTCAAATACAAATTTGTATGTAATAAGTTTTACACAGAGACAATCTAGTCTAAATTATAGGGCAGTAACTTTCAACAGAATCTTACTGTATTTGGCTGAGGGGTATTGAAAGTGCGCAGCACATTATGTTTAAATTTTGGTTGGAGCTTCAGAAAAAACTTTGATTGTGCCACAGCACTAATTGATCAATAAGAGCATCCCTACTGAACAGCTATTTGATTCTTTTTAACATAATAAATGTTTCAAAGTAATATTATAGATGATCTGTGAATTTTCACTTCTTTGTATCATGTAGGGATTATCTATGAGCTCATTCCATATCCAATCTGTCACCTTCATGTGTTTTAATTTTTATTTTGATTGTTTCTCATGTGTTTTCACTGTAAATACTACTGTGCCTGGTTTTCTCCTGTAACTTGTTTACACTTAAGATTACACTAAAAATATATGTATATGGTTGTCTGTGTGCAGGACCATGGCCTCTTCGCTAAAGAAAGGGCTGAGGAGCAGCCTAGACCCCCAGTGAAGGCAAATGATTACTCCTCCTCTTCAGAGAGCAGTGAGAGCAGTGAGGAGAGTGAGAGTGGTGAAGGAGCAGAGGAGGAAGAAAGCCCCACAGATCGGTATCTGCAGAATTCAAAGAACCAACAAATCTTAACTCTTACTTTTGTCCATATCCCTTTTTTGGTTGTAACTTCCTTCTCTGTTTGAGTTCAGTCACAGAGATGCAGACACTGATTCAGTAAACACTATGGTGGTTCATGAAGATGAGGGCGAGGGGGGAGAGGGGGAGCAAGCTGGAGGCTATGGGGATCAGACCATGCTGGTGCAGAGGGTGAGTAATCTTTAAAGAAAAACTCAACTCAAATATGCCATTATTGGCTGTACAAGGCCAGTGGATCCACTGTTGTTGCTCTGTTGTGCTTTGTTTTGAAAAAGGAAAACCTCAACACAACTGAGTTGTTTTTTCCTTTTTTTTTTTTTAAAGGGGTCCTGTTTTGCTAAACCCACTTTTATTAGTCTTTGGTTCATTTATTTGTGCATTTCGGGACCCTAATAGTTCAAAGTTTGAATTTGAACCCTCCAGGTGCTGCAAAGTTATCTCTATATTAATTTTGGCAAAAATTGAGTGGATTTCTACAACCTGTGTTAATTCCTTCTTAATTTGTCACGTCTATTACTAGTTATGTCACACCATTTGCGCATATAAGGTCAAGACATCTGACAAACATTTCTCTGAGTACGCCATAATTATTTGTCAGCAGCAGCGGTTGTAGTCCATACTGAAAATATGTCCAAACTTTGAGCCAATTACCTTAAATGTTCAGTTGTTGGTGGAAGGGGACAGAGCAGCACGGTCAACAACCTGGAGGGGGTGGGGCATGAAGTGGCCCATGTGCATTTAAAGGGCCAGCGCTCAAAATTACCTTTCTGGTGTCATTACTCAGAAATAGGGTTGAAGATGGATTTTGGAGTTAATGAAGAATTAGGGGTGGGTGATATGGCAAAAATATTAGATATATAATATTATATCTTAGATATGCAAGATTTTTAAACAATAAAATCACAATCTCAGTTTTATCACGATTCTTTACACTGATCTTTGAGACTAATTTGCAGGTTCCTGAACAGTGTAACCAAACAATTCCCCTATGAAAAACAATTTAGCCCAAAGAACCTTCCAGTACATTTTTAATTAAGACTGTGCACTTTTGCCAACATGTGCCAATAATATAAACATACTAAAATATAAACAAACACTCTGCTTAAGTGCACTCTTGAACAGAAAAACTAAGCTGCACTTGTTTTTTTTAGGTAGCTTTTCCACTGACCCATCACCAAACATTCATACACCAGTGTGAGTAGCAGCATTGGAGACAAGGGGGTTGAAGTGTCTTGCCCAAGGACACAACGGCACATGACCGTATGATACTCAAACTGAGCTAGAAAACCAGCCACACCCTAACCAAAACCGTATGAGAGTCAAACTGAACTAGAAGACCAGATACAAAGTGGGACTCGAACCACCAACCCTTCAGTTATTGGACGACCCGCTCTACCTCCTGAGCCACAGCCGCCACCTGTTCCTGCAGCCCGAAGGCTTGCAGAACAGGTGGCTGGTAGCTCTGGTTTTTCCAACCAGTAATCAGTGTATTGGGTGGTCTTGGATGGAGGAAGAAGTCTAAAATGAGAAGAATAGTCATCCAGGTATTCCCAAAAAGGATCAATGTGGAACATACTTGCTACTCTTCTCATACAGCATGCCTTTACTTACCATTTGTGTAAGAGTTTTTGCTTTTTTTTTTAATTCTATGTGTTGCCTCTGGCTGTGGTGTGGCTGGTCTTTTAGTTCAGTTTGAGTCTCATATGGTTTGGATTGGGGTTAGGGTCTGGCTGTGGTGTGGCTGGTCCTCTAGTTCAGTTTGACTCTCATACTGTTTGGGTGCTGTCTCTTCAGCTGATTGAACAGGTTACGTGCAGCACGGAACACACCCTCTTATAACCAACCCCCCCCCCGATTCCACAGTTTTTCTGCTTTGTCAGATCACCATATCGCACACCCCTGTAAGGAATTTAGACCCAAACATAGCATTTACAGTTTATGTAGACCACCGGTTTGCATAATTCCATTTAAAAAAAGCTAAATAAATCATACTAGTAGTAAAGCGTAATATCAGCAGGTTTCTTTTAAATAATGTGATGAAGTAATTGCAAGTTTTCATTTTAAATGAATTTTATCTTTAATGCATTAGACCAACCTGTGTAAATTGTTAAAACAGTAGGCATTAACAGAAGAGATCAGTTTGACTTCATTTAAAAAGTGAATAAACGGTGTGTTGTCATACAGGTATATAACAACATCCAAATCGAATAAATTCAGCTGCTTCACTTTTCAGTGTTTAGCAGTCCCATATATATCACCCACTCAATTGGGCAATTAATGTCATAACACAGGGATCATATTTCATACCACTGTGGAAAATGAGATTCTTCCATTTTGCCACTGGGTATGCTTCACTTGTGGTTTTAACTGAGATAAAATGGAGGATACAGCACATCATATATTGACAGGAAAGAATGACAATTTTCTATCTGCTACGTATGTGCCACAATAACACACACTAAGACTAAGAACGTACTGTAACATTGATGTATATTGGCACAACAGACATGAATATTCTAATCTATACTAGAATGTTTTCCCACTCACATGCATTATCCTTTAAATGCTTGCATATCTTTAGAGTCTACATTGAATCACGTAACAGGGACTTTACTATCATCCTGAAAAAAATATATACACTTACCAGCATTTACAGTTAACATAGACATACCAGTGACTATAGAAGACTGTCTGTGATCTGCAGTGTTAAAAACATCTTAGTAGCCATAAAATGACAGTGCTGTAATTAGACAAATTCACACAAAGAAGTGATGCAGCATTTCCCCACTGCGCAAATGTGCCTGAACTTTTCTGAAATGAAATGTTCGATTTTATATCTTAACGTCCTATCAGATCAGATGATTAGATTTTGTTTGTTTGTCTGACCTGAAAGACCCCAGAAAAGCGGAGCCATAATGGATATACTAACCTACCAGATGTGGTGCAGCCCTCTCACTCCCCTACTGATTCAGCCACTCACTCCTCCCCAGGGAAGGACTCTGTGTATGATGTAAGTTTGACTGATGCTAAGTATATCAGACCTAAATTCCTGGTTTATTTTTATGTGTTCTGTTTATGTCAACTTTGCAGATGTGAATCCCTACTAAGAGACACTGTATTTCATGGCTCTCAGTGCACTTTGATGGGTCAGTCAAAGCCTTTGGAGCCAGGGGCATATTTCAATGACCCCACACCCCATAATCAGAACATAAAATGAGTGTATGCTTTGTACCATTTGGGTTCTAAAACTTTTCATCCTAAAAATGTAAGATCTGTTTCATAGTGATGATGAACATTGATTTGTGTCATGCTGATATCATAGCAAGACTTGCATGATCTGACTAAACCCAAATTTAAATGGACCAGTTCACCTTGTGTTGTGTATCACAATTTTTCATTGCACCATAAGTGAAGCAAGTGATTTATGGCAGATTGATGTGAGGTCACAATCATGAGGATTTCTGTTGACCCAAAGTTGACATGGGAGGGAGATGGATACAATGTTCTTGCACTTCTAATGTAACACACAATTTATATAATTTATAATAAATTACTTCCTCTACTTTGAAGATAGATGTGTATGGCACTACAGTCTCAAGTTATTATGTTAATGTGTGTGTTTTCTAAATTTTTTTCTGGCAAAGTAAATCTCTGCACACATAAAGTACACTTAAAAATCCCATTAATGCTTTGACATCACCTGTCCCCTACCAGTACCAGTCGAGAGGTTTGGTTAAGGCTTCTGGCAAGTCCTCCTTCACCACCTTTGTGGATCTGGGCATGTACCAGTCACCAGGAGGTACAGGAGATAACATGTCTGTCACTGGTGAGTCAGAAGCTGTGAAAGGTTCCTTTGACCCGCATCTTTGACATGTATTTGAGCAGTAAAATGGCAGATAAACAAACCTTTACCCTACCTTTTGGGCAGTTATATTACAGTTGGAGAAAAAAAAAGCTCAAATAGAAATATCTGTTATAACTGACCAATATGCTCCTTTAGGAAAACATTTTTTTTTGTGTGCTAGTTGAATGTAGCTGTTCTTCTTCCTCCATCTTTAGGCTCCAGGTTTGAGCAGCTGAAGATGGAGGTGAGGAAAGGGTCCATGGTAAATGTGAACCCCACCAACACACGCCCGCCAACTGACACTCCTGAGATCCGCAAGTACAAGAAGAGGTTCAACTCTGAGATCCTGTGTGCTGCTCTTTGGGGTGAGATTTGAGTCAATACATTGTAAAAGAATTGACCTAATTGTATATGACTTAAATAAGCTCGTTTTTACAATAGAACTGAATCTGCAATCAGATTATAGAAGTCGCGTTAGTTTTATAACTCTTTTTATACCTACATGTGACTCATTGTTTTGACAAGATGCTAATACATCAGCTCCAGGAGAATTTTGGTTGCAAATATGACCTACACGATTAATATACAACATAGTCAATTGACTGGGACCATTAATGTAATCAGACTGTCTTTGTGTAACATTAAAAACCCCTCACTCACAACTTCTTATTTCTCTACATGAAGCACTTTCCATTCCAAATCTAATTCCAGCTATTTTCCATGAATACCACCCATTATGTAAGAATCAGATTACATGAAGGAATGTTATTGTTTCTAACGCTATAATATGTATATTTGCTTTAAAATATCTAAAATAGGTAGACCTTTGTCAACATATGTTCTTTAAGGTAAAATGCACAACATATCTTGCTTGTAAATAGGCCATTCAACCTTTGCTGCTTTTCACTGCTATACAAAATAATGGAGGAAGAGTGGCCAAGCAAGCCAGAGTTGAGGAGAGCGAGTGGCATTAGCAAAGGGAAAAAAAACTGTGAAATAGACAAAGTGTTATTTTCTGATTGTTTTACAGCAGATTGAACTGGAGTCACTTTGTTTTTTACATTGTTCTGCCTGTACACGCTGTGCTAAGCTGTTACTTGCTGGAGGCAGAAACTCATGGCCCAAAAGTCCACATGCAGAACCATTGCAAAGTCTTTTTTTGTAATTGTGATTGTAATTGCAAAGGCCCAGCATGTATTTACGTGATCAAACTTTAGACATTACCTTGTCTGTATACAACATTTTTGTTGCATCATACACATTTTTAATGGTGATAGTGATTAAAACAATCCTTGACCCTACAGCATTTCATCTTTTATTACTGCTTCTATTATCACTAAAACATGCCAAGCTGCTCTGTCAGAAATTTTATTGGATTCAGCATTAGTGACTTGTATATAAACTGCCGTGCCATTTGTCCATAGTCGTATAGAGTGGAAGGTACAGTAGTTAATGAGCAACCTCAAACACAGAAACATCAGATCCTCATTAAAGATACCTATTTATTTCCAAAGAAAATTCATGTTGGTTGACTTACTGCAGATTATGAAGTGACAGTGATTATGGAGAATGAAAGCCCACATGATGACAATGAAGCTGCACCACAGGCACACAGCAACTCTATTTTTAGCTGTAACAGGAAAGGCAATAATTAGAATCATTTTATGCAAAAATGAAAAAGCAATTTCTTTGTGCATGTGTGTCCCCAGGTGTGAACCTGTTGGTGGGCACAGAGAACGGTTTGAAGCTGCTGGACCGTAGTGGTCAGGGCAAGGTTTACCCCCTCATCAACTCCCGCAGGTTCCAACAGATGGACGTCCTGGAGGGCCTCAACCTGCTCATCACCATATCAGGTCATTACTGCTACTCATCGCCAGTCTGCTCTCACTACAGTCAGTTTAAACGGATTCTCTAATTTTGGCATCAGAGATCCGCCTTCGATAGGGTGCCAGATACGAGAAGCAAAACTGTGCCAGTGCTCTTAGAGTAATTATACTGCATTGCATTCTAACTTGCACTTAAAAAGCTCACGGAAGATGCACTATTAGTGATTGGAGAAAGTGATGAAGGCTAATACAGCACAATAATGTAAATTGGATTTTTTTACTTTTTTTTTTGCTTAAAATGAGGCAGAGGTGGTGCATTCAGGATCATGTATACCTGCCTTTCCTATACTTAAGGTTGGGATCATAAATAGGTCACAAAGCTATTTTTATCTTCCTCTGGATGAGTTTCTAAATGTTGGTCTTAACAAAGTCATGTGTAAAAGATGTAACAAGGCAAAAAACTGCAAAACAAGTGGAGCCAGGCACAACAGATCCCACCCCTCACACATATTTCGTCCATTATAAGGAAATGGGAACATTTTGAAAAAGAATGGAACTTTCACCTACTGTTCCCAAAATGTAATAAGATCCATTCTGGGTCACTGGCCATCTATAAACCAAAGTTGGTATGATATCAACCAATAGTTTTGCTGCTAGAGTGATGACAAACAAACTGGACCAAAAACAAAACCTCTTTGCCTCTCCTTTGGGGGCGGGGTAATAAAAAGAGCAATAAAAGGGACACATTAACTCAACAAAATGGTGTAAGACAAAAAACACATACTACAAGACTGAAATGGGCAAAATGATGTAAAAATTAAAAACAACATACAACACAGTCATTCAGGCCATGTTTTGATGGTCATTCATGTGTTTGTGTATGTAAGCATTTGAAATGTTTGTTTCATGTATCTGTTAGCAGAGTTGCTACCTGCCTGATTTTACTGTTACTTACGCCAATAAATGTTTTACTAAGAAACTAATTCAGGGAACATGTGTATTCACATTCATCTCCCTGGCTACGTGTAGGTAGAAAATAGTAATTTTACAAGTTTTGAAAGAAAAATAAAGTCTTTATTGCCTTATAAGTAAGCTATTTGATGAATAACAACAATGCTAATATTATGACAGTGGAATAGTGAAATGCTTGCCCCATCAGAATTGTGTCCAGAATTGGAGGTGGAACAAAACCTGACAGAGATGGCCAACTTGTAACTTTCAATGGAAGAAACATCCTATACATCATTAGCATCATTATATTAAAATATCAAGGTGAATATTTTACAATATTTTGATGCTTTAACATTTATTTTCAAGAACAAAATGAGAAACTTTCAGAACTTAGAGACTCAAGTCTTTGTTTTCAAGGCAAAATAGAAGTGATACTACACACTAAATATGTCTTGTCTGATCTGAACAACTTCTGTCTCCTGTCAGCACCTCCCCTCACAACCCCTAAACCCCAACTTTTAAGCAGGTAACAGAAGAGTGCATTTGGTAGTATCGGATCCAGAGCAGCACTGGCGTTATACTGCCGTATCAATACTGATTATCAATCTGTAATTAATTAAGGCAAGAAAAACAAAGTTCGTGTCTACTACCTGGCCTGGCTGAGGAATAAGATCCTCCACAATGACCCAGAGGTGGAGAAGAAGCAAGGCTGGACCACTGTAGGGGAGATGGAGGGTTGTGTGCACTACAAAGTGGGTAAGTGATGGAAGATGGCTTTTTATTACCACTGTCCATTTCACTCCAGACAATATCTGATAAATGCATCTGACCCATAAATTATTGATTACGAGTATCTGAAGCTAGATGGCCTTATGTTTGTTCTATGTAGTGAAATATGAGAGGATAAAGTTCCTGGTGATTGCTTTGAAGAATGCAGTGGAAGTCTATGCCTGGGCACCCAAACCTTATCACAAATTCATGGCCTTCAAGGTAAGTCTCCGCTTTCCAATGAGGTGGATTAATTATAGCAGATCAGTCAACCAGAGGAGCATTCAAGCTGCGCGTTTCTAGTAACTCTAACCCCGGTCACTGCTCTCCACCAGTCTTTTGCAGATCTGCCACACAGGCCCGTCCTGGTTGACCTGACTGTTGAGGAAGGTCAGAGGTTGAAAGTCATCTATGGATCGTGTGCCGGCTTCCATGCCATTGACGTAGACTCCGGAAACAACTATGACATTTATATCCCTGTACATGTAGGTTTTGCAGCTGTCAGGTTGCACCATTTATGTGACTATTACTATGGCTCAGACCTTCTGTTCTCATCTCAAACAGATCCAGAGCCATGTGACCCCGCACGCAATAGTGTTCCTGCCCAGCTCAGATGGCATGGAGATGCTGCTGTGCTATGAGGATGAAGGTGTCTATGTCAACACCTACGGACGTATCATCAAGGATGTGGTGCTGCAGTGGGGTGAAATGCCCACTTCTGTTGGTATGCATGTGACCTTCAGACATAAGTGAATATATTATCTGTATAAATCCATATGAATCAGTTTGCATAATACCAATATTGAACTATCTTTGCAGCTCATATCTGCTCAAATCAGATCATGGGTTGGGGAGAAAAAGCTATCGAGATCCGTTCTGTGGAGACTGGTCACCTGGATGGAGTCTTCATGCACAAAAGAGCTCAGAGGCTGAAGTTTCTCTGTGAGAGGAATGACAAGGTAACCGAACAACACCATTTACTCATGCCTAAAATAATAGACACTGATACAAGAAACTGAACACTTGAAAATCTTCCTAATTTATTTCACACAGTAGTAAATAAAAGGATTAATGAAGTTCTCATATTTGGGTGATACATAGGAAGCTAGAGCCAACAAGCAATCGGTCCAGTTTTTAGCATAAAGACAAAGAGAAACAAGTAGTTCTATTTCAGTGTAAATTTAGATCAATCTTCTTAGAAATGTTTTTACAACTGTCCATGCATCATATTTTTTTCAACTGAGGTACAGAGGGGATGATAATGGCCTAATCCCCAGAGTCTGACTGACTGGTTTAATCAGTATGAAAATGATGTGACTCCTATGCTGCAGCCACATTTACCTGGTCTCACCCAATTCAGCCCCCATGGTAGATTTTTGACCTACATATGACATGGTGTTCTCCACTACCCCCAGAAAAGTAGCAAATGAAGGAATAACAACAGTGTTTATTCCTTCAGTAGAGTTTGTAAATTTTAATGCCAAGCTGCACTAAAGCTGTTCTTATGAAAGGTGAGGACCCCACATCTTACTAAGACACTTGATGTTGATTGCTGCTTTAATTTTCACCCATCTCTATGAGAGTATTGTTTATCTTCACAAATGCCAATGTATTTTAAAGTAATTTATGATGTATGTTAAAGGTCCAACTTAATCAGGTTACAAACAATATAAAATGCTTGGCTTCAAATATAATGTGTGGCGTAGTTTTTAAACAAAATAACAAAAATTGCCTTGAGATGAATTGTTACCGTTTTGCCAAATTGTTTACCCCAGGTATTATTCATTTGAGAAGTTTTAATATGTAGAAGTGTTTTTCCCAAACTTATCTCTGCTAAACATGTTGGGTTCTACCATTGTATTTATCTGGTTGCAAATTGGAATGGGAAGCAGAAAATGTCTAAATCATCTGTGAGTTAATTTTCTTAATGAAAATTGAAGAAAATTGTTTTTTGGAAAGCAGAGGAGAAGGACTGGTTGTAAAAGTCATAATGATAAAATCAGAAATGACGTAAAAAGATAAAAATGACACAGAGGACCCAACAAGACAAAAAAACACATGAAAGACGTAATGAGATGAAAGAACATAAAACACACAACCAGTTTAGATGAAATAAGACATAAAAAGAAACAGTGTTTTAATGTTGGAGGAATCAGTAAAAATGTAGACATTCCAGTTCACTGTATTTTAAGTTTGGGTTCCAAGGAGACATCAAATTCTTCTTTTTGGTCTTGAAAATCACTTATTTAGAAGATATTTTCCACTGTCTTAAATCTTGGTTTAGTTTATTATCCTTTCCTAGATTATATTTGCATCTGTGGAACCTGCAACAGAAAAGACACTGCAATCAAAAACTGACATTTCACTACATAGTTCAACAGATCGACTTTACCAACAAATGCATAACCTTATATTGATAAAAAGAGCTAAAATGAAAGGTGTAGTGTAGTGGGCATGAATGTGTGTATATATGCATAGTATATGTAATGATGCTTGTGCATACTCTTTTCTATTTGGAACCAAAATATTTATGATGCCATCAGTCCTACCCTGTAAACTCAGATTTTAGTTGAAGGCTGAGACACTTTCCAAGTTCACTATGTCTGTTAGCACAACACATGAAAAACACTTGTGTGTGTGTTTGTGAGTGGAAGTGGAAGTGGAGTGCAGTAACTGTGTGTGTTGTCCTTTAGGTGTTCTTTGCGTCAGTGCGCTCTGGAGGCAGCAGCCAGGTGTACTTCATGACCTTGAACAGGAACTGCATCATGAACTGGTGAAGGAACAGCTGCTCTGGTCAGTGCGTTGCACCCCGCAGGGTTCAACGAAGGAATTGCATCCGAAATTCTCGCAAACGCATGCACACAAATGCAAACACCTCTCTCTTTCTCTCCAAGTCTCTCTCACTTACTCATGGTACAAGGACACACACATACACTATCACATTTACACAAACGCACACAACAATCTCTAAATCCATTCCAGCCTACACTCCTGAAGACATAGTTTGTACTGAAGCCCCCTGATAAAATTCTCCCTCAAATCAAATCACTGATGAGCTTCAAATGTTAATACCATCTATTAATTTGTACTGTACATATATATTCTTGTCTTGATTTACTTTACTTGGTGGACCTGTGTTCAGTCGTAATTATTTAGTTCCTAATTGTGAAGTATGTTAAAACATTCCTTGATGTTTCTACAATACTTTTTGAGGAAGGCATTGTTTAACAATATGTCGAAATGAAGCTGTAAATAGATAACATTTGACACTTAGAGCCAAATCATTTGCAGGCCTCTTCCACAGCCTCCATTCAGTGTGTTGCCTCAACACACGTGGACATCGACATATAAAGTGCTGGCATGCCCCTCTGCAGTGGCTTGTGGACCACTTTGACTTATTTTGGGGCCCCCATAATTTCAGGGAGGCTTTAATGAAGAACTTAGTACAAAATGCAGAAAGTGACATTAAAGTCAGAAAAAAGTAGCTTGTTAAATATTTTCCGTTACCTATAGTAGACAGTAACCTGCCGTTCTGCTTTCAGTAACGTTTTCTGACATGAAGGGCAAATGCTATATAGCTCCATCACTGCAAGTAAGCCTTGGATTGATCAGAAGAAAATCAAATTCCAGTAATAAAGTTTCATACATGTGCAGTGCTGTGCTCAGTACTGTGAAAACTCCTGCTTTGCCTTTTTTCTATGGTTTAACCATTAATTATTTGACTCATCAGGCTTGTATCTAAACATTTTGTTTTCATAGAATTATAAAATACAAAAATTTGATATTTATATGTAGTGATTCTGTATTGGTATTAGCCTACTGGTATTCTTGATTTTACTCTACTGTAATTATATTGCCATTATATTGCAATATATACTATTCTTGTGGAGTCTTGACAAGGGGAGTTCTTATATTTACAAACTCGGTAGTGTTAGGGAGGAGGATGACAACACTGGAGGAGAGAGAGGGGAGGGTCATTTGACTTAAAGTGGAGCAGTAAACTGCAACTGCAGTTATTAAGGGAGACCTACAACAGTGATCTACTCTACTGTAATATATTTCAGTTCTTAGACTTTTTGTTTGTGTGGGTCTGTGTGTGAGGAAGTGTTTGTCCAGGGGTTTGCAGTAGGACAGCTCTTTGTGTGGTGTGGTAAATATTTGTCTTGGGCCAGTGGAAAGGCTTTAAGGTGACCCTGCAATACCACAGAGAACTCCATCTCATTAGGCACTTTGGAAAAAAACGGCTGGAACACAAGAGACTTAATATATTTTGTTACATTCTGCCAAAGTTCACAGGTTATTCTGCAGTGGGGGTATGAATCTGTCTCAAGGCCAAAGGGAATAGAGTTTAAGTGGTGACCGCAGAGAATCACAAGGAAACTCATCATGCAGATCAAAAGCCAAAAATACTCCTGTCCAGCAGATATCTGCAGACTAACATTACTGTGCAGCAATGTGAGGCAATTGGTGGATTTACTGGAAGCAAACAAAAGAATCCAGCTTTTTGTTCTATGGTTCACTTAATTACAACAATACTGCACTGTAAGTCTGAGGTGGGCTTATTCATACTATGGACTTAATCTGCAAGCAAAAAAATGTGTGGATATCATGAGGAGAATTTTGGTGATTGAGAAGTTGTCACCCAGTTAGCTGAGGAGATATATTTTATCTAGTCAGAAAGAAAGTTGTATAGTTTTGAGTAAATAGTCAGGGCAGAGCGTGTTTAATCAAAGATGATATAAATAGATGGAGATTATAAAACTGTAAATGGGCATGGATAGCACTTTTACTTCATAGATTTACAAAGATATCTGGAGCAAACACTTTGGTGTGCATGTAAGCCATTGAAATAAAGTATATATAGTACTGTATAAATGTTGTTTTCCCCTTTAGCGGATGTGTTTTTATTCTTATTCTTAAATATCTGTTATGTGCCATGACCTACATTTCAAATGTCACAATTACAATCCACGAAGAGCTTTGGCAGTCATGCTTTTATGATCAAATAATTTTTTTTATCAATCTGCCATGTTTACAGTTTAAGCAGTGCCTTGGAGTTGGGAAGGTGAGAGTTTGGAGCATCAGCTGTAAGCCCCCCCACCCTTAGTTGTCTCTTACTTGAAATCACAGAAAGAAGAAGAGGCACAGTTATATTTGCTCTCATTAATGAAAACCATCCCGTGCCAGTAAAGTGCACTTAAATCCAATCTAGATTATCTACAATGATCAAATCTATAAAGAAAAAACAAAAACTAAACAATAACTCTTAAGAAAGTTGCAATAACAGTTAAATTATTATAATTCTGATTAATCCAGTGTAACAATCCCTTCATAGTGGGAGCCAGCACAGAGAAAAGCCATATATATGAACAATGCTTGTTGAACAACTTAGTACATGCATTAGTGCACAGATCAGAGTAAAAGTAGGTTTCTTGCAGTAAAGATGAAGTTAAGTGCATATTCTTTAAAGATGTCGGTGGTTGACCTTATAGTCTGAAAAGTAGCTTGATATATTCTGAAAGCCTATTTTATAAAATATGTAAATTTAGTCTATATTGAGAAATATACAGTAAGTGAATGTACATGTATAAGATTTGTATTTATATAAAAATGTGTACCGCTCTATTAATCAAAGCACAATGTATTTTAAGGCAGAGAGATCAAAGCTATGAGTGAAACAGAGATGGAGTTCTGTTTTCGTTTTTGACTTCACAGTGTAATCAGACTACGTAGCTGGTTACAGCGAAGCAAGTAGAGACATCTGTGTCTACGTTATGTCGCCGGTGACAATTACAGCTACTTGCCAGTTGAGTTATCTAGACAGAGATATAATTATGGTCTTGCTGTGGCTGTGATTCAGACACTCGTCGAACCGGTGGTGACTCACCAATCAGAGTTGTTTCTGACCTCAGTGCAGATTGGCTTCATCAGGGCGACCGGCTGTTCTAACGCTCACACACTGGTTCCACAGTGTTGTGAAGGGTGTAATGGGCCCTCACTCAGTGGTTACAGGCTTTGTTCCCTGTGCTCGAGTTTGACCAGCAACGGAGAATTTGGAGGCTGTTTTGAAAAGGCAAAGAGTTGGTGAAATGATCCCAAATATGGATAAAAGACAATCTATTTTCATTTCTTAATGATTTCAGATTCGTGTGGTCTTGACATCGGTCTTGTTGAATCCTGATAAGTGTTGCACCAGAGTGTGATGGTCAGACATTTATGCAGCCATTTTATTTGCAACATCTCAGTTGTGTTGCCTAGCAACATCACTCAGTGCAGAGGATAAAAAAATAGGAAGTTGTTTCACTTCAGATCAGATTGGGCCTTTGAGTTTTCCTTGGTGTCTTATTAAACAGACTAGTAATCGCACTCTTCAACATGAGAGAAACTGAAATGAAACTAAATATTTATTGGGTAAACATCTATCCTGCAGCAGAACTGTTGGGACTTGCCTTGTGCGTGAGAATAGTTTCAGAACTTGTTTTTTTAGTGTTGTGAAGTTTGTGGACTAATTAATCCTACGCCAAACTAGACTTGTCAAATAGTTGTTAGTGCCGTTAAAGAACATCTTACACAGGAATATCTACTTCAAGCCTTTAATTCCATAGAACAGCACTAGATGTACAGTTGAAATGATTTTCATGAATGACTTCTTTGCTTATTATAAACTGCAAAGGTGTGACGTTTTGTTTAATTTTCAGAGAATTATCTCTTCTCTTGAGGTCCATATAGTTGGTATCTGTGGAGCATCTCTTACTCTTAATCAGCGGGTACAAACAAAAAAATTGTCAGATTGTTGTGGATTACCTTTAGGTAAATATTCCTCCACATCCAGTTTTGGTTATGTAACATGTCAAGTGGATTCAGCAGTCCTACCTAATTTTATCTAATTTTAGAAGCCTGAAATGATTCAAATAGGCTGTAGCTTGAAACCTTTGACAGTCCATTTTGTGCCAAGAGCATCTAATAGACCTCGGCCTCACAACTCACATTTATTATTTAGAGCAAGAGCTTCCTGACATGTTCACGCTGCTGCCGAGCATCTTCTGCCAGTGACCGTCGGCATGGACACATTTGATTGACCTTTGTTGCGTTTTGACTTGGCTCTGAACAGCCAGGTGCACAAACAGGCACCATGAAGCTGCGGGTGAGGAGCTCTGGAGGTGTAAAACAACATCCAGCGTGGAGAGTTTTTTTTTATAAGCAATACAAGCATTTGAATCAATCAAAACCATGGCTGCCCATCTCAGTGTGACTTGTAGGAGGTGAACTTTCAGTGGCCTTTGGCAGACTGAATGTAGGCCGTGTGTTGTGTGTTGCTCGTTACAGAAAACGTTCTGTACTTTGCTTTTTCTTTCGTCTGCAGTCACTGAATTGCTGCTTCTGTCACTTTAACACCTGTAATCACCAGTTGGGATGCTTGTACTTGTTTTGCTGTAACGAAATCCCAGAAATTGCCTTTTAACAAATTCTTAAGTATCGATAAATGGAAGATGATAAATAATCTGCGGAGACGCTCTGCTCTCACATCTTATATTTCTAATTGAAGTATGAATGGGTCAGCGGCTGTAGCTGGAGGTGAAGCGGATCACACTAGGGGAACTTAAAGGTCTTTGGACAAAACTACAGTATATATTTTTTTTTTCCTCAGTAACTTTGTTTTTTTTTTAAAGACAGTAAACATCTTTGCAATGTTTTAGTGTGTGTGCGCGCGTGTCTGTGTTACTTGTGAGAGGTTAACTCCAGATTGTATTTCATAGACTGATAAACTTAAAACTTTCAAATGATTGTGTTGAATGAATTCATGTCTTAATACCGAATTGTTTGAAAAATAAAATATCTTGATCTCATTGTGGTTTGTACTGGTGTCACTTCTTTCTTTCTTTTTGAATTAGACAAACTATCTTTTCAATTCTGTGAACCATTTATATCAAATCAGCATATATTATATGTGGAAATAGTGTCATTTATAGATTTATGTATACATTATGGCATGTACTTCAGTATTTAACCACAAGATGGTGCTAAACTCACATCTGTAGGTTAATATGAACCTACTACTCCAACAAAAGCCAATATTTATTTTCACTTTACATCAGGGGAAGTTTTCATAATTATATTGGCTCAGATGGATTAAATTGATGTATCTATTCCATAGTTTTGATGGTAAACTGTTCCTGTTCATTTCCATGAGGTGTTTGATGTGGTTGCAGAGCCCCCTGGTGGCTGCACCTCAGACCACAATCCTGCATGTGGAGAAGCAGAAACTTGCTGAATAGATGCTTGTCTCTAAAAAAATATTTCTACTTTTGTAAGTTGAGTGTCTTTTCACACATAAAAGGTGTTAATTGGGAGTAAAAACTGACATGGATGACCTAGTCAGACCCATATGCATAAAAGAAATTCAAAGGATTCTTCTAAGAAAACTGTTTTTAACTATTTAAGGATTTAAAAAATTACATTGTGAAATAAACACAAATGAGCACCTGAAGCTAGTTCCAAATTTCCTAAAGAATGAGGCTTTTTTTAAAAATTATTTTCTTGTCATCAAACACCAAAACCAACAACACCCTGAAGCCTCGAGTATATTTGTTCTCACTGAAAAAATGAACAGTGGTTCTTGTTGTTTACTAATTTCCCGAAAACACTGTAGAATGGTGTTCTTTAGATGCTACTATTAGTTGAGGATTTCTACACATTTTCAGTTCACGTCATCTGAATTTGCTTTAGGAAACATTTACAGCAGGATATCTGTGGATATAGGTTCAACTGAAAATATATCCAGTTTATTTGAGATACATGTCATCCAGAGTACAGATGTGGCTTGTTTTTGCTTTTGGACAACAAGGGAAGTCTATGGTGCACAAGGATAAGCTCTATTAACCTTACATTACATATTTGTACATAAATTCCAGTATTACAGTACTGTGCAGCCTTAGACCACCATTAGATCTGTGGTTTTAGCAAAGTTAGAATAACCACTCATATGCAGTTCTCAGTTTCTGTATTAAGATACAACCAGGGCATACAGGAAATATGTGCAACATTAAGCAGACGTTTCAAGGGAAAAAAAAAAACTTATACAAAGCAAAGTATTTACTGACCTCAACATGCACTTAACATGGCTTTAACTCTTTCATTCAAACAGTATGAGCTTCACTGTGTTGACTCTCTAGTGTTTCTTGTTGTTTGGGGAATGCAGGTTATATTAAAAGCTGACTTTAGCCTGTAGAAGCCATTTACTGTATATTCTTGTGTCTTTTTAACACTGCGCACAGTATTTTCTTGTTGAATCTGAAATACATATTCTCATTTCAACCCTGCAGAAACAACAAGCCTAAAGGCGGCCCAAGACTTTTGCATAGTGCTGCATATCTCTGGATTTTGGTTTGTTTGTGTTTTGTTTCTAATAACAAACGCACTAAATTTCTACTCATAATCAGAATATAACAAAGCCCATAATTGGCTAAAAACCACCAAAATGTGTGTTGATGTCCATTTAGTTTATCATTAAAATGTGTAAAGTGTATATTTCCAAATGTTTCAGAAGTTTTCAAAAGAAACCACAATAGCTGGCAGGAGAGTCTGTGTGTTTTTATTAATATTATGTACAATTAAACCATCATAATGTCCCGATTACATATTGACAAAGTCAAAGTATGAACACTGGCTCCTGCTTTAATAAGATGTGTCTAATAATGCTTTTATTTTTCACTCACCTCTTGAATTTCAGGTTTTTTCGAGTTAATTTAATAGTATCAATATCCTCTATTGATAATCATTAAAGTGTATCTGAGGCACACAGGGAGAACATGAATAAAGTAAGTGTACAAAAAAATTGAATCAACGAAAACTCCCAAAGAGATGTACTGTACGTGGGTGTAGATATCTATAAAAACATGATGCCATGTTTTGAGCCAGTTGAAAATCAGAGTTGGTGTTTTCCTTGGACTCGTCGGCCCGTCCTGCCTGTCAGTGATTATTTTCAGTGTTACTCTCTTCCACACCCCCGTTCTTCCTTCACATTACAATCGCAGAGAAATGTGTGAGATGAAAATAGTACAGAAAAAATTGGTCTGAAGTGCATTTTAGACTTCATTGTAAACA
Organism: Ostorhinchus cyanosoma; assembly: GCA_029814465.1. Classification (NCBI taxonomy): domain Eukaryota; kingdom Metazoa; phylum Chordata; class Actinopteri; order Kurtiformes; family Apogonidae; genus Ostorhinchus; species Ostorhinchus cyanosoma. Next base: position 16,523,662 of record JAPTYQ010000007.1, read on the forward strand.
AAGACAGAATTGTCCAATAACTTCTCCCCTGCTTAACTCGAGAAGCGGTGTCTCTCAGGAAAAAGTGTGCGTGTGTTTGTGTAAATGAGCGTGTTAGACGTGTTAAAAGGCTTCGGGTAACGGTGGTATTTGTGTTTTTCATTTGAGGAGCTGAAGATTCAACTGCATTTGGTCACATTTTGACATTTTACAGATTAAACGCGTGTTTGTGTGTGACTGTAATCTTGCGGCTGTGCACTTAGATCAGCTGTAGGTAGTGTGGGTGTGCGTACGGGTTTTGTGTTGCCTTGGACTGCGTGTATGGTGTGTGCGCGCGCGTGTGTGTAAACTCAGTTCTAAGTCTTATATTATTATTATGTACAGTACAATGTTGCAGTTTGCCTGTTGGATCTTACATACAGTGTGAATACAGGGTGCAAACTGTGTCCTGAAATGTGAACAGTGTCTGATGGAGGTGTGTGTGTTTTGCTGTTTATGTGCATGGTTCATGAAACGAGTCAGTTCCAGATCTTAAGGAAGCTGTCCCAGGACCCGGTGCACACAGCCATGCCGTCATCCGTCACGCCCAGACAGCTCACACGATTGTCATGGCCTGCCAGGACTCCTGCAGGAGGAACCAGGGTGAAACAAAAGAGGATTTGTTACTTTAAAGTGTTTCTGCTGCTTCAAGCCACACTCAGCAGCAGTGTCATTTATTACTCGCAGATCTAGAAAAAAAAAGGCTGCACAGTCTAAGCAGGCATTTTTATGGACTAAAAATCCTGTAAAGAGTGAGCGAACATTGTAATATAAAGATAAATATAGCAATTAGGTCAGCTCTTCAAATCGAGTTTCTAATTCCATAGGATATTTACTGATCTGCTTTTGACAGGAACTTCATGTACATTCATCCACCAACAAAAAAAAAACCAATACAAGGACTTTTACATCAACCAAAACCAAACTAAACAGTAAATGGACTGCATTTGTGCAGCGTTTTTCAACTGTACTGGTTCCTAAAAATGGCATCAGAGCTGCCACCGGGTGCAATTAGTCCTTGAGAGCCTTGTCCAAGGGGACGTTGGCATATTAATGGAAGGAATTAGACATCAAACTGTCAGCCTTGCAGTTTCTGGAGGACCTCCTCCACCTCCTGAGTCATAGCCTTCACCTCTTTCAATTTCCTGAGTTCTACTTTAGGATTTGTACCTTAAAAAGAGGTTACATTTACACCGGTAATGAGGAAGAGATGCTCCTTTTTTTTTTTACGTTAAAAAAAATGGTGATTTGACCAAATCATCTTGCAGCAAACTCAGAGCGCACCAGCTTCTACTGAAACTATTAGTTGCATCTTAAAGTGTGTGAAAGTTATAGGTGGTAAGACGTGTTTAATAAAAGAAATAAACATAAGAGTGCAAAACTAACTTCACATGACATTGTCGTCTCTACCACGGATGTTTACTGCACCAACTTTAGAGGATGTCACGTTCAAGTGCCGCTGTAGTCATGAGTTTCAGCGTTGTGTTTAAGTATCTCTCTTATTCATGTTACTCAAAAAGAAGTACTGTTTTATTTCCTTATTTTTAATCATTCTGTTATTTTCTGCATAGTTCAGTCTCAAAATGCACTATGTAAAATGATAACATAATTATTATACTGGTAACATGTTTGTTCAGTCATTAACGCTTCTATTTTCATTCATTTAAGTCTCGTGATTCTTAATAATTATTTAACACTGCCTACTGTGATGTTTTAACTACACTTACAAACAGAAACAAGAATGTCTCATCAGTAATAAGACAACTGATTACTTTGCCTGATTAGACCTGGAATTGAAATGCATCTGTGTAGGAAAAAGGGTTTTTAATGTATACTGTTGTTTTCTGCATTGCTTATATTTTCTGTGACATTTATTTTTCATCATTTACAACAGCTTTTTTTGTCTTTCAACTGAGTTTTTTGGAGGTTTGGAGCTGGATCACCTGAACATGACATCTGTTGGGTCTATTCCACCCACCTGCTCTGTCTCCCTTCATAGCGTCCCAAATGTTGCAGTTAAAGTCATCGTAACCAGCCAGCAGCAAACGGCCGGAGCGTGAGAAAGCCACAGAGGTGATGCCACAGATGATGTTGTCATGGCAGTAAAGGCTGAGCTCCTGGTCTGCACGAAGGTCGAACAGCCTGCAGGTGGCGTCGTCGGAGCCTGTGGCGAAGGCGCTGCCATTTGGAAAGAACTGAGGAGGAAAAGGAGGGAATGGAGGAAAAAAATCAAATGAAGATGAAACCAGCCAAAGCAGGTAAATGACTAAAGATTACTGTAAAGTCTCTGAAATGAAAACTGCTGTTTTTTTAAGTGTGTCCAAATCAAAGCAGTCCGCTCATAACACTGTCAACACCGCGCCTCAGTCCAGATTGTCTCTAAATGTCAGCATGTCCAAATATGGTGTTAATTGATAATCTTGTTAATCCTCTAGTATGTTCTGACTTTAAATCCCTCGCAAAGCTCAAGACAAGACAGTGTGTGACGTCACAAAGATAAATCCTGAGCTGTTCTCTTCATGGTGCATTAGACACTATAACATGTGGGACTTTATAAAGATTTAATACACGCAGACAATATGTCAAATGTAAAACCTGTTTTCTTCTGTCACAGTTATTATCAAAAACAGGGACTAAAACTAAAGCTGGCAGTGGAAAAAATAATTCTGTCAA